>JARQOD010000003.1:29230523-29287485 GCA_033576555.1 Oophaga sylvatica | reverse complement strand
GGGCTTATTTTTTGCGCGCCGAGCTGACATTTTTAATGATACCACTTTTGTGCAAATACGCTCTTTTGATCGTCCAATGTCACGGCGACCAAAAAAAGGTAATTCTGGCGTTTTAATTTTTTTCTCGCTACGCCGTGTGATGAACGGCACACGGAGCGCCCCACGGTGGCCCGGGGGTCACGGCTTGTGGTCCCACCGCTGCCACCAATGTGATGAACGGCACACGGACCGCCCCACGGTGTCCCGGGGGTCATGGCTTGTGGTCCCACCGCTGCCACCAATGTGATGAATGGCACACGGACCGCCCCACGGTGTCCCGGGGGTCATGGCTTGTGATCCCACCGCTGCTACCAATGTGATGATAAACACCGACGGCTGCTGCCGCCCAACCTAATGTGTCAGGAATAATCTGCAGGGGCTTATTTTAGTTATCCCACTGCTGCTACAGTATACCACAAATTGCAGGGATTTATATTTATCCCCCTTCCAGTTCCACTTAGGAACTTGCAGCTCTCGGACGCCCCCTTAAACCTCAGGTCAGTCAGGGAACTGCACCTGGGATAATTAGTCGCCAGACGGGCCGCTTGGATGTGTGCTGGCTGCAGTGAGGGAATTATAATTACTCCTAGCCACGGCAAGGCAATACACTTATAAGACCCGCAGTGCCCAAAAGCCCAGCACACACACACTCTATACTGCCACCAGCTATGATTCTCTTAATCAAGAATTAATTAAGAGGGTCTGTAGCAAACCCAAATTAGTAGCGTAGTTACTTCAGGCACGTGCTAATTTGTTTATAGAGCAGGAGAACCAAATTAAGAATTTTATATGTTTATTCCTAAAATGCAGGCAGTGTTTATACAGTATAAAAAGAGATGTAACAAGCTGAGACAATACAATTATGTACAATGCGATTAAAATAAAAACAGGGTTAAAGGTGAAAAACTTACATGGTACTTAGATCATGGCAGGCAGGTCATGCTGGGGGAGGAGCCACACGTCATAGTTCATTTGGAGATCTTTCAGTCAAGTCATCTCCGGCTAGATTGACCAGGGGGGCTAGCTGCAGCCTTATACCTATGGGCGTGTGACCTCACAAAAGAGGATGGTTTTCTGGCCACCTCCCATAGCTCGAAGTTACAGTTTTTAAGCTCTGGAACTTCTACTGACCATAACTTGGCTTGAGAACTTAACAGAATACTGGCAGACCTATCAGTGATCTTATTCTGAAATTAGTGTTCTAATGAGTCCAAACTCGGATGAGGTAGTCCACTGTGCACCAGATAATTCCATTTCTCTGGTTCTGTTGGAGCTACGAATTCACCAGGACCACGGTAACGACGCCTGATGGACGCATGATTCAGAACAGTAGCTTTCGTGTCTCTAACATAAGCTCCCCGCGAGTTATGACCAAAAGAATGAATTCCCATGATAAGCTATAGGACCATCCTGCAGGGTTTGGAGACAAAGACATTCCTGAGGTGGGAGCGAAAGGAAGGAGTGAGTAAGAGAAGTTTGCAGGGGGAGAGAGGGGGTTTGCAGGCTGTGGGCTGTCAGCACAAAGGTTAAGGAATGATCTTTCATTCCAGCTCATCATCACACCGTGTAGCAATCGGGTTAAAACTTTTTTTTATTGATTGATCGGGCGATTCTGAACGCAGCGATACCTAATATGTGTATGTTTTATTTTTCTTTTATTGTTTTATTTTGATTGGGGCGAAAGGGGGGTAATTTGAACTTTTCGTTTTTTTTAAATTTTTAAACCCTTTTTTTTCTTTTACTTTTGGCACGGGTGGCTAGAAGCATGCCACACTTGATCGGCTCAGCTACATATGGGCTATGAGCAGATCGCCCATATGTAGCAGATTTACTGCATTGCTTTGAGCACCTAACTACACTGAAAACACAGAGTCTGAGCCCAACAAAATTCATGTAAAAAAAAATATATGCAATTTATTAACCCCTTAACGACCACCGATACGCCTTTTAACGGCGGTCATTAAGGGTACTTAAACCACAGCGCTGTGGAAAAAGTGAATAGCTCCCCCCAGAGGTGCATTTTCTACCGGGGGTAGCCAAGACCCCAGAGAACATGAATCGGGTCAGTTTTTACCGACACCGATGTTGCGAACGCCGTTATTAACCCTATAACGGCGATCGCAAAAAAAAAAAATGTTGTGCCATTTAATTTCTCTGTCCTCTGATGTCATCGGACATCAGAAGCCAGAGAAAAAGGGTCCCGCATGTGGCCCCCGATCCCCTGCATGTGGCCCCCGGGCCCTTCTGCCTCCCCCGGTGTCGCCGCCATTGAGAAAATGGCGGGCGCATGCTCAGTGCGCCCGCCGCTATGTGCTGGGGAATGGGCAATTTTCTCTGGGGTCTCGGCTACCGGGGGTAGCCGAGACCCCAGAGAACATGATCCGGGTCCGTATTCACCGATCCCGGTGTTGCGATTGCCGCTATACAGCATAACGGCGACCGCAAAAAAAAAAAAAAAAAAAAAGATTTCTCTCCCCTCTGATGTGATCGCACATCAGAGGGAACAGAATTAGGGTCCTCAGGTCCCCCGAAACCACCCCTGTACCTGCCGGTTTCCTCCGGCAGGTCACCCTGGCCTCCGATCCTCCCGGTCTTCTTCCTGGAAAAAAAAAATGGCGGGCGCATGCGCAGTGCGCCCGCCGATCTGCTTGGCGGCAGATTCAAAAATTTTTTCATTCATTCTCCAGAAAGTACATTTTGATCACTGTGATAAACTATCACAGTGATCAAAATAAAAAAAACAGTACATAAACCCCCCCTTTATCGCCCCCTTAGTTAGGGACATATAATAAAATATAGAAATTATATTTATTTTCATTTTTCCGTTAGGGTTAGGGTTATACAGTCATGGCCAAAAGTTTTGAGAATGACACAAATATTATATTTTCACATGATCTGCTGCCCTCTGGTTTTTATGTGTGTTTGACAGATGTTTTTATCACAGACAGAAATATAATTGCAAACATATGAGTAACAAAAGCTTATATTGACAGTTAAAATGAGTTAATGCAGCAAGTCAATATTTGCAGTGTTGACCCTTCTTCTTCAGGACCTCTGCAATTCTCCCTGGCATGCTCTCAATCAACTTCTGGACCAAATCCTGACTGATAGCAGTCCATTTTTGCACAATCAATGCTTTCATTTTGTCAGAATTGACATGATTGACCACAAGTTCTCAATGGGATTAAGATCTGGGGAGTTTCCAGGCCATGGACCCAAAATCTCTATGTTTTGTTCCCTGAGCCATTTAGTTATCACCTTTGCTTTATGGCAAGGTGCTCCATCATACTGGAAAAGGCATTGTTGATCGCCAAACTGCTCTTGGAGGGTTGGGAGAAGTTGCTCTTGGAGGACATTCTGGTACCATTCTTTATTCATGGCTGTGTTTTTAGGCAAGACTGTGAGAGAGCCGATTCCCTTGGCTGAGAAGCAACCCCACACATGAATGGTTTCAGGATGCTTAACAGTTGGCATGAGACAAGACTGGTGGTAGCGCTCACCTTGTCTTCTCCGAATGAGGCGTTTTCCTGATGTCCCAAACAATCGAAAAGGGGATTCATCACAGAAAATAACTTTACCCCAGTCCTCAGCAGTCCACTGCCTGTACCTTTTGCAGAATATCAGTTTGTCCATGATGTTTTTTCTGGAGAGAAGTGGCTTCTTTGCTGCCCTCCTTGAGACCAGGCCTTGCTCCAAGAGTCTCCGCCTCACAGTGCATGCAGATGCACTCACACCTGCCTGCTGCCATTCCTGAGCAAGCTCTGCACTGCTGGTAGCCCAATCCCGCAGCTGAAACACTTTTAAGATACGGTCCTGGCGCTTGCTGGTCTTTCTTGGGCGCCCTGGAGCCTTTTTGGCAACAATGGAACCTATCTCCTTGAAGTTCTTGATGATGCGATAGATTTTTGACCGAGGTGCAATCTTTCTAGCTGCGATACTCTTCCCTGTTAGGCCATTTTTGTGCAATGCAATGCAATGATGACTGCACGTGTTTCTTTAGAGATAACCATGGTTAACAGAAGAGAAACAATGATGCCAAGCACCAGCCTCCTTTTAAAGTGTCCAGTGGTGTCATTCTTACTTAATCATGACAGATTGATCTCCAGCCATGTCCTCATCAACACCCACACCTGTGTTAATGGAGCAATCACTGAAAAGAGGTTAGCTGGTCCTTTTAAGGCAGGGCTGCAATGATGTTGAAATGTGTTTTGGGGATAAAGTTCATTTTCTAGCCAAATATTGACTTTGCAAGTAATTGCTGTTAAGCTGATCACTCTTTATAACATTCTGGAGTATATGCAAATTGCCATTAGAAAAAGTGAAGCAGTAGACTTTGTAAAAATTAATATTTGTGTCATTCTCAAAACTTTTGTCCATGACTGTAATTAGGGTTAGGGTTAAAATTAGGGTTAGCATTAGGGTTAGAATTAGGGTTAGGCTGGGTTCATACTATATTATGGCAGTCCGTTAGACGGACTGCGTTACACCGCGGTATAACGCGGTGTAACGCAGTCCATTAATGCTGCCATTCACCCCCATTTGAGGGCGCATCGCGACGCATGCCGTAAAGCTGCATGCGTTCGCGACGTGCCATCATTCAGTGACAGAGCCTCGGACGTGGGCTGCAGCGTCTGGGCTCCGTCACCGCTAGCGCAGATGAATCATCTGCTGATTCCTCTGCGCTAGCTGGTATAGCATGACGCGATCGCGTTATGCTATACCGTTACCAGCCCGTCAACGCTATGTGTTGAACGGGCTGGTAAAACGCAAAATGAACCTAGCCTTAGGGTTAGGGTTATAATTAGGGTTAGAATTAGGTTTGGGTTACAATTAGGGTTAGGGTTAAAATTAGGGTTAGGGTTGGGATTAGGGTTAGGGGTGTGTTGGGTTAGGGTTGGAGCTAGAATTGAGGGGTTTCCACTATTTAGGCACATCAGGGGGTCTCCAAACACGACGTGGCGTTCAAAGAGTCAAATGGCGCTCCCTCCCTTCCGAGCCCTGCCGTGCGCCCAAACAGTGGTTTACCCCAACATATGGGGTATCAGCGTACTCAGGACAAATTGCACAACAACTTTTGGGGTTCTAATTTCTCCTGTTACCCTTGGGAAAATAAAAAATAGCTGGCTAAAAAAATCATTTTTGAGAAAAAAAATGATTTTTTATTTTCACAGCTCTGCGTTTATACATTTCTGTGAAACACTTGGGGTTCAAACTGCTCACCACACATCTAGATAAGTTCTTAAGGGGTCTAGTTTCCAAAATGGGGTCAGTTGTGGGGGGTTCCACTGTTTAGACACATCAGGGGGTCTCCAAACACGACGTGGCGTTCAAAAAATCAAATGGCGCTCCCTCCCTTCCGAGCCCTGCCGTGCGCCCAAACAGTGGTTTACCCCAACATATGGGGTATCAGCTTACTCAGAACAAATTGCAAACCAATTTTGGGGTTCTAATTTCTCCTGTTACCCTTGGGAAAATAAAAAATAGCTGGCTAAAAAAATGATTTTTGAGAAAAAAAATGATTTTTTATTTTCACAGCTCTGCGTTTATACATTTCTGTGAAACACTTGGGGATTCAAAGTGCTCACCACACATCTAGATAAGCTCCTTGGGGGTCTAGTTTCCAAAATGGTGTCACTTGCAGGGGGTTTCTACTGTTTAGGCAAATCAAGGGCTCTGCAAACACAACATGACGCCCGCAGAACATTCCATCAAAGTCTGCATTACAAAATAGCGCTCCTTCCCTTCCAAGCACTCCCATGCGCCCAAACAGTGGTTTCACCCCACATATTGGGTATCAGCGTACTCAGGAAAAATTGCACAACAACTTTTGGGGTCCAATTTCTCCTGTTACCCTTGGGAAAATAAAAAAAATAGCGGGCTAAAGAATAATTTTTGAGGAAAAAAATTATTTTTTATTTTCACGGCTCTACGTTTATACATTTCTGTGAAGCACTTGGGGGTTCAAAGTGCTCACCACACATCTAGATAAGTTCCTTAAGGGGTCTAGTTTCCAAAATGGTGTCATTTGTGGGGGGTTTCCACTGTTTAGGCGTATTAGGGGCTCTCCAAACGCGACATGGCATCCAATTTCAATTCCAGCCAATTTTGGTTTGAAAAAGTCAAACGGCGCTCCTTCCCTTCCAAGCCCTGCCGTGCGCCCAAACAGTGGTCCCCCCCCACATATGGGGTATCAGCGTACTCAGGACAAATTGGACAACAACTTTTGTGGTCTAATTTCTCCTGTTACCCTTGGAAAAATAAAAAATTGGGGACTAAACGATCAGGTTTGTGGAAAAAAAATGACTTTTTATTTTCATGCCCGGGAGTTATAAACTTCTGTGAAGCACTTGGGGGTTCAAAGTGCTCACCACACATCTATATAAGTTCCTTAGGGGGTCTAGTTTCCAAAATGGTGTCACTTGTGGGGGGTTTCCACTGTTTAGACACATTAGGGCCTCTACAAACGCGACATGGCGTCCAGCCAATTCTGTGTTGAAAAAGTCAAACAGCGCTCCTTCCCTTCCAAGCTCTGAAATGCACCCAAACAGTGGTTTACCCCCACATATGGGGTATCAGCATGCTCAGGCCAAATTGCACAAAAACTTTTGGGGTCTTGTTACCCTTGGGAAAATAAAAATTGGGGTGAACAGATCGTTTTTGTGGAAAAAATATGATTTTTTATTTTCACTGTTCTATGTTATAAACTTCTGTGAAGCACTTGGAGGTTCAAAGTGCTCACCACACATCTAGATAAGTTCCTTAGGGGGTCTAGTTTCCAAAATGGGGTTACTCGTGGGGGGTTTCCACTGTTTAGACACATCAGGGCCTCTACAAACACGACATGACGTCCAGCCAATTCTGCGTTGAAAAAGTCAAATGTCGCTCCTTCCCTTGCGACCTCTGCCGTGCGCCCAAAAAGTGGTTTACCCCCACATATGGGGTATCGGCTTATTCAGGAGAAATTGCACAACAAATTTTGTGGTTCATTTTTTCTTTTAACAGTTGTGAAAATAAAAAAAATTGGTTCCGAAGTAAAGTTTTTGCAAAAAAAAGTTAAATGTTAATTTTTTCCTTCCACATTGCTTCAGTTCCTCTAAAGCACGTAAAGGGTTAATAAACTTCTTGAATGTGGTTTTGAGCACCTTGAGGGGTGTAGTTTTTAGAATGGTGTCACTTTTGGGTATTTTCTATCGTATAGACCCCTCAAAGTGACTTCAAATGTGATGTGGTCCCTAAAAAAAAATGGTGTTGTAAAAATGGGAAATCGCTGGTAATCTTTTAACCCTTATAACTTCATAACAAAAAAAAATTTTGTTCCCAAAATTGTGCTGATGTAAAGTAGACATGTGGGAAATGTTATTTATTAAGAAATTTGTGTGACATATCTCTCTGATTTTAGGGCATAAAAATGTAAAGTTTGAAAATTGTTAAATTTTAAAAATTTTCGCCATATTTCCTTTTTTTTTCATAAATAAACACAAGTCATATCAAAGAAATTTTACCACTAACGTGAAGTACAATATGTCACGAAAAAACAATCTCAGAATCAGCTGGATTTGTTAAAGCGTTCCAGAGTTATAACCTCATAAATTGAAAGTGGTCAGAATTGTAAAAATTGGCCCGGTCATTAAGCTGCAAAATGGCTCTGTCACTAAGGGGTTAAATATGGCAATACATACATATAAATAGATAAACAATAACAACAAAAGTCCAAAACCTAAGGGATGTAGGTGACAACAAGTATCAAGTGGGTCCAGACACAAAATACTAAATGAGGTGGGAGAGCAAAGAGGGGTCAAAATGCATCAAAAAGGGGCCGCAATACATTCATATACAAGTAAATAAATAAAGTTCTAGTAGTGCTCCAATAACAGGTATATACCTATGCAATAAGCCCAAATGCTCAATGGCTAGAAAAGCTGCCCCATTCGGCAATAAACAATGTCCCAAAGTCACAGTAATATTAGTATTTTGCCTCACTTATAGCTCTTACCCATAGTGCCTCTGTCTAGACCACACGAGAATCCAGCCCCAACGCGCGTTTCGCGTTGGCTTCTTCGGGGGGCCGGCCGACACCTCATTTAGTATTTTGTGTATGGACCCACTTGATACTTGTCACCTACATCCCTTAGGTTTTGGACTTTTGTGGTTATTGTTTACCTATTTATATGTATGTATTGCCATATTTAATAAATTGCATATATATTTTTACATGAATTTTGCTGTGCTCAGACTCTATGTTTTCAGTGTCGTTAGATTCAATCTGGAGGGGCCATTGGTTACATCCTTGATCCGTATATTGTGGCTTTGGATCTCATTTGGATATTATGACATCATGTACTCTGTTCTGACTATATTGTTGCTCATTGCTTTGAGCGCCGACCACCAGGCAGCGCTCATAGCAATGTGCCTGCAACAACCATAGAGGTCTCTATAAGACCTCTGGTTGTCAAGGAAACACGTCACCGACCCCCGATCACGTGACGTGGGTCGGCGATGTGCTCACTTCCGGCCCGGCGGCCGGAAGCTCTAGTTAAATGCCCACTGTCAGCATTGACAGCAGGTTTTAACTAGTTAATAGGCACGAGCGATTCCTCTCGCGCCTATTGCGGGCACATGTCAGCTGTTTATAACAGCTGACATGTCGCGGCTTTGAGGTGGGCTCACCGCCGGAGCTCACCTCAAAGCAGGGGATCCTTACCAATGACTTACTATCCCGTCATTGGTAAGGAAGGGGTTAAAGAACAACCATAAGATGGATTTCATCAACCAAGGTATCATTTTAATCAGTATAACGGAGCCAACCTAATACAGTGTGTAGGTTACTGTGCACCATCCTGCTGACAGGTTCCCTTTAAATGTTTCAGTAACGAAAACAAATTTAAATATTAGACAAAGATAACACAAGTAAACACAAAATGCAGGTTTTTTTAAATGAAGGTCTTTATTATTAAGGGAAAAAGATATCCAAATCTATTGGGCCCTATAAGAGACACTCACTTATTAGTAAGACTTTTTTGTGTTAAAAGTGCTGTTGTGGACTGTCCACCTGACGAGGGGCCGCAAGCTTGTCCTCTAAAATTGAATAGTCTGCAAATGACTGGACTAGTAGACTTAGGCCTCTTTCACACTTCAGTCGTTCGGCGAAATGTTGAAAAACGGATGCAACCTTTTCAACCCGGAAAATGCAGGTACACATGTCTGGCACGGAGGATAGAGAGAGAGACCCCGGACAGTGTTCTGGGCATTTTGCATGGATTTTCTATGGGAGCAACGGACCCGCTGGCGGATTCCGTCAAAAACGGATGGCAGCGGATCCGCCACCCAAGGGCGATCATTACACAAAATGGCGGACCCGCCATTTTGACACACACAAAAAACGTTGCATTGAACATTTTCCAAAAATGGCGGACGCCAAATTTACGGCGGATCCGTCAAAAAATGGCTCAAACGGACGACCATCCGTCAAAATCCGCCACTAATGCAAGTCAATGGGAAAAAAGCGGATCCGCCAAAAAAAAAAAATGGCGGATCCGCTTTTTTCACACTTTGGTGGATTTTGACTGACGTCGCACAACTGAAGTGTGAAAGAGGCCTTAGGGAGTTTGGTGACCTTTGTGAGGGTCACACTCCCTCTCCAATTCATACCTGGGAAAAAGGTGGCCATATGCTGCATTCATGGGGATGCTAAAGACTATCCAGTGGCCAGAGTGTCACTGAGACGACCCCAGGTACTGAGTCAAATGAGTTTGGCGTGGTTCAGGATTTATTGCATAAAATTTAATTGGCTCGAACTTTGGGTTGTTTAGTGACTCGTGAGAGAGGGTCAGCGACCTTAATTTCTCAGGTAAAAGATAGGTTGCCCCTAAAGAAGTCTCACCTGCCCCAGGGCCTGACAGGTTTCCCTTCTATGTAATGGTGGGAGATGAGGTAATATCCTCGGAAGCGTACAAAATTTTGGGGACCTACAGTACAGACCAAAAGTTTGGACACACCTTCTCATTCAATGATTTTTCTGTATTTTCATGACTGAAAATTGTAGAATCACACTGAAGGCATCAAAACTATGAATTAACACATGTGGAATTATACATTACACTTTACAAAAAAGTGTGAAACAACTGAAAATATGTCTAATATTCTAGGTTTTTCAAAGTAGCCACCTTTAGCTTTGATTACTGCTTTGCACGCAGAAAAGGTGAACGGATGGACTCTACATGCCTAGTTCCCACCGTGAAGCATGGAGGAGGTGGTGTGATGGTGTGGGGGTGCTTTGCTGGTGACACTATTGGGGATTTATTCAAAATTGAGGGCATACTGAACCAGCATGGCTACCACAGCATCTTGCAGCAGCATGCTATTCCATCCGGTTTGTGTTTAGTTGGACCATCATTTATTTTTCAACAGGGCAATGACCCCAAACACACCTCCAGGCTGTGTAAGGGCTATTTGACCAAGAAGGAGAGTGTTGGGGTGCTACGCCAGATGACCTGGTCTCCACAGTCACCAGACCTGTACTCAATCGAGATGGTTTGGGGTGAGCTGGACCGCTCACCGCTTCAATTTTGAATAATCCCCAACAGTGTCACCAGCAAAGCACCCCCACACCATCACACCACCTCCTCCATGCTTCACGGTGGGAACCCACATATCATATTATCCCAACATATGAGGTATCAGCGTACTCGGGAAAAATTGCACAACAACTTTGGGGGTTCTAATTTCTCCTGGTAACATTGGGAAAAAAATTGGGGACTAAAAATTATTTTTGTGGAAAAAAAATGATTTTATATTTTCACGGCTCTGCGTTATAAACTTCTGTGAAGGACTTGGAGATTCAAAGTGCTTATCACACATCTATAGGAGTTCCTTGGGGGATCTAGTTTCCAAAATGGGGTCACTTGTGGGGAGTTTCTACTGTTTAGGCACATCAGGGACTCTGCAAAAGTAACATTACGCCCTAAGACCATTCCATCAAGTGGGCATTTCAAAACGTCACTACTTCCCATCCGAGCCCCGACGTGTGCCCATACAGTACTTTTCTCCCACATATGGGATATCAGCATACTCAGGACAAATTGGACAACAACTTTTGGGGTCTAATTTCTCATGTTACCCTTGGGAAAATAAAAAAATTGGGGACTAAAAGATCCTGATTGTGGAAAAAATATGATTTTTTTATTTTCATGCTCGGGCGTTATAAACTTCTGTGTAGCCCTTGGGGGTTCAAAGTGCTCACCACACATCTAGATAAGTTCTTTGCAGGGTCTAGTTTCCAAAAATGGGGTCACTTGTGGGGAGTTTCTACTGTTTAGGCACATCAGGGGCTCTGCAAACGTAACAAGATGCCCGCAGACCATTCCATCAAGTCGGCATTTCAAAGCGTCACTACATCCCTTCCGAGCCCTGGCGTGTGCCCAAACAGTCGTTCCCCCCCACATATGGGGTACTAGCGTATTCAGGACAAACTGGACAACAACTTTTGGGGTCCAATTTCTCCTGTAACCATTGTGAAAATAAAAAATAGTGGGCTAAAAAAATCATTTTTTGAGAAAAAAAAATGATTTTTTATTTTCACGGCTCTGCGTTATAAATTTCTGTGAAGCACCTGGGGGTTCAAAGTGCTCACTATGCATCTAGATAAGTTCCTTAGGGGGTCTAGTTTCCAAAATGGGGTCACTTGTGGGGAGCTCCAATGTTTAGGCACACAGGGACTCTCCAAATGCGACATGGCAAGCGCTAAATATTCCAGCATATTTTCCATTCAAAAAGTCAAATGGCGCTCCTTCCCTTCTGAGCCCTGCCGTGCGCCCAAACAGTGGTTTATGACCACATATGAGGTATCTGTGTACTCAGGAGAAATTGCCCAACAAATTTTAGGATCCAATTTATACTGTTGCCCATGTGAAAATGAAAAAAACTGAGGCTAAAATAAAATTTTTGTGAAAAAAAAGTACTTTCTTTTTTTTTACGGATCAATTTGTGAAGCACCTGGGGGTTCAAAGTGCTCACTATGCATCTAGATAAGTTTCTTAGGGGGTCTAGTTTCCAAAATGGGGTCACTTGTGGGGGAGCTCCAATGTTTAGGCACACAGGGACTCTCCAAATGCGACATGGCAACCGCTAAATATTCCAGCATATTTTCCATTCAAAAAGTCAAATGGCGCTCCTTCCCTTCTGAGCCCTGCCGTGCGCCCAAACAGTGGTTTATGACCACATATGAGGTATCTGTGTACTCAGGAGAAATTGCCCAACAAATTTTAGGATCCAATTTATACTGTTGCCCATGTGAAAATGAAAATAACTGAGGCTAAAAGAAAATTTTTGTGAAAAAAAAAGTACTTTCTTTTATTTACGGATCAATTTGTGAAGCACCTGGGGGTTCAAAGTGCTCACTATGCATCTAGATAAGTTCCTTAGGGGGTCTAGTTTCCAAAATGGGGTCACTTGTGGGGGAGCTCCAATGTTTAGGCACACAGGGACTCTCCAAATGCGACATGGCAAGCGCTAAATATTCCAGCATATTTTCTATTCAAAAAGTCAAATGGCGCTCCTTCCCTTCTGAGCCCTGCCGTGCGCCCAAACAGTGGTTTATGACCACATATGAGGTGTCTGTGTACTCAGGAGAAATTGCCCAACAAATTTTAGGATCCAATTTATACTGTTGCCCATGTGAAAATGAAAAAAACTGAGGCTAAAAGAAAATTTTTGTGAAAAAAAAGTACTTTCTTTTTTTTACAGATCAATTTGTGAAGCACCTGGGGGTTCAAAGTGATCACTATGCATCTAGATAAGTTCCGTAGGGGGTCTAGTTTCCAAAATGGGGTCACTTGTGGGGGAGCTCCAATGTTTAGGCACACAGGGACTCTCCAAATGTGACATGGCAACCGCTAAATATTCCAGCATATTTTCCATTCAAAAAGTCAAATGGCGCTCCTTCCCTTCTGAGCCCTGCCGTGCGCCCACACAGTGGTTTATGACCACATATGAGGTATCTGTGTACTCAGGAGAAATTGCCCAACAAATTTTAGGATCCATTTTATCCTGATGCCATGTAAAAATGAAAAAATTGATGCTAAAAGAAAATTTTTGTTGGAAAAATTAAAATGTCCATTTTTTCCTTCCACGTTGCTTTAGTTCCTGTGAAGCACCTGAAGGGTTAATAATCTTCTTGAATGTAGTTTTGAGTAGCTTGAGGGGTGCAGTTTTTAGAATGGTGTCACTTTTGGGTATTTTCTGCCATATAGACCACTCAAAGTGACTTCAAATGTGAGGTGGTCCCTAAAAAAAATGGTTTTGTAAATTTTGCTGTAAAAATGAGAAATCGCTGGTCAACTTTTAACCCTTATAACTTCCTAACAAAAAAAAATGTTGTTCCCAAAATTGTGCTGATGTAAAGTAGACATGTGGGAAATGTTATTTATTAACTATTTTGTGCCACATAACTCTCTGGTTTAACAGGATAAAAATAAAAAATTTGAAAATTACAAAATTTTCAGAATTTTCGCCAAATTTCCATTTTTTTCACAAATAAACGCAAAAATTATCGACCTAAATTTACCACTAACATGAAGCCCAATATGTCACGAAAAAACAATCTCAGAATCGCTAGGATCCGTTGAAGTGTTCCTGAGTTATTACCTCATAAAGGGACACTGGTCAGAATTGCAAAAAATGGCAAGGTCTTTAACCCCTTAATGACCAAGCCATTTTGTAGGTTAAAGACCAGGCCAATTTTTACAATTCTGACCACTGTCTCTTTATGAGGTTATAACTCTGGAACGCTTCTATGGACCTTGGCGATTCTGAGATTGTTTTCTCGTGACATATTGTACTTCATGATAGTGGTAAAATTTCTTCAATATAACTTGCGTTTTTTTTATGAAAAAAATGGAAATATGGCAAAAATTTTGAAAATGTTGCAATTTTCAAACTTTTAATTTTTATGCCATTAAATCAGAGAGATATGTCACAAAAATTAGTTAATAAATAACATTTCCCACATGTCTACTTTACATCAGCACAATTTTGGAACCAAAATGTTTTTTTGTTACGAAGTTATAAGTGTTAAAAGTTGACCAGCAATTTCTAATTTTTCCAACAAAATTTACAAAACCATTTTTTTAGGGACCACCTCACATTTGAAGTGAATTTGAGGGGTCAATATGACAGAAAATACCCAAAAGTGACACCATTCTAAAAACTGCACCCCTCAACGTGTTCAAAGCCACATTCAAGAAGTTTATTAACCCTTTAAGTACTTCACAAGAATTGAAGCAATGTGGAAGGAAAAAATGAACATTTAACTTTTTTTCCCAAAATTTTTCTTTCGACACAATTTTTTTAAATTTTGTCAAGGGTATCAGGAGAAAATGAACCACAATATTTGTTGTACAATTTCTCCAGAGTACACCGATATACCATGTGTGGGGGTAAACCACTATTTGGGCGCATGGCAGAGCTCGGAATGGAAGCAGCGCCATTTGACTTTTTTGGCTGGAATTGAGATTGGACGCCATGTCGCATTTGGAGAGTCCCTGTGTGCCTAAACAGTGGAAACCCCCCACAAGTGACCCCATTTTGGAAACTGGACCCCTCAAGGAACTCATCTAAATGTGTTGTGAGAGCTTTTAACCCCCAAGGGCTTCACAGAAGGTTATAACGTAGAGCCGTAAAATTAAAAAATCATATTTTTTCCACAAAAATGATCTTTTCATCCCAATTATTATTTTCCAAAGGATAAAAGGACCCCAAAAGTTATTGGGCAATTAGTCCTGAGTACGCTGATACCCCATATGTGGGGGTAAACCACTATTTGGGCGCATGGCAGAGCTCAGAAGGGAAGCAGCGCCATTTGACTTTTTTGGCTGGAATTGAGATTGGACGCCATGTCGCATTTGGAGAGTCCCTGTGTGCCTAAACAGTGGAAACCCCCACAAGTGACCCCATTTTGGAAACTGGACCCCTCAAGGAACTCATCTAAATGTGTTGTGAGAGCTTTAAACCCCAAGGGCTTCACAGAAGGTTATAACGTAGAGCCGTAAAATTAAAAAATCATATTTTTTCCACAAAAATGATCTTTTCATCCCAATTATTATTTTCCAAAGGATAAAAGGACCCCGAAAGTTATTGGGCAATTAGTCCTGAGTACGCTGATACCCCATATGTGGGGGTAAACCACTATTTGGGCGCATGGCAGAGCTCGGAAGGGAAGCAGCGCCATTTGACTTTTTTGGCTGGAATTGAGATTGGACGCCATGTCGCATTTGGAGAGTCCCTGTGTGCCTAAACAGTGGAACCCCCCACAAGTGACCCCATTTTGGAAACTAGACCCCCCAAGGAACTTATCTAGATGTGTGGTGAGAGCTTTGAACCCCCAAGGGCTTCACAGAAGGTTATAACGTAGAGCAGTAAAATTAAAAAATCATATCTTTTCCACAAAAATGATCTTTCCACCCCCAATTGTTATTTTCCAAAGGGTAACAGGACCCCAAAAGTTATTGTGCAATTTGTCCTGAGTACGCTGATACCCCATATGTGGGGGGAAACCACTATTTTGACGCATGGCAGAGCTCGAAAGGGAAGTAGCGCCTTTTTCAAATGCAGACTTTGATGGAATGGTCTGTGGGTGTCATGTCACGTTTGGATAGCCCCTGATGTGCCTAAACAGTAGAAACCCCCCACAAGTGACTCCATTTTGGAAACTAGACCCCCAAGGAACTTTTCTAGATGTGTGGTGAGCACTTTGAACCCCCAAGTGCTTCACAGAAGTTTATAACGTAGAGCCGTGAAAATAAAAAAATCATATTTTTTTCCACAAAAATAATCTTTTTGCCCCAAATTTTTATTTTTATAATGGTAACAGGAGAAATAGGACCCCAAAAGCTATTGTGCAATTTGTCCTGAGTACGCTGATATCCCATATGTGGGGGGTAACCACTATTTTGACGCATGGCAGAGCTCGAAAGGGAAGTAGCGCCTTTTTCAAATGCAGACTTTGATGGAATGGTCTGCGGGTGTCATGTCACGTTTGGATAGCCCCTGATGTGCCTAAACAGTAGAAACCCCCCACAAGTGACTCCATTTTGGTAACTAAACCCCCCAAGGAACTTTTCTAGATGTGTGGTGAGCACTTTGAACCCCCAAGTGCTTCACAGAAGTTTATAAAGTAGAGCCGTGAAAATAAAAAAATCATATTTTTTTCCACAAAAATAATCTTTTTGCCCCAAATTTTTATTTTTATAATGGTAACAGGAGAAATAGGACCCCAAAAGCTATTGTGCAATTTGTCCTGAGTACGCTGATATCCCATATGTGGGGGGGAACCACTATTTTGACGCATGGCAGAGATCGGAAGGGAAGGAGCACCGTTTTTAAATGCAGACTTTGATGGAATGGTCTGCGGGTGTCATGTCGCGCTTGGAGAGCCCCTGATGTGCCTAAACAGTAGAAACCCCCCACAAATGACCCCATTTTGCAAACTAGACCCCCCAAGGAACTTATCTAGATGTGTGGTCAGCACTTTGAACCCCCAAGGGCTTCACAGAAGTTTATAACGTAGAGCTGTGAAAATAAAAAAAATCATATTTTTTTCCACAAAAATGACCTTTTTGCCCCCAAATTTTTATTTTTATAAGGGTAACAGGAGAAATAGGACCCCAAAAGCTATTGTGCATTTTGTCCTGAGTACGCTGATACCCCATATGCAGGGGGGAACCACTGTGATCGCCTTACTGTGATCTTTGGGAGGCACAATGAACAAATCTACCAAAGGTGAAGAATTGGTTTTCTTTTTTGCGCCCTTCCTCGTGCGGTATTAGTGATTAGGCGACTTTATTCCTCGGATCGGTGCGATTACAGCGATACCAGATTTACACCCTTTTTTTCATGTTTAGCTTCTGTCACACACTAAAAGATGCTTTTTTTTGGAATAATTTTTTGTAAGAATTTTTTGCATCGCCGTATTTTGAGAGCTATAATTTTTCCATATTTCGGCCGACAGAGTTATCTGTGGGCTTATTTTTTGCGGGACGAGCTGACGTTTTTATTGGTACCATATTCAGGCACATAACGTTTTTTGATCGCTTCCTATTCCGATTTTTGTGGAAGCAGAATGAACAAAAACCAGCAATTCAGGAATTGGTTTTTTTTTTATTTTTTTTCCCCCGTTCCGCGTGTGGTAAAATTGATAAAGCAGCTTTATTCTTCGGGTTACTACGATTACAGCGATACCTCATTTATATATTTTTTTTATGTTTTGGCGTTTTTTACACAATAAAGAATTTTATAGAAAAAATAATTATTTTTGCATCAGTTTATTCCGCAAGCTATAACTTTTTTATTTTTTCGCTGATGATGCTGTATAGCGGCTTGTTTTTTGCGGGACAAGATGACATTTTCAGCGGTACCATGATTATTTATATCTGACTTTTTGATCGCGTGTTATTGCACTTTTTCCAAGCGGTATAATGATACCGCTTGGAAAAAGTATAATTTACTACTTTTTTGTGTTTTTTTTTTACGGCTTTCACTGAAGGGGTTAACTAGGGTTATGCTTTTATAGATGGGATTTTTACGGACGTGGCGATACCTAACGTGTATTTTTTTGTTTTTTATTTTTTTTATTACATAAAAATGTGTATTTTTTAGGGGATTTTTTTAAATTATTTTTTAATATTTTTTTTACAATTTTTTTTAAAAAATGATTTTTTTCAACTTGCCCCTTTATGGGACTTTCACTTTTTTTACTTTTGATTGCAGTTACAATGCATTGCAATGCTCTGGCATTGCAATGCATTGCAACTATAGTGGAAGCTGCTGTGACAATGATCACAGCAGTTTCCCGTAGCTAAATGACCCGGAGGTTGTCATGACAACCCCCGGGTCATCAAGGCAGAGATCAGGCCCTGCGATTACATCGCTGGGACGCTGATCTGAGGCAGAGGGAGCACCCGACCCTCTGCCTCCCCCCCTGAGCTCTGCGATCGCGCTGGATCGCAGCAGTCAGGGGGTTAACAGCCAGGGGCGGTGGGGGCTCCGCTCCTGGCTGTCAGTGCAGGAAGCCTGGCCACTGCAGCGCCGGCTCCTGCACTGATCGCGCTGGAGAAGCTGAAATTTCAGCTTCTCCTGCGCGATCGCTGCTGTGTTTGGTCAGTCAGATTGACTGACCAACCACAGCGCTGTGAGTGCGGGGACCGACGGCAAAGGTCCCCGCACCGCTTGCCGTGCCTGTCAGCTGTCTGTGACAGCTGTCGGCACTGATCTACCACTGCGTGTTTACACGCTGTGGTAGATCAAAGGCATGACGTGCAGAGTCCGTCCTGGTGCCGGAACTGGCACCTTGTCATGACGGACTCTGCACGTCATTGGACATTAAGGGGTTAAGGTCAAAATAGGCTGGGTCATGAAGGGGTTAATGAAAAATTACATGACATAGTCAAGGACAAATGTATTTTTGTAGCCAAGAGAGGCAGAACAGTAAAACAATGCGTTGCTCCCATTCACAAAAGTAGCATATCGAGCCAATGGTTAAATATGAAAGGAAATTATCGCTGTGGCAGAAATCGATGCCCAGCCTGTACCTATATGAACAACGGTGCCAAATATGTTATACCAGCTAGTGGAATAAAAAAACATTGGATAAATTCATATATTAGTTGTACAACCACTAATGTGGTATACATGATAACCTGCAATATATGTAACATTAACTACATCGGTTCAACGATAAGGAAGTTATCCAAATGTTTTGCTGAACACCTAGGTGAAACACGACCGAATGCTACTAGATTATCTTCGGCGGTAGCACGACATTGTGTACAGTATCACAGGGGTAGGACTGATAATCTTGTATTAACTGGTTTAGAACGGGTGAAAAATCAGGAAAGAGGAGGTGATCAATTAAAGAAGCTTAGGATGAGGGAAGCATTGTATATAATGAACTTTAACACCAGACAACCGCTAGGTATGAATAATAGAATGGATATTTCGTATATTTATTGATAATTATGCAATATAATTTATTAAACTAAATCAATATTTAAACAAAAAAAAAAAAGAGAAATATATAAATCATATTAGAATTAATATGATAAAAAATTTATGATATGAAACATAATTACTAATATAATAAAATAAAATACAATGAATTATATTTGACATTTGCATATAAATAAAAGTTGCATAACATATATTCATGTAATGCAGGTAAGCAGATTCACCGCGGAAGCATATCCATTACTATATTTTAATGATTAGATCAGCATCTAGACATCATTCAAAAACAAAGATGAATAGTATATAAATGGCATTGATACGGTTAATAGTGTGCTTGTAAAAGCGAGTGATGCTCGCTGAATGCATTAAGGAGTTTAGTAGTATTAACCAACCACACCTAAAGACTAATCATGTCACAGAAGGTGGTGAGTTTTGGAATTACTGGCGCTTATTTTAAAAGCTGGCGTCCGCGGTGAGCATGCAGCCTAGCAATTTGACAATGCTCATCTTTTGGAGCGAAACATGTAATTGCAACATGTACCGCAGCACCTATTATGCAAGCAAGCATTTTTAGCTGACAAGCGATTCAATAAAGGATTTTTTTGACTTCACATGGAGCTGGATTGGATTCTATTATATGAACTTTCAACACGAAGAGGGGACGTCTCTGCATAATCCTTTGCTCCTGAGAAGGACTCCATCAACAGGGAGGTGAGCTGTGCATTTCTTTGGGGCGCAAGCCTCATTTTTTGTATCATTGTACAGGCACCAGGGGCCGATACCAGATTTCCTTATTTTATGATGAGTTGGGGACTTATTGTACCAGGTTACTAAGGTCAGAGAGGAAATAGTGGAGCAATTGTTGATACTAGGACCCTATAGACAGAGGGTGTTGGATAGGGCCCATTCACATGTCTTGGATGGCCTTTTGTGTGTCGACAAAACCTAAGAACGGGTCAGGCAGAGGTTCTATTGGCCCGGCTGTCACCAAAAAATTCCAAGGTATTGCAAGTTCTGTCGCATCTGCCAACTAACGGCTCCCACCTCTCACTTCCTTAATCCCCTTGTGCCGCTACCTATCAAGGCATGGCAAGTAAGGGACCAAGTTGAAACTACTTGTTTGCTGGTTAAGCCAGAAGGGAACATTGAAGATGTCACAATAGCCTAGACGCTGCTGAAAACAGCAATGTCGGGAATTACTACAGAAAAACCGAGGCCTGTTCTCAGATTTGCCGGGGTGTACAGATCTGATAGAAAACAAAGTTCTGATGGAACTCCATGTGAGGGTGAATTCGAAGCCCTACCAAATTCCAGTGGCTCGCCGATAACAAAAATGAAGCCTATGCTGAATCTCGGAGTCACTGAGGAATCAAAGAGAGGGTGGTCTAACCAGATTGTCCTTGATCCAAAACCTGATGGAGAATGGAGATTCTGTAACAATTATTGGAAGCTGAAAGAAGTCTCCAAGTTCAACGCATATCAGACGCCACGTGTCATTGGGCCAGGAAGGTACATAACCACCTCGGATCCAACAAAGAAGACGTCTTTCTCAATGCCTGATGGTTGTTTTCAATATGTCCGGATGCCATTCGGACTTCAGGGAGCTCCGGCCACCTTCCAGAGGGCCATGAACCAGATCCTTGCACCCCATAAGAATAACGCTACGGCATATGTGGATAATATCATGATCATCAGTCCAGATTGAGGATGTCATCTGGGAAAGGTCTAGGCGGTGTTTAATGCTCTCCTAAATTCGGGGTTCTATATAAATCCAAAAAAATGTGCCTTGGGGAAAGAGGAGGCCAAATACCTTGGATATGTGGTAGGTAGAGGCGAAGTCAAACCACAGATCAGTAACGTAGACCCAGTCCAGAAATGTCCAAAACAACTCTCAAAAAAGAAAGTTAGGGCCTTTCTGGGAATCGTGGGGTACTACAGGATGTTAATTCCAAACTTTGTCATGGTGGCTGCACCCGGATTGAGCTCCTTAAGGGAACAAAATTAGTCATGGTCAATTGGACGTCGGAGGCGGAGTCAGCCTTTCATGAACCGAAAGAGGCTATGCTGAAAGCAGGCAGTGCTGATAATCCCCAGCTTTAAGAAGGAATTTGTACTCCAATAGGATGACTCAGAAGTCACTCAGAATCCTCTCTCAAGAGATATAAGGATAGGAGCATACTGTTCTCTACCTGAATAGGAAATGATCGGCATGTGAGAAAAATGATTCCACTGTAGAAAAGGAATGCCTGGCCATGATGTGCGGGGTGGACACATTGCGATATTGTCTCTTAGGGCAGAGACACACTGCCGTATTTCACGTGCGAGAATCGCATCGTAAAACTCATACTGGCTGTCGGCTCTCCTGACCTGAGCTTGACCTCTGCATAGTAATCCATCACGCTGTCTTGCTCAGGTCAGGAGAGGTGTCAGGCCAGTCCGTGCAGTGTGATGCGATTATCGCACGAGTTTTACGGCCGTGTGACTCCAGCCTTAGGGTGAGAATTTTAATTAATGTCAGACCCTAGCCCACTCAGGTGGATAAGGAAGAAAAAGGGGAAAATGTTCATGGTAAATGCTGGTTTCTAATCTTGCAGGATTTCCGCTTCCATGTAGAACATAGAGCTGGGAGTCACATGGTAATGTCGATGACCTCTCAAGAATCCCATGTCTAGTGGTAACAGGTGCCATGTCCATGGCTTTAGGCTGAGGGGGAGGTATGCAAGTTGGCTGTTAGGCACATAGTGGATGGGAGATAAACCTGGAGTAATGCTTTAGTGCATATAGGACTAAAAGGAGTTAATCGGCCATGACATTTTGATTATGAGCAGCTGAACGGCTGCTCACATATCTCCAGCCCTAGGTGTGGTTCACTGGGTAAATTGAGACCCGTTTTGTCTCACAGATGGGTTATGTATATGGATGGAATGTAGATCTCCTGGATTAAGTGCCTTTGCAAACGGACCAAGAAGCTGGATACTAAGACAGGCGGGGAAACCAGCACTATTGTATGGCCTTGTTGCTTTATTTTATGCTGAAAAAGTGCTGTATTTGAGTTTCCTGTGATGTGGTTTATGAGGACTAAAATAAACCAGCCAAATGTTAAACAGAAACTGCTCTTTTTATACCTCAGATTGCTTCCAAGTGAGTAGCATTGTTACAATGTTTTTTGTACAATTTGCCAATAACATACATAGTTTCTCCCTGTGTGCATTATTTTTGATGGTCAACAAAATATAATTTCCAGTAATTCATTTCTCACATTCTGGTACAATGGATTCCCCATGTGGGATTTTAGATGTTCAAGAAGGTGCCATTTTTGGGTGAAAGATTTCCCACATTCTGAACATAAAAAAGGCTTCTTCCCAGTGTGAGTTCTCTGGTGTTTATCAAGATATAATTTAAGTACAAAACATTTTCCACATTCTGAACAGGAAAAGGGCTTCTCTTTTAGTGTGAGTTCTCTGGTGTCTAACTAGATATAATTTAAGTACAAAACATTTCCCACATTCTGAACATGAATATGGTTTCTCTCCTGTGTGAATTTTTTGATGTGCAACAAGAAATGATTTACGAGTAAAACATTTCCAACATTCTGAACATGAAAAAGGCTTCTCCCCTGTGTGAGTTCTCTGGTGAGTAACAAGCAAAGATTTCAGTCTAAAACATTTCCCACATTCTGAACATGAAAAAGGCTTCTCCCCTGTGTGAGTTCTCTGGTGAGTAACAAGCAAAGATTTCAGTCTAAACCATTTCCCACATTCTGAACATGAAAACGACTTCTCCCTTGTGTGAGTTTTCTGGTGAATAACAAGGTGTGATTTAGCTATAAAACATTTCTCACATTCTGAACACGAAAAGGCTTCTCCCTGTGTGAATTCTTTGATGTGCAACAAGATATGATTTACGAGTAAAACATTTCCAACATTCTGAACATGAAAAAGGCTTCTCCCCTGTGTGAGTTCTCTGATGAGTAACAAGGTTTGATTTATGTACAAAACATTTCCCACATTCTGAACATGAATGTGCCTTCTTCCCTGTGTGAGTTTTCTGGTGAGTAGCAAGTTGTGATTTATCTAGAAAACATTTCCCACATTCTGAACATGAAAATGGCTTTTCCCCTGTGTGAGTTCTCTGGTGAGTAACAAGTTGTGATTTATCTAGAAAACATTTCCCACATTCAGAACATGAAAATGGCTTTTCCCCTGTGTGAGTTTTCTGGTGTCTAACAAGGTGTGATGGATATAAAAAACATTTCCCACATTCAGAACATGAAAAAGGCTTTTCCCCTTTGTGAGTTTTCTGGTGTGTAACAAGATGTGATCTGTGTCCATAACATTTCCCACACTCTGAACATGAATGTGGCTTCTCCCCTGTGTGAGTTCTCTGGTGAATAACAAGATAAGATTTCCGGTTAAAACATTTTCCACATTCTGAACATGGATATGGCTTCTCCCCTGTGTGAATTCTCTGATGTATAATAAGTTTTGATTTAACTTTAAAGCTTTTTTCACATTCTGAACATGAATATAGCTTCTCCCTAGTATGAATTCTCTTATGCCTAATAAGATCTGATTCCTGGTTAAAATTTCTCCCACATTTGGAACAAGAAAATCTCTTCTCCTCTGTGTGAATTTTTTCATGATGTACCAAAGATGCCTCGAGGGGAAAACTATTTCCATATTCTGAACTTGACTTCTTTGCTTTAAGAGCAGTTCTTTCTTTAATGCCTCTTTTCTGACTTTTATTTTTCTTAGTAGTCTGTAATGAATCAGTAGATAGGACCTTTTTCATACGATCAGATGATAGATCTTCGCTGTGAAGACATGATGGTGTAATGGCATCCATGTCAGTTGTATCCTGTGTGATCTCAAGTTCATCTGATTTAAAAATTGAAGATGTCAGTTGTCCCTCTGATCTCCTGGTACAGTCATCTGTCAAGAATCAAATCAATTATTATTTTTAAATAAAATATTCTTGCAATTCATATTTTTGAACATTTTTACTCAAAATATCCATAGAAATGATAAGTTATGTAGCAAAACTAAATTATTCACTAAGACAATGACAATTCACAGTCTAATACAAGACATCATAGCATGAACCAGTGGAGCGTGGTGCTCAACTGTTTGTTCATTCTGCCTCCCAAATATTGGAATAAAAAGCCATCACACAATGTTATGCAGGCCAAAATGATACTAATAAAAACTTTTATTCATCCTACAAAAACTACCCCCCCACTCAGGTGTCAAAATAGTGACTACTCCTATAGATTAATTCACTGATGGTTATAAATTACAAAATAGAGTCACTTTATGGAGTTTTCTACTGTTCTAGTTTCTTGTCATTATGTAACTTTAGGGCTTCAGCAAATGGTGTGTCCCATCTCCTCTGGGATTTGCTCCTGTGATGTCTGCTTCTATCACCAGTGGCTGCCATCATTCATTCTGCGGGTGGCACTTGTGATGGGGGAGACAACCAGAAGCTCTGGGCAGCGCAGACTCTTTACAGCCACTACAAATAGGATAACTGGGACCAGTAGTACCATCCAGTCTGGCAGTATGGGTGTGTGAAGTTCAACTGGAGTAATAAACTCCCCGCTTCAGCCAATTGTAAAGCACTACACACTACTAAAGCTCCAAGTATATTGTCGGGAACTGCCAGAATACAGCCTTGTTCTACTCTGGTTCAGTTGTGTGCTCAGTTCCCGACTTGTGCATTTGATCCTGTTGTGATCCTGGCCTGTTTACCGACTATTTGTGTCTTCTGACTTTGAATTTTCTCTGCCCTTCTTGTTCTATCTAAAATCTAGACCCCTCAAAGTA
The DNA here is from genome assembly GCA_033576555.1 of Oophaga sylvatica. Taxonomy (NCBI): domain Eukaryota; kingdom Metazoa; phylum Chordata; class Amphibia; order Anura; family Dendrobatidae; genus Oophaga; species Oophaga sylvatica. The sequence continues at coordinate 29,262,628 of JARQOD010000003.1, read as the reverse complement.
GTTTGAAAAAAGTGATTTGTCACTCAAAAAATAGCTTTTGTAAATTTAATTGAACATATAAAAAACTTGTTGCTAATCTTGTAAGCCTTCTATCATACAAAACAAAAAGAATGTTGAAAAAAATGAAACGAGATGTTGGAAAAAATCTGTCGATCTAAAGTAGAGATACAGTAAATATTATTTATTAACCATTTTGTGTGGTATCACTATCTGATGAAGGAGCAAACAAATTTAAAGTTTGAAAATTAAAAATCTTTCTAAATTGTTTGACAATTTTCAGGATATTTTTTAAATGAAAAATATATTAACCCCTTCGCCCAAACCCTATTTTCACCTTCATGACCATCTAACTAAAAAAAAAAACCCTTTTAAAAATTAACCTTTATTAAGTATATAGACAATAATTGATATCTAAACACAAAAAAAACCTTAATATGCCTAATCAAGCTGAGCTCCTATCTAAACTGGGAAGACATCATGTATAATAAATGAATTTAATGAATTGTGTTAAAATATCATGCTGCATACATGAAGATACGTTTGAGCCAAGGAATACAGGCCATCTGGCTTTCTTTTTGACTATACGCCTTATAGGTCGATCTAGGAGAATAGGGACAGCAGTCGCAGGAACGGGGGAGCCATTCTCGTATATCTTAAGGTACTGCCACACTTAGCGATCTCGTTAGCGATCATGATAACGACGCAATCGTTGGTGTGATCTCTTTTAGGTCGCTAGTAGCTGGGAAACAGGAGATCTCATAAACGACTCATCAGTGGTCAGCGATCTCTTTAACAACTTTGGCGGTCGTTAGGATGTCATTAGCATGTACTGAGCGCTTCTGATTCATAGGAATTTCCAGCATCGCTCCTGCTCTCTGCGTCCTGCTAGCCTGCTTTGCAACTTCTGCGATCCTCTCTGTGACGCAAAAGAGAACTTACAGATATTGCGATCCACTCCGTGATGCAAAACAGTCATATGCGTCACAAACGAGGTCGCTCGTCGTTCGCAAAAGGTGCCAAACACAGCGATTCAGGCTCACCAGCGGGACGCCAAAGATCAAAAAACGGTCCAGAACTCTAGTGAACGATCAGCGACATCACAGCAGGGGCCACATCGTTGCTACATGCCACACACAATGAGGTCGCTAACGAGATTGCTAAATAGTGACGTTTTATTGATCTCGTTTGCGATCTCGTTTAGTGTGGCATACCCTTTAGGGTGCCAACCTCCTCACCTAGGTAGGCAGTCAGATAGATGCTATAGATAGGGTCAGATCACTCTTTTCTACACACTGACTGAGAGTAACTGTTGTTTGAGTGTAGCACTATCTATCAATTTTTATATGTATCCCCCCTGTCCCACCTCCTTTTTTCCGTTGTGTTGAGGTAGGTTCTGGGCCTCTTTTTTAGCAGTAATTGATTCTGCTTCAATGTATTGTCTGGCCAGTTGATCTCACTGGCAGATTTAGCTGGGAAAGACTGACTTCATTTATTATACATGATGTCTTCCCAGTTTTGACAGGAGCTCAGCTTGATTAGGCATATTAAGTTTTTTTTTTTGTATTTAGATATCAATTATTGTCTTTTTATATACTTAATAAAGGTTAATTTTTAAAAGGGTTTTTTTTTTTTAGTCGGTTGTTTGTAACCCTTCTATATTGCACTCTGTAAACTACCTTCATGACCAGGCCTAATTTTGCAATTCTGATCAGTGTCACTTTATGTCGTAATAACCCTGGAACACTTGTAACCATTTATAGTGCTCAAAAAACAGACAACCGTCTTGTACTTGACCACCAGCTTGTTGTCGCTACATTCGGCTCTGATCTCAACCTTCCTGAGCAGCTGCCCAATTGGCTTCCTAGGGAGTCCTCTCTGATTTTTGCACACAGTATTGCAAGCTGGGGTAACTCTGGCAGAGATGGACTCGAGTATAAAAGTTTTACGTAGGGGTGATAAGCAAGCTTGATCCAGCAGTGGGTGCACTAATTCCCACACAATTTTCCTACTCACTCCCAGGACTGGGGGTGTATTCAAGAGGTGGAAAGCGTGTGTCCTTACCTTCATAAACCCGTGGGTGTACTTCCCTATGTGAAGAATAAGGAATCAAAACTTAATTTCTAAACCACTGTTTGGGCGCATGGCAGAGCACGGAAGGGAAGAAGCGCCGTTTGACTTTTTCAACTCAAAATTGGCTAGAATTAAGATCGGACGCCATGTAGCGTTTGGAGAGCCCCTGATGTGCCTGAACAGTGGAAACTCCCACAAGTGACCCCATTTTGGAAACTAGACTCCCCAAGGAACTTGTCTAGATATGTGGTGAGAACTTTGAATGCCCAAGTGCTTCACAGAAGTTTAGAACGCCCGGGCATGAAAATAAAAAAAAAATTTTTTTCCACAAACTTGATCTTTTAGACCCCAATTTTTTATTTTCCCAAGGGTAACAGGAGAAATTGGACCCCAAGAGTTGTTGTCCAATTTGTCCTGAGTACACTGATACCCCATATGTGGGGGTAAATCAGTGTTTGGGCGCATGGCAGAGCACCGTTTGACTTTTTCAACGCAGAATTGGCTGGATCAGACGCCATGTCACGTTTGGACAGCAACTGATGTGCATGAACAGTGGAAACCCCCCAATTCTAACTCCAACTCTAACCCCAACACACCTCTAACCCTAACAGGAAAAATGGAAATAAATACATTTTTTTTATTTTATTATTTTTCCCTAACTAAGGGGGTGATAAAGGGGGATTTGATTTACTATTTATAGCGGGTTTTTATGTTTGGCAGATGTCACATACTAAAAGACGCTTTATATGCAAAAAAAAAAGTTTTTGCATCACCACATTGTGAGAGCTATAATTTTCCATGTTTTGGCCCACAGAGTCATATGAGGTCTTATATTTTGCGGGACGAGTTGATGTTTTTATTGGTACCATTTTTGGGCACATGACATTTTTTGATTGCTTTTTAATACGATTATTGGGAGGCAGAATGAACAAAAACCAGAAATACATGAATTTCTTTTGGAGGGGGCGTTAATGCCGTTCCGCGTGTGGTAAAATTGATAAAGCAGTTTTATTCTTCGGGTTAGTACGATTACAGCAATACCTCATTTATATCATTTTTTTATGTTTTGGCGCTTTTATACAATAAAAACAATTTTATATAAAAAACAATTATTTTTGCATCGGGTTATTCTGCAAGCTATAACTTTTTTATGTTTTCGCTGATGATGCTGTATGGCGGCTCATTTTTTCCGGGACAAGATGACGTTTTCAGTGGTACCATGTTTATTTATATCCGTCTTTTTGATCGCGTGTTATTCCACTTTTTGTTTTGCGGTATGATCATAAAGCATTGTTTTTTGCCTTGTTTATTTTTTTAAGGGGTTCACTAGGGTTCACTAACAGGGACAGTTTTATAGGGCGGGTTGTTACGGATGCGGCGATACTAAATATGTGTACTTTTATTGTTTTTTATTTACATAATAATGTGTTTATTGGGGGAAATATTGTTTATTTATGGATTTTTTTAAAATATTTTTACACATGTTAATTTTTTTTTTTTTACATTTTTACATTGTCCCAGGATTGGACATTACTATATAGTGTCAGATCGCTGATCTGACACTTTGCAGGTCATTGTGTCAAATCAGCAATCTGACAGGCAGTGCAGGAGGCTTGCCGGCTCCTACTCTAAGCAGGCACTGACAAGCCACCTCCCTGTACCACCAGGATGGACCCCGAGGCCATCTTGGATCCGGGGGGCCTGCAGGGAGGAGGCCCTCGAAACAACGCGATCACATCGCGTTGTTCGGAGGGTCTCAGGGAAGCACGCAGGGAGCCCCCTTTCCTGCGCGATGCTTCCCAATGACACCGGAACGATGCGATCATGTTTGATCGCAGTGTACCGGGGGGTTAAAGTGCCGGGAGCAGTCCGTGACCGCTCCTGGCACTTAGTGCCAGGTGTCAGCTGTGAGAATAAAAAATAAAATTAGATAAACAATTCGACAGGGGAAAAAAAGGTTTGGGAAAAAAGCGAGCATGGATGCCGAGCAGTGATTTACGTCACTGATTAGCGCTTGGCGACTCCAGGACGCATTCACAAGAAAAACACTGCCGAAAATTGAGCAATCGAGTACTGATTAGCACTCGGCAGTAGCAGGGGGAGTGGACGAGATAGGGAAAAAGGGGGAGATGGGTATTTGAGTGGCGTCAAGACACCACATTTATTCTTAATTATGACCGACGTATTATTTAGTAGGCCCAGGGACACAGGGTGGATAAAAATCAATGATTTTTTTAAAAAAATCAAAAAATCGGATTTTTTTGATTTAAATCGGATTTTTTGATTTAAATCGGATTTTTTTGATTTAAATTGGATTTTTTTCAATAAACTGCTTTTTGAGGAAAATATTTTACCATCCAAAGGTTCTTCCATCATGAGATAAAGCTGAGTTGTTTAACTCAGTACAATAAAGGCTGTATATGTGATATTGTAAATTTAAGATGAGAGGTACAATGTTGAGTAGGAAGATATAAACACCTGTCGCACAAAAAATCAGCACATCTGAATCCAAAAAGTGGTCTATCAAGCACAGTATATCAGATAATGTTGAAATAAATCAGTCAATTTAGTATCCGGACAGGAAAACAATATATATTCCCAAAGTGGGGTAATATATCATTCCATATAATATGTGGGATAATTAATCCATCATATCCTGCCTGGAGCATAAATGTGCCAAAGAGTAAGACAGATAGATCTGATATGGCATTAGAGAGAAGAGGGGGACAGAAAAAAGAAAGAAAATCCCCCCCACACATCTACCAGCTCCTGTGAGGTGCCATGTCAGCTGCGGAAAAAGATGCTGGAAAGTGCTTACCCATATTGGGGAAATGTAACGGACCAGGTACGTGCCCCGACGCACGTTTCGCTCCTTGAGCTTCCTCGGGGGGCAGTGTGTCTTACTCTTTGGCACATTTATGCTCCAGGCAGGATATGATGGATTAATTATCCCACATATTATATGGAATGATATATTACCCCACTTTGGGAATATATATTGTTTTCCTGTCCGGATACTAAATTGACTGATTTATTTCAACATTATCTGATATACTGTGCTTGATAGACCACTTTTTGGATTCAGATGTGCTGATTTTTTGTGCGACAGGTGTTTATATCTTCCTACTCACCATTGTACCTCTCATCTTAAATTTACAATATTGTGAACATTTTAGTAATATTTGTTAAATAAAGTTTGTATCTTTTATTTATATTATTGCCTCATGTCTCTATTTGGGCTGGAAGCTCTAATTCTTTGTGGTATATTAAATGATAGAGAGTTGCCCTGTTCCATTTTGGAACTATGTTTAAACATGTCACCCAGAGTTCTGGTTTAATCAAAAAAAGGCTGTATATGTGTAACATTCACAATGCCATGCTCTTCCAGAGGTTTCTGTAAGATTAGTGGGCAGTTTCTCTCCTATGTTATCACAGACGCTCGCTTTACTTACGCAGTTCTCAAAAGCGGAATTTGACTCCAGCCTCTTCTTCACGGCAAAAATGTTACAACATGAACAGAGTTGAGAAAAAGACCTTAATCCTATTGTTCTACAAACCTATGAATACAGAATCAACCCCTTCAGTGCCAAGTCCAAGAAGTTAGACAATGTTTCTGATTGTTTGGAGTGGAATAGATCTGCACAACACAAGAAGAATGTGAATCTAAGTGTGAGGAGGAGGAAGGGCAAGCAGACAAGAAAATGATCACGTGTGACTTCTCTCCTCCGTTACTAGGTGTTTGTAATAACAGAGGATGTAGTTTAGGCTCACAGAGCGGAGCCATTTTGTTGGGGACTGCCAGTGATACTGACAAGTAGGCTGTCACTGAGGACGACCGGCAGCATCTATTCTGTTAGTCCATGCTGCTCGCTGTATTATAAACTGAGCACAGATACGTGGAGAGTATCACACACTGGGATTATTCACAGCACATGACACACTGCATGTATCTAGATACAGGGCTGAGTGTAGTGTATCGCATTATGGGATTAGATACACCGGTCTGGGGCATATCGCACTTGATGAAATTAGATACACCAGTCTGGGGCGTATCGCACATGATGAAATTAGATATACCGGTCTGGTAGAAACTTTGATTTAAATCACTGATTTAAATCAAGCCTTACTGACTAGTGATTTAAATCGTGATTTAAATCGTGATTTAAATCAGTTTGATTTAAATCAAATCCACCCTGCAGGGACATGAGCAATTGTTCATATGAAGCTGAACGTTTAATCTTGTTGTAGTTTGAATTGATGTTTGTTAATTTGCTGAATGCTTCCTGACTACCCAATGTTTCAGTTCCTGCAGCTATTTGTTCTGCTATCCTTGAGGGACAAATTCAAAGGTTAATTGAACAATCATTGTTAATTTTGTAAATGCCTGCTGACTGCCTATTGTATCAGTCCCTGCAGCCTGTTGTTTTGAAAACATTGAAGGACATAATATGCAGATTAATTGAACACTCGAACAATGAGAGATGACATCCTCCTCCTACCTGTGGATAATGCCCTGAAGTACAGTACATCTGTGGGTATTAAAGGAACTTCTCTCCTTCTACAGTGAGACTCAATAGGACAGCAGTGAAGGCACCATGGCTCCAACCAGAAGAACACAGATTTATTTCACTGCCCATCAATGAACCTACAAAGACATTTGGAGAACCGAGGTTGGGATAATAAAGTCACCAGGCCACATACCTCAATGGACTATCAGCTTCATAAGCTTGCCACTAACTCCTCTCTGTTTTTCACACCAGGATTTGGGGATCCTCTGCCATTCTTCCTTGCAGATCCTCTCCAGTTCCGTCAGGTTGGATGGTGAACGTTGGTGGACAGCCATTTCCAGGTCTCTCGAGAGATGCTCAATTGGGTTTAGGTCAGGGATAATCAATAATGTTCACAGAGTTGTTCTGAAGCCACTCCTTTGTTATTTTTAGCTCTGTACTTGGGGTCATTGTCTTGTTGTAAGGTGAACCTTCGGCCAAGTCTGAGGTCAAGAGTACCTATCTTTTTATCCAAGATATCTCTGTACTTGGCGCATTCATGTTTACTTCAATTGCAACCTGTTGTCCTGTCCCTGTAGCTGAAAAACACCTCCATAGCATGATGCTGCCCCCACCATGTTTCACTGTTGGGCTTGCATTGGGCAGGTGATGAGCAGTGCCTGGTTTTCTCCACACATACCATTTAGAATTATCACCAAATTATTCCATCTTCATCTCATCAGATCAGAGAATCTTATTTCTCATAGTGTTGGAGTCCTTCATGTGTTTTTTTTTTAGCAAACTCTATGTGGACTTTCATATGTCTTGCACTTAGGCTTCCATTGGGCCACTCTGCCATAAAGGCCAGATTGGTGGAGGGCTGCAGTGATAGCTGACTTTGTGTAACTTTCTCCCATCTCCCTACTACATCTGTGGAGCTCAGCCACAGTGATCTTGGGGTTATTCTTTACCTCTCTCACCAAGGCTCTTCTCACACGATTGCTCAGTTTGTCTGGATGGCCGGGTCTAGGAAGACTTTTGGTGGTCCCAAACTTTTTCCATTTAAGGATTATGGAGGCCACTGTGCTCTTAGGAATCTTGAGGATTGCAGAAATTCTTTTGCAACCTTGGCTAGATCTGTGCCTTGCCACAACTCTGTCTCTGAGCTCCTTGGCCAGTTCCTTTGACCTCATGATTCTCATTTGGTCTGACATGCACTGTGAGCTGTGAGGTCTTATATAGACAGGTGTGTGCCTTTTACAAATCAAGTCCTATCAGTTTACGTAAACACAGCTTGAATCCAATGAAGGAGTAGAACCATCTCAAGGATGATCACAAGGAAATGGACAGCATGTGACGTAAATGTGAGTGTCTGAGCAAAGGGTCTGAATACTTATGACCATGTTATATTTCAGTTTTTCTTTTTTAATAAATTTGCAAAAATTTCTACATTTCTGTTTTTTATCAGTCAAGATGGGATGCAGAGTGTACATTAATGGCTGCAATGAAACAAAGAGTGAAAAATTTAAAGGGGTCTGAATACTTTCCGAACCCACTGTATGACCTGTGCTGTTACAGCACTGAACATAGTTGCATAGCTGGACCTCAGTGTTTCATGCCTGAAATACTATAATCGCTGTATTTGGCTGTTCTTAATTGACCAACCAATCGCAGATTCATAGATGCGGGGGGGAAATGGCGCCACCTCTCATTGCTATGAGTCCCGGAGCCTTGCTGTCTGAAACATGCGATCATCATGCGTTTAGTCACGGTGGTCGCATGAAATACATGATGTATACATATTGCATTGGTCGGGAAGTCCTTATCTTCCATGACGTATATATACTTCTGTCATGAAGGAGATAATTAAAATTACCAGAAAGATACAGTGCAATGTGTCACAGAAAACAATATTATATTCCAGAATCACTGGAATAAGAAGAAGCATCCAAAGTTATCACCACATAAAGTCATATGTCAGATTTGAAAAATTGGGCCTTGTTAGGAACAAAACACTGGTTGCGGGAAGTGGTTAAATCACAGTATTTTGGGCAATAACTATTGTAGTCAAAACTGTGACTATAGGCAATAACACATCTACTGAAATGATCAAACTCAACAGTCTTTATCAGCAAAAAATCAGTAACTAGAGAAGAACCATCTCTGGGGTAATTAGAGTATGTGGGCCGGTGGCTCTTGGCAATCTAAACTATCTTAGGGCCAATATTTTTGTTAGATGAGTTTTTGAAGAAATAATAGACATTTAAAGAAAACTTTTTAAAACAGTACAGAGCTGAGTTGTCCACTTTCTCTTAGAGAACAATCTCAATAATTTTCTTCAAGCGATTTTTGAAAATGTTAGCACATTCTACGTACGCTGTCATTTGGCTTTGCAGCTTACAGATCTGGACAGGTAAGGGTCAGCATCTTCTAATTCCAGGGGGTAGGTGGATACTCCAGGTTGTAAACTGTATAGAAGAAGGGTGTTCAATGCCCAAAGTAATTGGAACAGTGTCAGGTGAATAATAATGTGGTGGTTTAGCGATAAAATGGTGATCGTAGAATGTTAAGAGTTGGAAGGGGTCTCAAGGGTCATCTTGTCCAATCCCCTGCTCAATGCAGCGCAGGATTCACTAAACCATCTCAGATATAATAAGGTAGAGGGGATCCGCAATCCTGAAATGAGGTACCATCAGGAAAAGGCATTGAGTATAGTAAAGGAAACACCTTTGGCACAAAATATAATCTTGAGATCAATAATGTGTTTTACAGCAGGCACACTGGGCATATTTATCAGAATTCTGTTAAATGTGCCCAGTGTGCCTGCAATAATAACATATTATTGATCTCAAGATTACGTTTTGTGCCGAAGGCTTTTCCTCTACCATCTCAGAGAGATGTCTGTCCAGCCTCTGTTTGAAGACTTCCATTGAAGGAGAACTCACCACCTCTCGTAGGAGCCTGTTCCACTCATTGATCACCCTCAGAGTCAAACATTTTTGTTATGATTTGGTAGCCGAGGAGGACAGGAGCAAAGGCAGCCAAACACCCAGAGAGGTTAGGAACTAATGGGTTGCAGATCCCTAAGCTAACCGCACAACTAGAAGCAGCCGTGGGACGTACCTACGGCGACCTAGACGCCTCTGCACAGCCGGAGAGATTAGCTACCCCTGAAGATAGAAACAGGAAAGCTAACTGCCCCGGAGTACAGCCCCAAGGGAATAGGTAGCCCCCAAACATATAATGGCGGTTAGACAAGAAGAAACACAAACTCAGGCAGAAAATAGAGTGAGCAAACGCTGGGGCCAAATACTGCCTAGATAGGATAGGACAGAATATTATCTGCAACCCAGCAAAATCCTAGAAAATTCCAACACTTCTGATTTCAAAAAATGCTGAGACCACACGATCTCGCCACCCGCTAAATCAGATCTCTGGTGTGACCAAGCGGCTAACCCGCAGCCACTCAAATAGCAGAGAGAGCAATGGAACAAATAAACAGTGGCTACTGAAAAACAGAGAGTAGCACAGGCCCCTGGAGGGGAACCCGGCTAACCTCTCACAAAAGTGCAGACAAAAAATGGAAATTGCAAACACGATAGAAACAAGCAGAAAATATCTTATCTGAAAGTAGGAGACGAAGGCACCAGCTGACTTCCAAAACAACCAGGAAACAACAATTGATCACCGGCGAGGATCATGGGAAGGCAGCTCATTTATATCAGCCCAGTCAGTCTCTCCTGATTGCATCATCGCTCGCAGGTGATGGACTTCTACTATTCAACACTGGTTCAATACTCTCAGCAACCACCAGAGGGAGCCCCAACTCAGAAGTCATTTCCAACATGCTCACAACAGTACCCCACACTTGAGGAGGGGTCACCAAACCATCACCTGCGCCACCAGGCCGATCAGGATGAGCTCGGTGATAGGCACGAACCAGTCTCTCCGCATGAATGTCAGAAGCAAACACCCAAGAATTGTCCTCTGACCATTACCTTTCCACTTAACCAAGTACTGCAGAAATATGACACACAACTATAAGCAGCATTGATATACGCAGCATTGCTGTAGTAGGATATATAATAATCATTGAGTGCTGCTAGTGGGAAATTGAAGGATCTATCGCTAAATAATACATGAAAGCAAATTGGTGAAACACCAAAGAAACGACAACAGATCCAATTGTATTATAGAAAAAATACCAAAATTTTTATTCATTTAATTACATGTATATAGACGGACAGGTGTATTAAAACGATGAACAACTAGAAAGGTATGATGTCAATCCAGGACATCTGCCACTGAATACATCCACCTGGGTTCCCTAATGGTGGTTAAATAGTATTGGGCATATATTTATCTGAGCGATTGTAAAAAAGCGGTATCATATGGTCAGTTTTAGTATAGAGGATAAATATATATATACACTTTGCCAATATGTCGGATAATATATATGTCACACATGTGACCAAACAAAGATAATGACATCAGTGTGTCTAAACAAGGATGTGTATCCACTTCCAATCCATCTAAATGCCAGGTGCTGAAAAATCCGCCTTAAAATATTTTTCTGAACAATTATAAAGAGCGGTCATATATGATCAGAATTGTATAGAGGATACACACATATCACCGATACATATGGAACAGAGCATATGCCACACATATAGCAAGACTATGACAACCATGTGTCTAATAAGGATCTATATCTAATTCGAACCAACATTAATGTCATGTGCTGAAAATCCGCTTAAAAAGCATCAGATTGTGCCTATTGAAAACCACCAGTGCCTGTAGGTAATCCACAGAAACATGTGGAACTAAGTCATACCCAGCAGAACATATTGACCGGATGTGTATAAATGAGGGAACATTACCTCTACAATAGTAACCGGCACATGTAAGGGAACACCAGGTGAGTGCAAACGTGCCCCGACGCACGTTTCGGATAAAGCTCCTTCGTCAGGGGGCGTAACAATGCTACTGAGACTGTGCTTTAAAAACCGCTGGACCGGAAGTCATAAGCGGCATACCGGAAATGACGCGTGTGAAGCCGAAGACGTCACCCGATGAACCGCGCATGCGTCAAACAGATGGACGCCACGGGGAACCCATGGCAACCAAATGCCGGAGACACACGGAGCGGAACATCGCGCAGCGCCCCAGCCCACACGCGTACAGGTATGCAGCTTAAACTAGTGGATATCTAACATGGAAACCATACCATACATACATAATTCAAAAAGAAAAATTATATATATGTACAATCAGCAAATGCCATCATAAACATGTCGGTCAATCTATATATCTTAACAATACTAAGTATTCAGATGTTTCTTGGAAAGAATCGATGTTAAATAGATCAATACAATATAAAATCCATATGATGGTGAATCCATAGATGGCATCCAGGAAGGCATCAATAATTGATATACATGAACTATATGTAGATAGCATGCAGTATCTTCCATATCAAAGGTCCAACCAGAATATAGTGTTGGGGAAACCTAAAATATTATAAAAAACAACAAATAATGAACAAAATAAAAGATAAAAGCACACACAATAAAATAAATGGAGACGTCATAGAAAGGCATCAACCCATAACAGAGGTGTTTAAAGAAAAGGTGCAAAACTTAGATTTTCATTAAGCCCGTTGGGATGGACTGTGTTAAGAGTCCATATCCAACGGGCTTCTAATTGAGCCAAGCGCTGTGAAAATTCACCCCCACGAATCCCTAGATCTAAACAATCTATCCCTTTGACCCGTAGAACTTTACTATTACATTGATGGTGTATCTTAAAGTGTCTGGGAATGGTCTTGAGAATTGACAAATCCTCCTCATTTTTTGCTGCCTCTATCCCAAGCACATGCTCCCTGATTCTCACTTTAGTTGTCGTGTGGTGAGACCTATATAAATCAGGGAGCATGGCATGTGGCATAATACACCACCATTTTGTGGTACATGTAATAAATTTTTTAATTTGGAAGGATTTTTTTCCCAGATGAATCCACAAAAGAATTGCTACAATCAACATTCACACAGCCTACACAGTGTCCACATGTGTAGCAACCCTTCGATTCCTAAAATCGTCAAGGAAAGTTCGAGGGGGTTTACTCTCATATGCTAGAGGTCAAAAATCCCGTAAATTTCTTGACCGTCTATACGTGACATATGGCCTACCGGGAATAATTTTGGCCAAAACAGGATCCGTTTTTAAGATAGGCCAAGCTTTTTCCAAGATTTTTTTAACATTATTAGATTGCGAGTTGTAGGTAGTAATAAATCTGGTTACATCAGATTGGGGCCTATCTAATGTTTTGTACAGAAGTGTATTCCTTTGACTAAACCTGCTATGTTGAAGGCTTTTTTTATAGATCTTTTGCTATAGCCTCTTTCAATCAGACGTCCTTTTAATGAATTGGCCTGTCTTTCAAATTCCATATCATCGGACAGATTCGTCGAAGTCTAATGAATTGACCAGTGGGTATCGCCCTAATCATGTGTGACGGATGGGAAGATGAGGCATGCAACAATGAATTAGTTGCAGTCTGCCTTTCTAAAAATTGTAGTCTGAATAAGGTTATTTCATCCCTTGTCAACAAGACATCTAAAAATTCGATTTTATTTTTATCGTGACCAAAAGTCAACTTGATATTTCTATCGTTATTGTTTAGCCAGCCAAAAAATTCCTCCAATGAGCAAGTGGAATCCTGCCAGATCAGCAGGATGTCATCTATGTACCGCGTCCATAAAAGGACGCGATCCATAGATGCCTGCCGATCTGACAGGAGGAGGTCCCTTTCCCACAGACCCAGGAACAGATTGCATAGGAGGGCGCAAAGGCCGCCCCCATTGCTGTTCCTGGGTCTGCAGGAAAAAGGACCCCTTGAATACAAAGAAGTTATGAGTTAAGGTAAACTCCAAAACTTCTATTGTAAATTCCTTTAGTGCAGGTGGAATGTTGGAGGTTTGAAGAAAAAATTCTATGGCCCGCAAGCCGTCACTGTGTCTGATGCTAGTATATAGCGATTCCACATCAGCGTGACCAATGTGGAAGCAGATGCCCAAGGACGTATCCAACATTATGAGGCACAGCTTAATAAAGCTTTAGATGATAAAGTAAAAGAATTAACGAGGTACAAAGCTCTAAATTGAATAGAGATTTAAAAGACTACCAAGCAAACAAGGTTTACTTTGGAGAAAAAATGGTAGTCTGACAAGATCTATCCAACGAACACTCGAATATACCATTTCTTCATTAAGCACGCACTCTGAGGCATCCACTTCATCAATGACGACCCGTTCGGGTGTTGTGAATAAAAGACAGAGGAAGAATAATTTCATCCTTACAATAAGTACTAAAATCCATCTCAAAATTGTTTGTGTCTTAAGAAAAGGCAGTCTCCACCAGAGGTATTAACTTGAATCAATATGATTCCGTTCTAAATATTACCTTCGAAAATGGCACAGGCACTATGCATTTTTGGGCTTGAAGATAGAATGTTGACCTTTCTAAACATCAATGTGTAAAGGCTCCTTATAATAAATGTTTTCATTCATTGCCAATAAGAATCCTTGATTGTCACCAACAAAGACAAGGTATAGTCAATTTTTAAGCAGATATTATATTCAATTGCTAAAAGCTTTTACTCAACATGACTAGATCCATATAAGATTAAACCCCGTTCAAAAAGATTTCCCCCGTTGTCAAATTGTAGTGCAGTAGATCTCTTTGTGAAGGTGGTCACAGCGGATTTACAAAAAATCCCGTGCCACATTTACCAGGATAATCTTACTAGAGAGGACGTCTGCGTTTAAAATTCTAGGAGCCTCCCTGATGTTGTCATCAAGCAAGCGTACAAGGGGGGAAATTTAGTAATATGGCCATCAGTCATGTATGAGAAAGAAGCTTTTAGGCAATTGAATAATAATATCTGCTATAAAAAATTGACCTATAACCCCTTGTCCGCTTTTGGTGACGAACTCAGGGGGATTCTTTCTAGAGCAATGAATGAAAACATTATTACTAAGGAGCTCTATACAGCTTGATAGTTCCAGAACCTAGGGTTCCAACATTCTATCTTCTCCCCAAGCTCCATAAAAAATGCACTAGTGCCACCTGGTCGCCCTATTGTTTCGGGAAATGGTAATTATTTAGAACGGGTTAATCAATGGATTGATTCAATGTTGAAACCTCTGGTGGAAGAACTGCCTTCTTACTTAAAGGAACAAACCAATTGCTCTGCAGAGTGGATGGTTTAGTACTTGATTGTGATTCCACATTGGTCACCGCTGATGTGGAATCGCTATATACTAGCATCAGACACAGTGACGGCTTGCGGGCCATAGAATTTTTTCTTCAAACCTCCAATATCCACCTGCACTAAAGGAATTTACAATAGAAGTTTTGGAGTTTACCTTAACTCATAACTTCTTTGTATTCAAGGGGTCCTTTTTCCTGCAGACCCAGGGAACAGCAATGGGGGCGGCCTTTGCGCCCTCCTATGCTAATCTGTTCCTGGGTCTGTGGGAAAGGGACCTCCTCCTGTCAGATCGGCAGGCATCTATGGATCGCGTCCTTTTATGGACGCGGTACATAGATGACATCCTGCTGATCTGGCAGGATTCCACTTGCTCATTGGAGGAATTTTTTGGCTGGCTAAACAATAACGATAGAAATATCAAGTTGACTTTTGGTCACGATAAAAATAAAATCGAATTTTTAGATGTCTTGTTGACAAGGGATGACAATAATCTTATTCAGACTACAATTTTTAGAAAGGCGACTGCAACTAATTCATTGTTGCATGCCTCATCTTCCCATCCGTCACACATGATTAGGGCGATACCCACTGGTCAATTCATTAGACTTCGACGAATCTGCTCCGATGATATGGAATTTGAAAGACAGGCCAATTCATTAAAAGGACGTCTGATTGAAAGAGGCTATAGCAAAAGATCTATAAAAAAAGCCTTCAACAGAGCCAGGTTTAGTCAAAGGAATATACTTCTGTACAAAACATTAGATAGGCCCCAATCTGATATAACCAGATTTATTACTACCTACAATTCGCAATCTAATAATGTTAAAAAAATCTTGGAAAAAGCTTGGCCTATCTTAAAAACGGATCCTGTTTTGGCCAAAATTATTCCCGGTAGGCCATATGTCACGTATAGACGGTCAAGAAATTTACGGGAGTTTTTGACCTCTAGCCACTATGAGAGTAAACCCCCTCGAACTTTCCTTGACGATTTTAGGAATCGGAAGGGTTGCTACACATGTGGACACTGTGTGGCGTGTGTGAATGTTGATTGTAGCAATTCTTTTGTGGATTCATCTGGGAAAAAATCCTTCCAAATTAAAAAATTTATTACATGTACCACAAAATGCGTGGTGTATTATGCCACATGCTCATGCTCCCTGATTTATATAGGTCTCACCACACGACAACTCAAAGTGAGAATCAGGGAGCATGTGCTTGGGATAGAGGCAGCAAAAAATGAGGAGGATTTGTCAATTCTCAAGACCATTCCCAGACACTTTAAGATACACCATCAATGTAATAGTAAAGTTCTACGGGTCAAAGGGATAGATTGTTTAGATCTAGGGATTCGTGGGGGTGAATTTTCACAGCGCTTGGCTCAATTAGAAGCCCGTTGGATATGGACTCTTAACACAGTCCATCCCAACGGGCTTAATGAAAATCTAAGTTTTGCACCTTTTCTTTAAACACCTCTGTTATGGGTTGATGCCTTTCTATGACGTCTCCATTTATTTTATTGTGTGTGCTTTTATCTTTTATTTTGTTCATTATTTGTTGTTTTTTATAATATTTTAGGTTTCCCCAACACTATATTCTGGTTGGACCTTTGATATGGAAGATACTGCATGCTATCTACATATAGTTCATGTATATCAATTATTGATGCCTTCCTGGATGCCATCTATGGATTCACCATCATATGGATTTTATATTGTATTGATCTATTTAACATCGATTCTTTCCAAGAAACATCTGAATACTTAGTATTGTTAAGATATATAGATTGACCGACATGTTTATGATGGCATTTGCTGATTGTACATATATATAATTTTTCTTTTTGAATTATGTATGTATGGTATGGTTTCCATGTTAGATATCCACTAGTTTAAGCTGCATACCTGTACGCGTGTGGGCTGGGGCGCTGCGCGATGTTCCGCTCCGTGTGTCTCCGGCATTTGGTTGCCATGGGTTCCCCGTGGCGTCCATCTGTTTGACGCATGCGCGGTTCATCGGGTGACGTCTTCGGCTTCACACGCGTCATTTCCGGTATGCCGCTTATGACTTCCGGTCCAGCGGTTTTTAAAGCACAGTCTCAGTAGCATTGTTACGCCCCCTGACGAAGGAGCTTTATCCGAAACGTGCGTCGGGGCACGTTTGCACTCACCTGGTGTTCCCTTACATGTGCCGGTTACTATTGTAGAGGTAATGTTCCCTCATTTATACACATCCGGTCAATATGTTCTGCTGGGTATGACTTAGTTCCACATGTTTCTGTGGATTACCTACAGGCACTGGTGGTTTTCAATAGGCACAATCTGATGCTTTTTAAGCGGATTTTCAGCACATGACATTAATGTTGGTTCGAATTAGATATAGATCCTTATTAGACACATGGTTGTCATAGTCTTGCTATATGTGTGGCATATGCTCTGTTCCATATGTATCGGTGATATGTGTGTATCCTCTATACAATTCTGATCATATATGACCGCTCTTTATAATTGTTCAGAAAAATATTTTAAGGCGGATTTTTCAGCACCTGGCATTTAGATGGATTGGAAGTGGATACACATCCTTGTTTAGACACACTGATGTCATTATCTTTGTTTGGTCACATGTGTGACATATATATTATCCGACATATTGGCAAAGTGTATATATATATTTATCCTCTATACTAAAACTGACCATATGATACCGCTTTTTTACAATTGCTCAGATAAATATATTGCCCAATACTATTTAACCACCATTAGGGAACCCAGGTGGATGTATTCAGTGGCAGATGTCCTGGATTGACATCATACCTTTCTAGTTGTTCATCGTTTTAATACACCTGTCCGTCTATATACATGTAATTAAATGAATAAAAATTTTGGTATTTTTTCTATAATACAATTGGATCTGTTGTCGTTTCTTTGGTGTTTCACCAATTTGCTTTCACTTAACCAAGTACTGGAGTCTCCGTCTAGCCAAACGAGAATCCAATATCTTCTCCACTTCATACTCCAGATTGCCCTCAACCAAAACAGGCTCAGGAGGCGCAGCCATAGGAACAACTGGCTTGACAAAGCTTTTCAATAAAGATTTGTGGAAGACGTTATGAATCTTAAACGTCCCAGGAAGAGCCAAACGAAAAGAAACTGGATTAAAGACTTCCAAGATCCTATAAGGTCCAATGAACCTTGGCTTAAACTTTGAAGATGCAACTTTCATAGGGATATTCTTTGAGGACAACCAAACCAAGTCATCCACTTTAAACCGAGACCATCAGTCCTATGCCGGTTGGCAAACCGCTGGGCCCTCTCCTGAGAGAGAGACAATTTATCCACTACTTGATCCCAAATCTGCTGCATTCTCTCCACCATAGAGTTAACACCCGGACAGACAGAAGCCTCCACCTGTCCCGAAGAAAACCGAGGATGAAACCCGAAATTGCAGAAAAAAGGAGACATCAAGGTGGCAGAACTAGCCCTATTATTCAGAGCAAATTCAGCCAAAGGCGAAAAAGAGACCCAGTCATCCTGATCAGCAGACACAAAACATCTCAAATAAGTCTCCAAGGTCTGGTTTGTTCTCTCCGTCTGCTCATTGGTCTGAGGGTGAAATGCAGAGGAGAAAGACAGCTGAACTCCCAGTTTAGAACAAAATGTCCTCCAAAATCTGGAAACAAATTGGACTCCTCTGTCAGACACAATGTTCTCTGGAATGCCGTGCAACCGAACCACCTGCTGAAAAAACAAGGGCACCAACTCGGAAGAGGATGGCAACTTCGGCAGTGGCACAAGATGGATCATCTTGGAAAACCTATCACAGATCACCCAGATAACGGTCATTTTCTGAGAGACAGGGAGGTCGGAAATAAAATTCATAGAGATATGGGTCCATGGCCTCTTGGGCACAGGCAATGGCATTAACAATCTACTAGAGCGAGAGCAAGGTTTGGACCGAGAACAAGTCCCACAGGACTGCACAAAGTTCCTGACGTCACGAGATAAAGTAGGCCACCAAAAGGACAGACTCACCAAATCTCTAGTACCAAAAATACCGGGATGACCAGCTAACGCAGAGCAATGCACTTCAGACATAACATTTTCTCTCCATTGGTCTGGGACATACAATTTCCCTGCAGGGCAACGTTCAGGTTTATCCCCTGAAATTGTTCCAGGGCCAGTCTCAAATCGGGTGAGATAGCGGAAAGAACGACACCCTCCTTCAGAATGGCCGTAGGCTCAGTCACACCAATAGCATCCGCAAGGAAACTCCTAGAGAGGGCATCCGCCTTAACATTCTTAGTACCTGGGAGGAAGGAGACCACAAAGTTAAAACGCGTGAAAAACAAGGCCCACCTGGCCTGTCTGGGATTCAATCGCTTGACTGATTCGAGATAGATCAAGTTTTTGTGGTTAGTGAGGACCACAACTTGATGTTTGGCTCCCTCCAACTAATGTCTCCACTCTTCGAACGCCCACTTCATAGCCAATAATTCCCGATTCCCCACATCATAATTACGTTCAGCTGGGGAAAACTTTCGGGAGAAGAAGGCACAAGGGTTGATCTTAGGTTACAGGATCCCTTTGGGACAAAACGGCTCCTGCACCAATCTCAGAAGCATTTATCTCCACCTGAAATGGTAGAGAAACATCAGGTTGCCGTAGAACAGGAGCAGAAGTGAATCTCTGCTTGTGCTCCTGAAACACAGAAACTGCCTCAGGAGACCAATTCACCAAATCAGAACCCTTTTTGGTCAAATCAGTCAGTGGTTTCACAATACCAGAGAAATTACTTATAAATTTACGGTAGAAATTAGCAAAACGCAAAAAATCTCTGAAGAGCCTTCAATGAAGTGGGCTGTAGCCAATCACAAGGACCTGAACCTTGACCGGGTCCATTTCAATAGCAGACGGAGACAAAATTAATCCCAAAAACGAAACCTTCTGTACGCCAAAGAGATATTTCGATCCCTTAACATACAAAGCATTCTCTCTCAAAATCCGGAATACCATCCGAACATGTTCCACATGAGAATCCCAGTCATTGGAAAATATCAAAATATCGTCCAAATAAACGATCAGAAACTTATCCACCAAATCCGGGAAAACATCGTTCATGAAAAACTGAAAGACGGAAGGGGCATTAGTGATCCCAAAAGGCATCACTAGGTACTCAAAATGCCCCTCAGGGGTATTAAACGCCGTCTTCTATTCATCTCCATGCTTGATGCAAATAAGATTATACGCCCCCCTAAGGTCAAGCTTGGTAAACCAACTGGCACCTTTCACTCTGGAAAAAAAAAAATCAGAAATCAGGGGTAACGGAGACTAATATTTAACAGTGATCTTATTAAGGAGACGATAGTCAATACATGGCCTCAATGAACCATCCTTTTTGGCCAGAAAGAAAAAGCCGGCGCCCAAGGGTGAAGAGGATGGTCTGATATGACCCTTCTCCAAAGATTCTTTGATATAAGATCGCATAGCATCATGCTCAGGTACCGACAAATTGAAGAGTCGAACCTTGGGAAATTTACAACCGGGTACCAACTCAATCGCGCAATCATAACTCCTATGAGGTAAGGACGCAGAGTTACTCTCACTAAACACATCAGAAAAATCAACCAAATAGTCAGGGACATCTTGAGACTGGGGAGAGGTAGAAAAAACAGGAGTGTCACTACGAACACATTGACAACCCCAACTGACCACAGACACAGACTTCCAATCCAAAACAGGATTATGATTCTGTAACCAGGGAAAACCCAGTACAATAATGTCATGTAAATTATGTAACACCAAAAATTTGCAATTCTCTTGGTGGTCCGGGTCAACCCGCACAATCACCTGGGTCGAAAACTGGGTTTTATTCTCCGCCAAAGGGGTAGAATCAATACCCAGCAAAGGAATAGACCTCCGCAGGGGTACCATGGGAAAACCACGTTTGGCAAAATCAAAATCCATCAGGTTTAGAGCTGCTCCTGAATCAACAAATGCTTGAGCAGAAAATGTGGACACGGAGCAAATCAAGGTAACAGTCAAAAGAAATTTAGTCTGAACATTACCCAAAACAACTGAGCGCGTAAAACATCTTCCCCGCTTAGGGCAGACGGAAATAGTATGAGAAGTGTCTCCACAATAGAAGCACAACTTATTACGCTTTCGAAACTCTCGACGCTGAGCCCCAGAAACCACTCCATCACACTGCATGGCCTCAGGGGCTGGCTCGCAAGGCATCACCACTACTCGCATATTTCTACGCTCACGTAAACGTCTGTCAATTTGAATAGCTAACGACATAGAGTCATTGAGACCAGAGGGAACAGGAAATCCCACCATAACGTCCTTTACAGTCTCTGCCAGACCCTTCCTAAAAAGAGCTGCCAGGGCATCGTCATTCCATTTAGTAAGCCAAATACTGCCTAGATAGGACAGGACAGGATACTATCTGCAACCCAGCAAAACCCTAGAAAATTCCAACACTTCTGAATCCAAAAACACTGAGACCACATGGTCTCAACCACCTATATCAGATCTCTGGTGTGACCAAGCGGCTAACCCGCAGCCACTCAAATAGCACGGACAGAGGAATGCAGACAAAAAAAATGGAAATTGCAAACACGATAGAAACAAGCAGAAAATATCTTATCTGAAAGTAGCAGATGAAGGCAAGACACCAGCTGACTTCCAAAAGAACCAGGAAACAACAACTGATCACCGGCAAGCATCATGGGAAGGCAGCTCACTTATATCAGCCCAGTCAGTCTCTCCTGATTGCCAGTCATCGCTCACAGGTGATGGACTTCTACTATTCAACACTGGTTCAATACCCTCAGCAACCACCAGAGGGAGCCCCAACTCAGAAGTCATTTCCAACATGCTCACAACACATTTTATTCTAATATCTAATCTGTATCTTCTCCCTTTAAAGGGAATCGGACAAGACCGGACGGCGGACCGCCCCTGGGTGAGTATAACTAGTTTTTCTTATCTTTCAGGTTACATCGGGGGCTTATCTACAGTATTACAGAATGCTGTAGATAAGCCCCTGATGGCGGTGGCTTCAGCTGATCGAAAAATGGGTGACAGATTCACTTTAAATTTCATTCCATTGATTCTTGTGTTTACATGAGCAAATGAAAATAAGGATGATCCCTCTACATTGTGAGATCCCTTCAGATATTTGTAGACAGCTATTAAGTCTCTTCTTAGCCTTTTTTTTTTTGCAAGCTAAACATTTCCAGATCTTTTAACCGTTCCTTCTAGGAGATAGTTTGCATTCAGCTCACCATTCTGGTAGCTCTTTTCTGAACTTATTCCAGTTTCTTAATGTCATTTTTAAAATGTGGTGCCCAGATCTGGACACAGTGTTCTATATGAGGCCTGACCAAGGAGTACAGGGGGATAATTACTACACATGATCTAGACTATATGCTTCTCTTAACACATCCTAGAAGTTCCTATTTTTGCATTGTCTGCAAATTTGATTAGTTTAACTTCCATTCACTTATCTAGATCATTTATAAAAATGTTGAACAACACCGGGGCCAGGATAGGACTTGTAGCACGCCACTTGGAATACTCTTCCAAAATTGGATTTATTACCACTCATTCAGTACGATCACTGAGCCAGTTATGAATTTTCTAACTGTAGCCTTTTCAATCCCATACTTGGTCATTTTTTTCAATAAGGATAGTATGAGATAAAGCAATCAATAAATTAAGTTGAGATATACTATATCTATCGCATTTCCCTGATCCACACAGTCAGTGATTTCTTCATAAAAAGAAATTAGATTAATCTGGCATGACTTGTTTGCTATTAACCCATTCTGACTCTGGTTAATTACTGATAACATGATTGCAATATGACCGGACTACACTGCTGATAAAGGAAAAAAGCAGGCGTCAGAATTCTGTAGTATTTCTGTGGATTGACCACTATTGGTTAGTATTATTCACTCATTACCCGAGTTGTTCTAAACACGTTGGAGGCGACTTCGGAGCTGGGGCTCCCTCCGGTGGTTGCTGAGGGTAATGAACCAATTGCTGAATGGCTTTTAGCTGGGTCTGATTGGTCTGATAAAAGTGACCTGAACTCCCATCAGCCTTGCCGGTAATCAATTGTTCTTCCAGGTCTTGCTTGGAGCTCAGCTTGCATTCCTGCTCTCATTCAGATAAGTGACTTGTTGTTTTTTTTTCTTCTGGTTGGATTTATCTTGCTGGTTTGCTGCCTTGCAGTGGATTTCAGTCTGGTCCCCTTTTGGGGCCTGGCTCTGAATTGTGCTCAGTTTGTGTTTGCACTTTTGCTCTTTTCCTGTGTCACTTTTTATTTGCTGAATTGCTGTGTGTTACACCAGAGATCTGATTTAGGTGGTAGAGATCGTGTGATCTCAGGTTTTTTGTTAATCAGAAGTGTTGGTATTTTTGTCAGGGTTTTTTGGGTTGCAGTCAGAATTCTTTCCTATCTAGACAGTATTGGGCCCCAGCGTTTGCTCATTTTATTTTCTGTCTGTGTTCGTATTTTCTTCTTGTCTAACTGCCATTACATGTTTGGGGGCTTCCTATTTCTTTGGGGGTTCTGCTACGGGGCAGATAGCTTTCATCTTTCTGTCTTTACGTGTAGCTATCTCTCCGGCTGTGACGAGGCGTCTAGAAGTAGCCGTGGAGCGTATCTACGGTGATCCTAGTGTTGTGGTTAGTTTAGGGTTCTGCAACCCAGTAGTTTCCAGCCTCTCTGGTGTATTGCTACTTCGGTTATTTTTGCTACTTCTCCTCAGCTACCGAAACATAACAGTATTACCGGACGAACTGAAAATTCTATGGTACTCAACAGAAGGGAAAAATAGTAAAAAAAAAAAAAAAGGGAGTTGTCAGAAATTTTTTTTTTTCCTGTTTGTTGCATTTTTCACTCTTTTTCTCTGGGTGCTCAGGAGGAATTTTTTCTTTGTCCTCAATGGAGTTTACACAGCTGTCTGGTCGTGTGGAGCGGCTTGCCGCTGAGGTTCAGAAGATTACTGCCTATCTTGCTGGGTTGCCTGTTGTGGAACCTAGAATCCCCATTCTTGGGGGATCGGTCTAAATTTCTGAATTTTAAAAATAACTGCAAGTTGTTTTTGCCTTAAAGCCTAAATCCTCAGGGAACGCAGCACAGCGGGTTCAAATTGTCATCTCTCTGCTGCGCGGCGACCCTCAGGATTGGGCTTTTTCCCTGACACCTGGAGATCCTGTTTTGAATGATGTTGATGTATTTTTTCAGGCTCTGGGGTTATTGTACGATGAACTTAATGTCACTGATCAAGTGAAAAGACCTTGTTGGCATTAAATCAGGGTCGTGAAGACGCTGAGCGGTACTGTCAGAAATTCCAAAAGTGGGCAGTCCTGACCAAATGGCCCTTTTTCAGAAGGGTCTGTCAGAAAATGTAAAGGACGTCATGGAGGGATTCCCTGCTCCCTCTGGTCTCAATGATTCTATGTCTTTGGCTATTCAAATTGACAGACGTTTGCGTGAGCGCAGAGGTATGCGTCAGATAGTGTTGCCTTGTGAGCCAGCTCCCGAGCCCATGTAGAGTGATGGTGTGACTTCTGGGGCTCAGCGTCTTAAGTTTCGAAAGCGCAATGGGTTATGTTTCTACTGTGGTGACGCTTCTCATGCTATTTCCGTCTGCCCTAAACGGGGAAGACGTTTTGCGCGCTCAGTTGTCTTCGGTAGTGTTCAGACTAAATTTCTGTTGACTGTTACCCTGATTTGCTCCCTGTCCACATTTTCGGCTCAGGCTTTTGTTGATTCAGGAGCAACTATTAACCAGATGGATTTTGACTTTGCCAAACGTTGTGGTTTTCCCATGATACCCCTGCGGAAGTCTATTCCTTTGCTGGGCATTGATTCTACCCCTTTGGCGGAGAATAAACCCCAGTTTTCTACTCAGGTGATAATGAGGGTTGAACCAGATCATCAGGAGAGTTGCAAATTTCTGGTGTTGCATAATCTGCATGACATTATTGTACTGGGTTTCCCTTGTTACAGACTCATAATCCTGTTTTGGATTGGAAATCTGTGTCTGTGACCAGTTGGGGCTGCCAATGTGTTAATACTGACACTCCTGTTTTTTCTGCTTCTCCCCAGTCTCAGGATGTCCCTGACTTTTTGACAGATTTTTCTGAGGTGTTTAGCGAGAATAAGTCTGCATCCATACCTCCTCACAGGAGCTATGATTGCGCTATTGAGTTAGTGCCTGGTGGTAAATTTCCTAAAGGTCGCCTTTTTAATTTATCTGTACCTGAACACGATGCTATGCAATCTTATATCAAGGAGTCATTGGAGAAGGGTCATATCAGACCATCCTCTTCATCCTTGGGTGCCGTTTTTTCTTTGTGGCCAAAAAGGATGGTTCATTGAGGCCGTGTATTGACTATCGCCTCCTGAATAAAATCACTGTTAAATATCAATATCCGTTACCCTTGATTTCTGACCTATTTTCCAGAGTGAAAAGTGCAAGTTGGTTTACCAAGCTTGACCTCAGGGGGCGTATAACCTTATTGGCATTAAGCACGGGGATGAATGGAAGACGGTGTTTAATACCCCAGAGGGGCATTTTGAGTACCTAGTGATGCCTTTTGGGTTTACTAATGCCCCTTCCATTTTCCAATCCTTTATGAATGATATTTTCAGTGATTTTGTGGATAAATTTCTGATCGTTTATTTGGATGATATCTTGATTTTTTCCAATGACTGGGACTCTCATGTGAAACATGTTCGAACTGTGTTCCAGATTTTGAGAGAGAATACACTGAATGTGAAGGGATCAAAGTGTCTTTTTGGCGTACAGAAGGTTTCATTTCTGAGAATCATTTTGTCTCCGTCTGTTATTGAAATGGACCAGGTCAAGGTTCAGGCCATCTGTGATTGAGTTCAACCTACTACATTGAAGGCTCTTCAGAAATTTTTGGGTTTTGCCAATTTTTATCGTAAATTTATTGGTAATTTCTCCGGTATTGTTAAACCATTGACTGATTTGACCAAAAAGGGTTCCGATGTGTTGAATTGGCCTCCTGAGGCAGTTTCTGCGCTTCAGGAACTTAAGCAGAGATTCATTTCTGCTCCTGTTCTACGGCAGCCTGATATTTCTCTACCGTTTCAGGTGGAGGTTGATGCTTCTGAGATTGGGGCAGGTGCCGTTTTGTCCCAAAGGGATTCGGAGACCTCCAAGAGTAACCCTTGTGCCTTCTTCTCTCAAAAATGTTC
This sequence comes from Oophaga sylvatica, assembly GCA_033576555.1. NCBI lineage: Eukaryota > Metazoa > Chordata > Amphibia > Anura > Dendrobatidae > Oophaga > Oophaga sylvatica. The sequence goes on along the minus strand of JARQOD010000003.1, from coordinate 29,236,558 downwards.
TCCAACTGAACGTAATTATGACGTGGGTAATCGGGAGTTATTGGCCATGAAGTGGGCCTTTGAAGAGTGGAGACATTGGCTGGAAGGAGCCAAACATCAGGTGGTGGTCCTCACGGACCATAAGAACCTGGTTTATCTCGAATCAGCCCAGTGACTTAATCCTAAACAGGCCAGGTGGGCCTTGTTTTTCACACGTTTTAATTTTGTGGTTTCTTTTCTTCCGGGCACTAAGAAAGTTAAGGTGGATGCCCTCTCGAGGAGTTTCTTTGAGGATTCTCCGGAGTTAACTGATCCTGTTGTTATTTTGAAAGAGGGTGTAGTTCTTTCCGCCATCTCGCCAAATTTGAGACTGGCTCTGGAGGAGTGTCAGGAGGATAAACCTGAATGCTGCCCTGTTGGGAAATTGTTTGTCCCAGACCGGTGGAAAAAGAGTGTGATGTCCGAGGTTCATTGTTCCGCGTTGGCTGGTCATCCCGGAATTTTTGGTACCAGAGACTGGGTGAGTCGGTCCTTTTGGGGGCCTACTTTGTCTTGTGACGTCAGGGACTTTGTGCAGTCCTGTGGGACTTGCTCTCGTTCCAAGCCTTGCTCTCGCTCTAGTGGTTTGTTAATGCCATTACCTGTGCCCAAGAGGCCATGGACCCATATCTCTATGGATTTTATTTCCGACCTCCCTGTCTCTCAGAGAATGACCGTTATTTGGGTAATCTGTGATAGGTTTTCCAAGTTGATACATCTTGTGCCATTACCTAAGTTGCCTTTCTCCTCCGAATTGGTGCCTTTGTTTTTTCAGCACGTGGTTCGGTTACATGGCATTCCGGAGAACATTGTGTCTGACAGAGGAGTCCAGTTTGTTATAGATTTTGGAGAACATTTTGTTCTAAACTTGGTGTTCAGTTATCTTTCTCCTCTGCATTTCATCCTTAGACCAACGGACAAACCGAGAGAACAAACCAGACCTTGGAGACTTTTTTGAGATGTTTTGTGATCAAGATGACTGGGTCTCTTTTGCCTTTGGCTGAATTTGCTCTTAATAATAGGGCTAGTTCTGCCACCTTGATGTCTCCATTTTTCTGGGTATCACCCTCGATTTTCTTCAGGACAGGCAGAGGCTTCCGTCTGTCCGGGGGTTAACTCTATTGTGGAGCGTATGCAGCAGATTTGGGACCAGGTAGTGGAGAGGTTGTCTCGCTCTCAGGAGAAGGCCCAGCGGTTTGCCAACCGGCATAGAACTGATGGTCCTCGGTTTAAAGTGGGTGTAAGGTTCTATGTATATATTCCTGAAACTCAGTTTGTTCGTCAGCCATTTTACTTTCTGTCTTGCTGCAGCTATCTTGCCCTCAGTCAAAATGGAGTTTCCAGCTTGCATGTTCCCGCCCTGATTCTCTCCTTTGCTTCTTAAGCAGCCACAGCTGAGCAATCGGTGCTTCAGAGCCTAGCCTGCAGTGAACCTGTGACTTGACTCTTGTAAGCCTTGGACCTTGTACTCCAGCTATTCCTACTGAGGAACTCTGAAGCACTTGTGGACTCTGAACCCTGCTCTTTGAAAGACCCACGTTTGCATGGACTTACGGTAACAGAGAAGAAGATCCTGAATCTGTATTGGAGAGTGATTGCTGAGCTTGGATTACTCTGGCCTGCTGTGTCTCCTGTTTCTGTGTCTGCAAACTGTGTGACTATTTCTGCCAACTTGTATGAAGTAATACAGGACTTTTCTATATCAAACCTGTGACTCCTGTGTTTTCATCGCACCCAAGCACAAGACGCTATATGAACTGTACTACATACATTACAAGATTCTGAAGCCAAAACGTTAGTGTCTGCTGGGTCTGGAAGGCTGTGTCTGCTGTAACTGTGGATATCAGACTTCCGGTTGTACTTTCTGTGATGACAGTGGTTGTGACTTCTCACAACCATTCCAGGTGAGCAATTCCCTTAAGTTTTTTCTTTTTGCAGTGTTACCACAGGTAAACACTATTGTTTTTTTTTTTTCCTTTCTTTTCTCTTTTTTGTCTGCTGTAACTCTGGATATCAGATGTCTGGTTGAAACTTTCTGTGATGATAGTGGTTGTGACTTCTCACAACCATTCCAGGTGAGCAGTTCCCTTAATTTTTTTTTCTCTCTGCAGTGTTGCCACAGGTGAACACTATTGTTTTTTTTCTCTCCTCTTCTTCCAGTAATCCTGTCTTAAAAGATCTGGAAAATGGAGGCCCGCATAAAGGAACTTTGCGGAGTGACTGATAATATCCTTGCAGATTTGCAGAATATAAAGACCCGTTTTACAAATCTACAGGACCTCAATAATCACAATTTGCAAGTGGTTGGACAGACTACCCAGGATTTGCGAGCCAGGATTGAGGTTCTAGAGGGGCGAGTCCAGGCTCCTGCCGTAGCCCCGAGTGCTGGGATTCCCAAGTTGCCCCCTTTTCGTTTTGGCGGTGAACGTGAGAAATTCAGGGGATTTATTAATCAATGCAATCTTTTTTTTTCTGCACATGCTTCACAGTTTCCCACTGAACGATCTAAGGTGCTTACTATAATTATGTTGCTTACCAACAAGGCTTTAATGTGGGCAAACCCTCTGATTGAGACTGAGGATGATTGTTTGAATCACCTTGATGATTTTATTTCAGCCATGGGGCAGGTGTTTGATGACCCCAATCGAGGTGCAACAGCTGAAGCAGCCATGTTAGCTTTGCGCCAAGGTAAGCACTCGGTAGCTGAATATGCCTTGGATTTCAGGAGATGGGCCCTTGATACCACCTGGGACAGTTCCGCCAAAAAATCTATTTTTCGAAAGGGGTTATCTCCACTGATTAAGGATGAACTTGCTCGTGCCGACCCTCCCACTGCGTTAGGTGACTTTATTAACTACTGCATCCGTATTGATACTCGTCTGACTGAACGCAGGCAAGAGAGATGGTTCGAAAGCAATCGTACTAACCTTTTCCTACCTTCCTCTCCAGCTAAGGAACCTTTGAGTAGGATTACACGGGAACCTGAACCTGAACCCATGCAGGTAGACTCTTTACAACGACGGGTTAGTGATGCACGCAAGGAACATCGTTTTAAGGAGAATCTATGTTTCTATTGTGGTAAGTCAGGGCACTTCATTATAAACTGCCCCAGCCGTTCTCGTAAGACTACTGCAGCACTCATTCATTGTGAGTGTTGCGAGAGGGGATCTGTCAGGTCCGAGCCTCAGGCTCCAGAGAGATCTGCAGCAACAGATCTTGATTTCTCGGACTTAAACTCCGTTACCTCTGAGGACGTTGACTGTGTAAACGCTGCCATTTTTCAAGTTTCCTCAGCGGTGTCCCAGCTGAGTTGTAAGAAAAACAATTCTCATTGCTTTCTTTCCATCAAACTCTGGGTTGACTCAGCTTGGGTGTCTAGCTCTGCTATGATCGACTCAGGGGCAAGTGGAAATTTTATGGATGTCTCCTTTGCTCTGAAACAGGGAATACGTTCAGTGAAGAAGGCTACTCCAGTACAGATGGAAACTGTGGATGGCTCCCTGCTGACCTCTGGACCAGTGGATCAGGAAACAGAGCCTTTGAGGGTTCTTATGGGTAAAGATCATCAAGAGAAACTGTCCTTTATGCTTATCTCTTCTCCCCACTTTCCCATTATTCTAGGGCTACCATGGCTGCAGGCTCAGAATCCTACCATTAACTGGGAGACCAAGGAATTACACTTTCCAGAGAAACAGATGAGTCCAAAAGTTTCAGCTTGCTCTGTTCCTAAAGGAATCATGTCAGTCCCTGAACTACCAGCTGTATACCAGGACTATGTGGATTTATGTGACAAGAAGAACGCTGACCAGCTTCCTCCTCACCGTCCATATGATTGTCCAATTGAATTATTGCCTGGAGCAGAGATACCTTTTGGTAAGATCTACCCCTGGCGGGGCCCGAGCTAAAGGCTTTAAAGGATTACATAGATGAAAATCTAGCCAAGGGCTTCATACGCCCCTCTTCATCTCCTGCAGGTGCACCCATCTTCTTTGTAAAGAAGAAAGATGGATCTCTGAGACCATGCGTAGACTATAGGGAACTCAATAAGGTTACTATTAGAAACCGTTATCCATTGCCTTTAATCCCTGAGTTATTGGAGAGAGTGCGACATGCCAAAATTTTTTCTAAACTAGATCTTCGTGGGGCCTATAACTTAGTCCGTATTAGACCTGGGGATGAATGGAAGACTGCATTCAGGTCACGCTATGGACACTTTGAATATCTAGTTATGCCTTTTGGTCTGAGTACCGCCCCAGCCACTTTCCAACACTTGGTGAATGACATCTTCAGGGATCTCCTAGATACATTCGTGGTAATTTATTTGGATGATATTCTATTTTTTTCTAACTCCACAGAGGAACATCATGGACATGTGAGAATGGTCTTGGAACGTCTAAGACAAAATCATCTTTACATCAAACTTGAAAAGTGTGAATTCCATAGGACCGAAATTCAATTTCTGGGGTATGTACTGTCTACACAAGGAATTAGTATGGATGGAAGCAAAACCCAAGCCATCAAGGATTGGCCAAGTCCTAGAAATGTGAAGGAGGTACAGCGCTTCATCAGGTTTGCCAACTTCTATAGACGTTTCATTAGAAATTTCTCTGAGGTAGTGTCACCTATCACTCAACTTACCCGGAAAGAGTCTAGGTTTTCCTGGACTCCCCAAGCCCAGGAAGCATTTTCCCGTCTAAAAGATAAATTTACCACTGCACCTATCCTAGTACATCCCAACCCCGAGCTTGCCTTCATAATAGAGGTGGATGCTTCAGACTGTGCCGTTGGAGCTATACTCTCTCAGAGAACAGGTGAGAAGAATGTCTTGCATCCCTGTGCCTTCTTTTCCCAGCAGTTGTCTTCGGCTGAGAGGAACTACGATGTGGGCAATAGAGAGTTGTTGGCCATTATTGCCGCCTTCAAAGAATGGAGACACCTTCTTCAGGGAGCTGCACAGCAAATAGTCGTCCTGACAGACCATCGTAACCTTGAGTTTATCAGGTCGGCTAAGTGCCTGACTCCTCGCCAGGCTCGCTGGAATCTTTTCTTAAACCAATTTAATTTTATCATGTAATGTATGTAGTACAGTTCATATAGCGTCTTGTGCTTGGGTGCGATGAAAACACAGGAGTCACAGGTTTGATATAGAAAAGTCCTGTATTACTTCATACAAGTTGGCAGAAATAGTCACACAGTTTGCAGACACAGAAACAGGAGACACAGCAGGCCAGAGTAATCCAAGCTCATCAATCACTCTCCAATACAGATTCAAGATCTTCTTCTCTGTTACCGTAAGTCCATGCAAACGTGGGTCTTTCAAAGAGCAGGGTTCAGAGTCCACAAGTGCTTCAGAGTTCCTCAGTAGGAATAGCTGGAGTACAAGGTCCAAGGCTTACAGGAGTCAAGTCACAGGTTCACTGCAGGCTAGATTCTGAAGCACTGATTGCTCAGCTGTGGCTGCTTAAGAAGCAAAGGAGAGAATCAGGGCGGGAACATGCAAGCCTCTCACTGACATGACAAGAAAAGGGACAGATTTTTCTAAATGGTCGGACAAAGCTTGCCAAGCTTTTTCCTCTTTGAAAAAATGTTTTGCTTCGGCACCCGTTCTCATCCAACCAGATGCATCACAGCCGTTCGTTGTGGAGGTGGACGCGTCTGACGTAGGGGTGGGTGCAATATTGTCCCAGGGTCCGTCCCCTGGTAAATGGCATCCGTGCGCTTTCTTTTCTAAAAAATTGTCGTCCGCCGAAAGGAATTATGATATCGGCAATAGGGAACTTTTGGCCATTAAGTTGGCTTTTGAAGAATGGCGTCACTTTTTGGAGGGGGCAGTCCACCCGGTTTACCGTCATACTGATCACAAGAACTGTGTATTTGGAATCTGCTAAGCGTCTGAATTCCAGACAAGCTCGATGGTCGTTGTTTTTTACCAGGTTTAATTTTGTTGTCACTTATCGCCCTGGATCTAAGAATGTTAAGGCGGATGCCTTGTCTCCAGTTTCCCAGGGCCGGGGGGA
>JARQOD010000003.1:29167242-29230423 GCA_033576555.1 Oophaga sylvatica | reverse complement strand
ACTGGAAAAATTTTACCCTCAAAACCCCCCAAAAGAGGGACCCCCAACTCAGAAGTCTTTTTCCAAAAGGGCTCCCCAAAACTTTTTTTTTCCCCTAATATCTAATCTGTATCTTTTCCCTTTAAAGGGAATGGGAAAAAGGGGCCCGGGGGGGCGGACCCCCCGGGGGGGGGTATAATTTTTTTTCCTTATCTTTGGGTTACACGGGGGCTTATCTACAGTATTAAGAATCCCGTAGATAAGCCCCCTATGGGGGGGTTCAGGGAAAAAAAAAATGGGTGACAGTTTTTTTTTTTAAAAAAATTTTTTCCCCATTGATTCTTTTTTTTACATGACCCAAATGAAAAAAAGGGGATGATCCCTCTACTTGTGGACCCCCTTCAGATTTTTTGGGAAAAAGCTATTAATTTTCTTACCTTTTTTTTTTTTTTTGCAACTAAACTTTTCCGATTTTTAATTTTTCCCCTTTGGGGGTTTGTTTGCTTTGGGGGCTAAACCCATTTTTTGCTCTTTTTGAACTTATTCCTTTTTTTTAAATGTCATTTTTAAATGTGGTCCCAGATCTGGACACATTTTTTCTTTTGAGGCCGCCAAAAAGGGGTACGGGGGGGAAAATTTTCTACACATGATCTAGACTATATGCTTTCTTAACACATCTAGAATTTCCCCTTTTTTTTCATTGTCTGCAAATTGTTTTAAATTTAAAATTCCATTCACTTTTTCTAGATCATTTAAAAAAATGTTGAAAAACCCCGGGGGCCCTTTTTGGGGTTTTAGCCCGCCATTTTGGGGAAAACTTTTCCCCAAAAATTTGGAAAATTTTTTACCACTCATTCAGTACGAAAAAAGACCATTTTTGAATTTTTTTAAAAAAAACCTTTTCAACCCCTATTTGGCCCCCTTTTTTAAAATTAAAAGGGTATTTTTGGAAAAAAACAATCAAAAAAATTAAGTTGAGAAATACTATATCTATCGATTTCCCTGATCCCCACAGTCAGTTTTTTTTTCAAAAAAGGGAAAAAAGTTTTTAAACTGGATTACTTGTTTTTTTTTAACCCATTCTGACTTGGTTAATTACGAAAACATTATTGCAATTTTAAAAGGGGCTCAGCGTTTTTGGAAAAAAAAAGCGGGGGTCAGAACCCCGTAGTATTTCGGGGATTGACCACTTTTTGGGAAATATTATTCAAAAAATTTCCCCAGTTGTTTTTAAACATTTTGGGGGCGACTTCGGAGCTGGGGCTCCCCCCGGGGGGTTTCGGGGGGGAATGAACCTTTTTCTGAAGGGGGTTTTAGCGGGGTTTCCCCGTTTGGTCTTATAAAATTTAAAAAAGAACTCCCTTTTACCCTTCCCGGGGAATCAATTTGTTCTTCCAGGTCTTGTTTGGGGGCCGCTTTTTTTCCCCGCTCTCATTCAGTTTTAAATGACTTGTTGTTTTTTTTTTTTTGGTTTGGGGGTTTTTTTTTTCGGGTTTTTTCTGTTTTCAGGGGAAAATTTTTTTTTTGGCCCCCTTTTTTGGGGGCCCGGGTCTAAATTTGTGCTCTTTTGTTTTTGGGGACTTTTGCTTTTTTTCCTTTTTTCATTTTTTTTTTGTTTTAAATTTCTGTGTGTTAAACCAGAGATCTGATTTGGGGGGAAAAGATCGTGGGAACTCAGGTTTTTTTTTTAAACAAAAAATGTTGGTATTTTTTCGGGGTTTTTTTGGGGTTTGGGGAGTCAAAAATTTTTTCCCATCTAGACAGAAATTTGGGCCCACGTTTTCTCATTTTTTTTTTGCCCCGTTTTTGATTTTCTTTTTTTCAAAAATGCCATTCCCCTTTTTGGGGGGGTTCCTTTTTTTTTGGGGGTTTTTGTACGGGGCAATAGCTTTCATCTTTCTGCCCCTTTTTTGTAGCTATCTCTCCGGCTGTGACGAGGCGTCTAGGGGAAAAAAAAATGGAGGTAAACGGTGATCCTATGTTGGGGGGTTAGTTAGGGTTCTGCAACCCCCGTAGTTTCCAGCCCTCTGGTGTATTTCTACTCGGTTATTTTTGCTCCTTCTCCTCAGCCCCGGGGAAAAATTTTAAAAATATTACCCCGGGGGGGAAATGAAAAAATTTATGGGGGGCCCCAAAAGGAAAAAGGGAAAAAAAAATAAAAAAAAAAAAAAAAAGGGGGGTTTTCAGAAATTTTTTTTTTTTTTTTTTTTGTTGCAAAATTTTTTTTTCTTTTTTTTTCTGGGTGCCAGGAGGGGTTTTTTCTTTTTTCCCCAATGGGGGTTTTCACAAACTTCGGCCCTGTGGAAAAGGGGGGTTTCCCTGAGGTTTTAAAAAATTTCTTTCCTATTTTTTGGTGGGGGTTTCCTTTTGTGGAACCCAGAATCCCCCCTTCTTTTGGGGTCGTTTTAAAAAATTTTGAAAATTTTAAAAAAAAAATCAAAATTGTTTTGCCTTAAAGCCCAAATTTTCCCCCGGGGAAAAAAGGGCCCCCGCGGGGGTTCCCCAAAGTCATCCCCCCTGCTGGCGGCGCCCTAATTGGGGCCCCTTTTTCCCTGACACCTGGGGGTCCTTTTTGAATGATTTGATGTAATTTTTTTTTGGGGGTGGGGTTTTAATTTTTCGATGAACTTAATGCACTGATCAAGTGAAAAAAACCTTGTTTTGGAAATTTAAAAAAAGGGGTTTTGGAAAAAACTGAGCGGGTTTTTTTTCAGAAATTCCAAAAGTGGGCAGTCCTGACCAAATGGCCCTTTTTTTTAAAGGGTTTTTTCAAAAAAATGTAAAGGACGTCATGGAGGGATTCCCCGGGGGCCCCCATTTGGCTCAAAAGATTCTATGTTTTGGTATTCAAAAAATTTTTAGACTTTTTTTGAGCGCAGAGGGGGGCGTCGATAGGGTTGCCTTGGGGGGAAACTCCCGAGCCCATGTAGAGTGATGGGGTGACTTCTGGGGCCGGGTCTTAAGGTTTTTTAAAAAAAGGGGGAAATTTTTTAAATTCTTTTTTTTTTGGTGCCCCTTCTCATGGGTATTTCCGTTGCCCTAAACGGGGGGGCGTTTTGCCGCTCAGTTGGGCTTCTTTTGGTTTTTGGGGGAAAAATTTTTTTGGGCTGGGGTTTTTCCCGATTTTTCTCCTGTCCACATTTTCCGGGGGCCCAAAAACTTTTTTTGATTCCCGGGGGGAAATATTAAAAACCCCCTGGATTTTGACTTTGCCCCAAACGTTGTGGTTTTCCCCTGATTACCCCCCGCGGAAAAATATTCCTTTGCTGGGGGGTTTTTTTTAACCCTTTTTGGGGGGGGGAAAAAAACCCCATTTTTTTTCTCAGGGGGTAATGGGGTTTTTCCAGATCATCAGGGAGTTGCAAATTTTGGTGTTGGGATAATCTGCATGCATTATTGTACTGGGTTTCCCTTGTTACAGATATTTTAACCTTTTTTTGGGTTGGGGAAAAAAGTGTCTGGGCCATTGGGCTGCCAATGTTTTAAAAAATGGGGGCTCCTGTTTTTTTGCTTTTTCCCCAGTCTCAGGATGTCCCCGACTTTTTTTCAGATTTTTTTTGAGGTGGGGTTTTTTCGAAATAAGTCTGCATCCAACCTCCTCACAGGAGCTTGATTCCCCCCTTTAGTTAGGCCTGGTGGTAAAATTTTTTCCCAAAGGGGGCGTTTTTTTTAATTTTTTCTGTCCCCGAAAAACGTGCGGGGGAAATTTTTATCAAGGAGTTTTTGGGGGAAAAGGGGGCAAATGACCACCCTTTTTTCATTTTTGGGGGGCCGTTTTTTTTTTTTTAAAAAAGGATGGTTCTTTTAGGCCGTGTTTTGGGGCTATCGCCCCCTGAATAAAAAAACTTTTAAAAATAAAAAATCCGTTCCCCTTTTATTTTGACCCTTTTTTCCAGAGTGAAAAGTGAAAATTGGGGTTTCCCCCCGCTTGACCTCAGGGGGGTATAACCTTTTTTTGGGATTAAGCACGGGGATGAATGGAAAAACGGTGTTTAATACCCCAGGGGGGGCCCCTTTTGGGGGAAAAAACCCCTTTTGAGGGGGCCCTTTTGGGGGTTTTCAAATTTCCCCCCCCCCCCTTTCCCCTTTTCCAATCCTTTTTGAAGATTTTTTCCCCGGTTTTTTTTGGGGAAAAATTTTTAGATCTTTTTTTTTTGGATTATTCTTGATTTTTCCCCAAAGACTGGGACTCTCTTTTGAAACTGTTCGAACTGGGGTTCCAGTTTTTTGGGGAAAAAACCCCTGAATGTAAAAGGGGTCAAAGTGTCTTTTTGGCTTTCAAAAAATTTTTTATTTTTGAAATCTTTTTTTTCCCCCTTTTTGTTATTGAAATGGCCAAAAGGGAAAGGGGTTTGGGCCCTCTGTGTTGAGTTAAACCCCACTACTTAAAGGGGTCTTCAAAAAAATTTTTTTGGGTTTTGGGCCCTTTTTTCGTAAATTTTTTGGGGAAAAACTCCGGTATTTTAAACCCCTTGATGTTTTGGGCCAAAAAAAGGGTTTTCCCCTTTGTTAAATTTTGGGCCCCCTGGGGCAGTTTTCGGGGGCTTCGGGAATTTTAACAGAGATTCATTTTGCTCCTTTCTTCGGCACCCCGATATTTTTCCCCTTTTGGGTTTGGGGGGTTATGCTTCGGGGAAAATTTTGGGGGGGGGCCCCTTTTGTCCCAAAGGGATTTGGAGACCTCCAAGGGGAAACCCCCTTTTCCCTTTTTCCCAAAAAAAAAATGTTCTCCAATGAAAAAAAATTTAAGAGGGGGGTTTTAATCGGGTTTTTTATTGGCCATGAAGTGGGCCGGATTGGAGTTTTTGGGCCCCAAAAAGGGGGCCCCCCAAAATTTTTCGGGGGGGTTTTCCTCACCCCCAAAAGAACCTGGTTTATCTCGAATCAGCCCAGTGTTTTTAATAAAAAAACAGGCCAGGTGGGCCTTGTTTTTCCCCTTTTTTTTAAATTTTTTTTGGTTTCTTTTTTTCCGGGCATTTTAAAAAATTAAGGGGATCCCTCTCGGGGTTTTTTTTGAGGATTCCCGGAGTTAACTGATCCGTTGTTTTTTTAAAAGGGGGGTTTTTAAAATTTTTTTCCCCCCTTTCCCCCAATTTTGGGGGCTGGCTTGGGGGAGTGTCAGGAGGTTTTAAACCCCAAAAAGCTGTTTTTGGAAAATTTTTTTGCCCCCGACCGGGGGAAAAAGAGTGTGATGCCCCAGGTTCATTTTTTTCCTCTTTTGGTTTTGGGCACCCCGGGGAATTTTTTTTGGGACCAGAGCTGGGGGAAAAATTTTCCCGGCCCTTTTTGGGGGGCCCCCACTTTGTTTTTTTGAGTCAGGGACTTTGTGCAGTCCTGTGGGACTTGCTTTTTTTCCAAAACCTTTCTCTCGCTCTAGGGGTTTTTTTTAATGCCATTCCCTTTTCCCCCCAAAAGGCCTTTTGGGCCCTTATCTCTTGGATTTTTTTTTTCCCACCTCCCTGCCCCCTAAAGAATGCCCGTTTTTTTGGGGGAAATTTTTGATGGGTTTTTTCCCCAAAAAAAATCCATCTTGTGCCATTCCCAAAATTGCCTTTTCCTCCAAATTTTGGGGCCTTTTTTTTTTTTCAGCACGGGGTTTTGGTTTTTAAAAAAACCCGGGGAAAAATTTGTGCCCCTGAAAGAGGGGGCCCCCTTTTTTTTATAGTTTTTTGGGGGAACATTTTGTTCAAAAAATTTGGGGTTCTTTTTAAAATTTTCCTCTGCATTTCTTTTCCCTTTGCCCAAGGGAAAAAAACCCCAGAGAAAAAAAACCAAAAACCCTTTGGGGACTTTTTTGAGATTTTTTGGGGGGATCAAGATGATGGGCCCCCTTTTCCCTTTTGGGGTGAATTTGCTCTTAAAATGGGGTAGTTCTGCCACCTTGATGCCCCCCATTTTTCTGGGTACCCCCCTCTTTTTTTTTTTGGGGAAGGGGAGGGGTTCCGTTGTCCGGGGGGGTTTTAAAAATTTATTGTGGAGGAAAGAAAACGTTTTGGGGAAAACCCGGAAAATGGAGAGGTTGTTCGCTCTCGGAGACCCCCAAAACGGTTTTCCAACCGGCATAGAACTGAGGGTTTTCCCCGGTTTTAAAGGGGTGGAAGGTTCTATGTATAAAACCCCAAAAAAACCCGTTTGTTCGTCAGCCTTTTACTTTCTGTCTTTCTGCAGCTATCTTGCCTCGGGCCCCAAAAGGGGGGTTTTTTTCCCCCGCTTGCTTTTTTCCCCCCCGATTCTCTCCTTTGCTTTTTAAAACCCCAAAAATGAGCAATCGGGGGCTTCAAGCCTAGCCTGCAGTGAACCTGTGACTTGACTCTTGTAACCCCTTGGGGGCCTTTTTTCTCCAGCTTTTCCCCACTGGGGGAACCCCTTTAAGAAATTTGTGGACTCTAAACCCCCGCTCTTTTAAAGACCCACGTTTTCATGGATTTAAAAGGAAAAAGAGAAAAAAATCCTAAAAAGTTTTTGGGGAGTAAAAGTGAGCTTGGATTACCCCTCCCCCCGCTTTGTCCCTTTTTTCCCGTGTCTGCAAACTTTTTTGACATTTCTCCCAAAAAAGTATGAAGTAATACAGGACTTTTCTAATCAAAACCTGTGACCCTGTGTTTTCATCGCACCCCCCCCAAAAGGGGACGCTTTTAAAAAACTGAACAACATACTTTACAAATTCTGCCCCCCAAAACGTTAGTGTCTGTGGTCTGGAAGGTTTTTGTCTGCGGGAACGGGGGATATCAGATTTTCCTTTTTGTCTTTCTGTGATGACAGGGGTTTGGGGGTTTTTCTCACAATTTTTCCCCGGGGTTTTTTTCCCCTTAAAATTTTTTTTTTTTGCAGTGTTACCACGGTAAAAAAAATTTTTTTTTTTTTTTCCCCCCTTTCTTTTTTTTTTTTTGCTGCTGTAATTTTTGGACCCCCAATGTCTGGTTGAAACTTTCTGTGTGAAGTGTTGTGACTTTAAAAAATTTTTCCCCGGTGAGCAGTTCCCTTAATTTTTTTTTTTTTCTGCGGGTTTTTTCCCAAACAGGTAAACACTTTTTTTTTTTCTCCCCCCCCTTTTTCCTTTTTCCCCCCTTCTTAAAAAGGGGGAAAAAAATGGGGGGCCCGAAAAAAAGGAAAAATTTTGGGGAGTGAGGGTAATATCCTTGCGTTTTGGGGGGGAAATAAAAACCCCCCTTTTTTTTAAAAAAATCTAGGGGGACCTCAATAATAAAAATTTTTGCTTTTTGGTTTTGGAAAAAACTCCCGGGGGATTTAAAAAGCCAGGTTTGGGGGTTTTCAAAGGGGGAAAAAGTCCAGGTCCTGCCGTACCCCGAGTGCGGATTCCCAATTTTCCCCCTTTTTTTTTTTTTGGCGGTAAACGTGAAAAATTTGGGGGGGATTTATTAACAATGCAATTTTTTTTTTTTCTTCACTTTTTTTAATTTTTCCCCCCACTAAAAACGAAAAAAGGGTTTTTTTACTATAATTTTTTTCCCCCCAAAAATTTTAAAAAAGTGGGCAAACCCCGATTGAGAGAGAATGTTTTTTAAAAAATCACCTTGATTTTTTTTTTCAGTTTGGGGCAGGGTTTGATGACCCCAATGGGGGTTTTGCAACGTAAAAGCAGCCATGTTGGGTTTGCGCCAAAAAAAGCAGGGGGTTAGCTAAAAACCCCCTTTGGGGGTTTTCGGGGGTTTTTGGGGCCCCCCTTGATACCAGGGGGGTTTTTTTTCCCCGCCAAAAAATTTTTTTTAAAAAAAAGGGGGGTTTTTCTCCAAAAAATTTAAAAGGTTGAACTTGGGGGGCCCGGGGAACCCCCCCCACTGCGTTGGGGTGATTTTTTTAAACTACTGCACCCGTATTAAAAACTCGTCTGACTGAAGGGGGGGCCCCAAGAGGGGGGGGTTTCGAAAGCAATCGAAAAAAACCCCTTTTCCTACTTCCTCCCCGCAAAGGGCCTTTGGGGGGGGAAAATTAAAGGGGGAAACCCCCCCCCCCAAAAACCCCCTTCAGGTAGATTTTACAACAGGGGTTAGGTTTGAAACGCAAGGCCCCATCGTTTTAAGGAGAAAAAAATTTTTTTTTTTTTGGGGTAAGTCGGGGGACTTCATTAAAAAATCCCCCCCGCCGTTCTCGTAAGACACTGCAAAATCATTCATTGTGAGTGTTGGAGGGGGGGTCTGCCCCGGTCCGAGCCCGGGGGCCCCCGAGAGATCTGCAGAAAACAGATCTTGTTTTTCCCCCCCGGGTTTTTAAAACCCTTTTTAAACCCCTGGGGAAAAAATTTACTGTGTAAAGCTCCCAAATTTTTTAATTTTCCCCCCAGGGGTTTTTCCCAGCGGGGGGTAAGAAAAACAATTCTCATTGCTTTTTTTTTCCCCTAAAAATCGGGGTTTTGACCAGTTGGGTGTCTCCCCAAAGGGAAAAATTTAGGGCCCGGGGAAAAAATTTGGGGGGAAATTTTCAGCACCGGTTTTTAAAAGGGTTTAAAAAAAGGGAAAAAATCCAAACGGGGGGAAAACCCCCTTTGGGGGGGCGAAATGGGGCCAGGGAAAGGGGCCCTGAGGGAAACTTTTTAAAGGGGGTTTGGCCGGGGGGCCCTTTTTGAATATTTTTTAAATTAAGGGGGGAAAAAACCCGGGGGGGAGTAAAAATACCTTTTAATGGAAAAAGTTCCAATTTTGGGGGAAAAAGGGTACCAAAAGTTTTTTGGGTTTTTTTAAGTTCCTTTTAAAAAAATTTTTATCAGTCCCGGGAAATCCCAAATGTTTTCCGGAAAATTTTGGGGGTTTTTGGGGACAAAAATTTAAAGCGGGCCCTCCTTTCCCCAAACCACCATTTTTTTTTTAAATTTTTAAATTTTTTGGGGGGGGGGGGGGGGGGGGGGGGTTCCCCCCCGGGGGGAAAAAAAGACTTCCCCCCTTCGGGGGGGGTGGTATAAAGGTTTTGAAAAATTTTGGGGGGGGGGCTTTCGCCCCTCCTCCCGCAGGTGCCCCCCAAAAAATTTTTAAAAAGAAAGGTTTGGGTCCGGGGCCAAAAGCGGGGCTTGGGGGAAACAAAAGGGGGGTTTAAAACCCCAAAAAGGGGAAAACCAAATTCCCTTTTTAAAAACCTGAGTTATTTGGGGGGAAAAATGGGGCATGCCAAAAATTTTTTTAAATGGGGGTTTTGGGGGGGGGGGGCCAAATTTAAAGTGGGTTTTCCCCCGGGGAAGGGAAAACTGCAAACGGGTTTTACTCAAGGGGTTTTTAAAGGGGGGTTTTTTGGCCTTTTTGGGGGGGGAAAAAAACCCCCCCCCCGCCATTTTAACCCTTAAAAGGTTGAATGACATTTTTCAGGGTTTTCCCCCCAAATTTTTCATTGGGGGGAATTTTTGGTTTTTCTTTTTTAAAAAACCCAATTTTGTAAAAAACTTTGGGCATGTGAAAATGGTTTTTGGGCGAAAAGACAAAATTTTATTTTACATCAAACTTGAAAAGTGGGAATTCCATAGGACCGAAATTCAATTTCTGGGGTATGTACTGTCTACACAAGGAATTAGTATGGATGGAAGCAAAACCCAAGCCATCAAGGATTGGCCAAGTCCTAGAAATGTGAAGGAGGTACAGCGCTTCATCAGGTTTGCCAACTTCTATAGACGTTTCATTAGAAATTTCTCTGAGGTAGTGTCACCTATCACTCAACTTACCCGGAAAGAGTCTAGGTTTTCCTGGACTCCCCAAGCCCAGGAAGCATTTTCCCGTCTAAAAGATAAATTTACCACTGCACCTATCCTAGTACATCCCAACCCCGAGCTTGCCTTCATAATAGAGGTGGATGCTTCAGACTGTGCCGTTGGAGCTATACTCTCTCAGAGAACAGGTGAGAAGAATGTCTTGCATCCCTGTGCCTTCTTTTCCCAGCAGTTGTCTTCGGCTGAGAGGAACTACGATGTGGGCAATAGAGAGTTGTTGGCCATTATTGCCGCCTTCAAAGAATGGAGACACCTTCTTCAGGGAGCTGCACAGCAAATAGTCGTCCTGACAGACCATCGTAACCTTGAGTTTATCAGGTCGGCTAAGTGCCTGACTCCTCGCCAGGCTCGCTGGAATCTTTTCTTAAACCAATTTAATTTTATCATGTAATGTATGTAGTACAGTTCATATAGCGTCTTGTGCTTGGGTGCGATGAAAACACAGGAGTCACAGGTTTGATATAGAAAAGTCCTGTATTACTTCATACAAGTTGGCAGAAATAGTCACACAGTTTGCAGACACAGAAACAGGAGACACAGCAGGCCAGAGTAATCCAAGCTCATCAATCACTCTCCAATACAGATTCAAGATCTTCTTCTCTGTTACCGTAAGTCCATGCAAACGTGGGTCTTTCAAAGAGCAGGGTTCAGAGTCCACAAGTGCTTCAGAGTTCCTCAGTAGGAATAGCTGGAGTACAAGGTCCAAGGCTTACAGGAGTCAAGTCACAGGTTCACTGCAGGCTAGATTCTGAAGCACTGATTGCTCAGCTGTGGCTGCTTAAGAAGCAAAGGAGAGAATCAGGGCGGGAACATGCAAGCCTCTCACTGACATGACAAGAAAAGGGACAGATTTTTCTAAATGGTCGGACAAAGCTTGCCAAGCTTTTTCCTCTTTGAAAAAATGTTTTGCTTCGGCACCCGTTCTCATCCAACCAGATGCATCACAGCCGTTCGTTGTGGAGGTGGACGCGTCTGACGTAGGGGTGGGTGCAATATTGTCCCAGGGTCCGTCCCCTGGTAAATGGCATCCGTGCGCTTTCTTTTCTAAAAAATTGTCGTCCGCCGAAAGGAATTATGATATCGGCAATAGGGAACTTTTGGCCATTAAGTTGGCTTTTGAAGAATGGCGTCACTTTTTGGAGGGGCAGTCCACCCGTCACCGTCATTACTGATCACAAGAACCTGCTGTATTTGGAATCTGCTAAGCGTCTGAATTCCAGACAAGCTCGATGGTCGTTTTTTTTTACCAGGTTTAATTTTGTTGTCACTTATCGCCCTGGATCTAAGAATGTTAAGGCGGATGCCTTGTCTCGCAGTTTCCCAGGGCCGGGAAAATGGATGACCCGATTCCTATCCTTCAGGAGGGGGTGGTAGTGTCGGCTGTATGTTCTGAGCTTGAGGAGGAGGTTTAGAGGCTCAGGGGGACGCCCCTGCAGGACCTCCAGGGAGACTGTTTGTCCCAAATCATTTGAGACAAAAGGTTATTGAGGCACATCATAATTCTGCTTTAGCAGGACATCCAGGGAGTAAGGCTACTTTAGATCTCCTTTCTCGCCGGTTTTGGTGGCCTAACGTTAATAAAGATGTTTTAACTTTTGTCGCGTCCTGTGGGGTTTGTGCTCGCTCTAAGACCCCTCATACCCGTCCGTCTGGGACCCTCTTACCCTTGAAACTTCCGGAGCGTCCATGGACTCATTTGTCTATGGACTTCATCACGGACCTTCCTCAGTCGTCAGGGAAGACTGTCATACTGGTGGTTGTTGACAGGTTCAGTAAGATGGCACATTTCATTGCTCTTCCTGCCCTCCCTAATGCTAAAACTCTGGCGCAGGTGTTCATTGGGGAGATTGTGAGACTTCATGGGTTGCCTTCTGATGTGGTGTCAGATAGGGGGTCTCAGTTTGTGTCCAAGTTTTGGAGGGCATTTTGTTTACGTCGGGGGATGCAATTGTCATTTTCCTCGGCTTTTCATCCGCAGACCAATGGTCAGACAGAGCGTCTGAATCAAAGCCTAGAGACTTATCTTCGGTGTTTTGTCTCAGAGAACCAGGAGGACTGGTCTTCTTTCTTGCCTCTGGCAGAGTTCGCTCTTAACAACAGGCGGAGCGAGTCCACTGGTAAGTCCCCGTTTTTGGGGCATATGGTTTTCATCCCCAGTTTTGTACATTCAATGGGGGGGGCCCTTCTGGGGTTCCTGAGGAGGAGCGTTTCTCGTCGTCACTTGCTTCAGTGTGGAGAGGTGTATTGAATAATCTGAGTGCTATGGGGAACCGTTATAAACGTATGGCTGATAGGAGGAGAGTTTCTGGTCCAGATCTTAATGTGAACGATCTGGTATGGTTGTCTACCAGGAATATAAAACTTAAAGTTCCCTCCTGGAAGCTGGGCCCCAGATTCATCGGGCCGTACAGGATCAGTTCCATAATTAATCCTGTGGCATTTTGTCTGGACCTCCCTCCTACGTTTAAAATTCATAATGTGTTCCACAAGTCATTACTTAAGAGGTACGTGGCACCAGTCATACCATCACCTCTACCTCCTCCTCCAGTGGTGGTCAATGGTAACTTGGAGTTTCAAGTGTCAAAGATCATTGACTCACGTCTGAATCGCCGGTCCCTTCAGTACTTGGTGCATTGGAAGGGGTATGGTCCAGAGAGAGGACGTGGGTTCCTGCGTCTGACATTAACGCAGATCGTTTGGTGCGGACCTTCCACAGAACTCACCCGGGCAAACCTGGCCCTGAGGGTCCGGAGGCCCCTCGTAGAAGGGGGGGTACTGTCATGTGTGCATCGCCACGAAGATCGTCGCGGTTGCACATTCTGACTTCTCACAGCTGAGTTGCTGTTTCTTTGTGTTTGGCAGTTAGGGAGTTAATTCTGTCTGTGCTCAGTTCTGGGACTGGGTGCAGTTTTCTCCCGGCTGCAATTAATTATTTGTTGATTGGTTTCCTTTAAATCTCTGGTTGTCTGTGTTGGGAGTTGCCAGTGAAATTCTTCATGCAGACCACAGATAGGATTGTATCTGTATAGACTTAAGTTAAAGAGCTCCTTAGTTGTTTTAAGCTCACCTTGCTTAGAGTTTAATATCCCAGATCATTTATGTTCCTTCTGTGTTTGAGTGTGTATGCAAGTCTGTGTTTTCTCCAGTCTGTCTTATATGTCTAATCTGTGTATTTAGCAGAGATCAGCCCATATCCCTTTGGTGGTAATCAGAATCCTTCTTAGGACTGATTACAGGGTTCAGGGACTGATAGGAGACAGGGTTAGGCTGGAGACTTGGACCTCTGAACCATTATCAGTACCTCCAAGGTGAGGGATTAGTTAGGACCCCAGTTTAGGGTCAGGTTAGACCCCCGGTCCTCCTCTTTCCTGTGACAGTGTATCAAGTCCTCAAGATTAACCCTGAGTTCAACGGATATCGTGTCAGGTAAATCTATTCTATATTTACATGCTGATGTTGCTAATCTATATGTTGTATAGAGTGTTGTTCTTTTAAGAATAGTTTACTGACATCGTACACATATCATAAGACCGCGTGACACTCTGGTGTATTGCTACTTCGGCTATTTTTGCTACTTCACAAATGCAGTATTTTACATCAGTATTTGTAAGCCCAAACCAGAAATGGAAGAATCAGAGGAAAAAAATATAATAAAAAAAATGTGTACCACTTTTGCAATTTTCACCCACTCCTGGTTTGGGCTTACAAATACTGATGTAAAACACTGAACATGTGAATGTAGCTTAGGCTACTTTCACACATCAGGCTTTGTGAATCAGGCATGATCCGTCTTATGCCTGATAGGACGGATCCGGCGCTGATTTTAAAAAACTGATGGAACTGATCAGGTTTTTCGCCTGATCCGGCCTGACCTTTTGAACCCGGAAAAAGAAGCTTTTCCGAGAGAGAGAGAGAGAGAGAGTGTGATGGAACTGATCAGGTTTTTCGTCTGATCCGGCCTGACCTTTTGAACCCGGAAAAAGAAGCTTTTCCGAGAGAGAGAGAGAGAGAGAGAGTGTGATGGAACTGATCAGGTTTTTCGAAGAGAGAGAGAGAGAGAGAGAGAGAGAGAGAGAGAGAGAGAGAGAGAGAGAGAGAGAGAGAGAGAGAGAGAGAGAGAGACAGAGAGAGAGAGAGAGAGAGAGAGAGAGAGAGAGACCGGCTCCATAGGTTTGCATTGTTTCCGGCCGCCTGAAGTGCCGATTCAGGCACTGTCAGGTGCCTCCGGGAAAAAAAAAAACGTTACAAAAACCGTCTTGTCCGGCCGCCGAAATGTACAATCCCGACGGATCCGGCCAAAAACGGATGCAATGCAGTGACATCAGGCGCGATCCGGCGCTAATGTAAGTCAATGCTAAAAAAACGCATCCGGTACCGGATCCGTTTTTTAGAAACACGCCGGATCGCGCCTGATTCAAAAAGCCTGATGTGTGAAAGAGGCCTTACTCAGACTGTTCCCACTCCTCTATTCTCCCTAGGATTCATAGTGTTAATTCCAGCAAATGGAACTTACCGCTTACTGTTCCTCACTCATGCTCCTCTGGCCAATGGATTGCAGCCGTGATCCTCCATTATCATGACTGAGAATAATCTGTGACTTCTCTGCAATAAGTGGTTACTACTCACCGGAGAAGTTGTATGTAGGAATCTCCTCTTTACACCGCTCATCACCCCTCACATATGTCTCTGTAGTATTAATATGGGTCAGATCTTCACCCTGAAACAAATATTGTACAAGTCACAGAAAGATGGAGAAGTCACATCTATGATCAGCTCAAATCCTGCCATCTTCACTGTTCTCATTATACAAGTATAAAACATATAATACTGGTGGATAAAACAAGACTGAGCACAAGATCTTCACAGCCGTCTACAGTCATGGCCAAAAGTTTTGAGAATGACACAAATATTATATTTTCACATGATCTGCTTCCCTCTGGTTTTTATGTGTGTTTGACAGATGTTTTTATCACAGACAGAAATATAATTGCAAACATATGAGTAACAAAAGCTTATATTGACAGTTAGAATGAGTTAATGCAGCAAGTCAATATTTGCAGTGTTGACCCTTCTTCTTCAGGACCTCTGCAATTCTCCCTGGCATGCTCTCAATCAACTTCTGGACCAAATCCTGACTGATATCAGTCCATTCTTGCACAATCAATGCTTTCATTATGTCAGAATTTTTAGGTTTTTGTTTGTCCACCCGTCTCTTGATGATTGACCACAAGTTCTCAATGGGATTAAGATCTGGGGAGTTGCCATGCCATGGACCCAAAATCTCTATGTTTTGTTCCCTGAGCCATTTAGTTATCACCTTTGCTTTATGGCAAGGTGCTCCATCATGCTGGAAAAGGCATTGTTGATCGCCAAACTGCTCTTGGAGGGTTGGGAGAAGTTGCTCTTGAAGGACATTCTGGTACCATTCCTTATTCATGGCTGTGTTTTTAGGCAAGACTGTGAGAGAGCCGATTCCCTTGGCTGAGAAGCAACCCCACACATGAATGGTTTCAGGATGCTTAACAGTTGGCATGAGACAAGACTGGTGGTAGCGCTGACCTTGTCTTCTCCGAATGAGGCGTTTTCCTGATGTCCCAAACAATCGAAAAGGGGATTCATCAGAGAAAATAACTTTACCCCAGTCCTCAGCAGTCCACTGCCTGTACCTTTTGCAGAATATCAGTCTGTCCATGATGTTTTATCTGGAGAGAAGTGGCTTCTTTGCTGCCCTCCTTGAGACCAGGCCTTGCTCCAAGAGTCTCCGCCTCACAGTGCGTGCAGATGCACTCACACCTGCCTGCTGAAATTCCTGAGCAAGCTCTGCACTGCTGGTAGCCCGATCCCGCAGCTGAAACACTTTTAAGAGACGGCCCTGGTGCTTGCTGGTCTTTCTTGGGCGCCCTGGAGCCTTTTTGGCAACAATGGAACCTCTCTCCTTGAAGTTCTTGATGATGTGATAGATTGTTGACTGAGGTACAATCTTTCTAGCTGCGATACTCTTCCCTGTTAGGCCATTTTTGTGCATTGCAATGATGACTGCACGTGTTTCTTTAGACCATGGTTAACAGAAGAGAAACAATGATGCCAAGCACCAGCCTCCTTTTAAAGTGTCCAGTGGTGTCATTCTTACTTAATCATGACATATTGATCTCCAGCCATGTCCTCATCAACACCCACACCTGTGTTAATGGAGCAATCACTGAAAAGAGGTTAGCTGGTCCTTTTAAGGCAGGGCTGCAATGATGTTGAAATGTGTTTTGGGGGATAAAGTTCATTTTCTAGCCAAATATTGACTTTGCAAGTAATTGCTGTTAAGCTGATCACTCTTTATAACATTCTGGAGTATATGCAAATTGCCATTAGAAAAAGTGAAGCAGTAGACTTTGTAAAAATTAATATTTGTGTCATTCTCAAAACTTTTGGCCATGACTGTACATATCATAGAAGAGATCTCATGACACCTTCTCTCCATCTACCTGATGATCCTGAGGAACATTGGCACTTTCTTGTTTACAGTCCTGTGGAAGAAGAGGATGGGGACATCTCTCTGGTGTTGTCCTCTTACTGGATAGAACTGGAGGAAACACATACAGGGACTGAATTCATTCTTTACATACAGATAATTATAGGCCATGTGTATTTAGTCCTGTCTATTACATGGTGATGTGAGGGGCTGGGGAACCGCCATCATGACGTCCTTGTACAGATCTTTGTGTCCTTGTAAATATTCCCACTCCTCCATGGAGAAATAAAAGGCGACATCCTGATACCGTATAGGAACCTGACACATACAATGATACCGTCATCCCCTCCATCCCTTCATAGCATTACTGTATAATATCCCAGCAGTGTCACCTCTCCAGTCAGCAGCTCAATCATTTTATAGGAGAGTTCAAGGATCTTCTGGTCATTGATGTCCTCATGTATAAGGGAGTGAGGTGAAGGCCTAGTGATTAGGCTCAGGTTTCTTCCCCATCCCTTAGACAAAGGGGCCTGGCAGCGCTCACTAGAGGTCTTCTTCACTACTGTGTAATCCTGGTTATGGAGAGACACATTAATAAATCTCACTACAGACATTTCCAGAGTCCTCACCTCTCCAGTTCTGTCTATCTGTTATTCCCATAGATAAGAATGATGTAATGTGACATCAGCAGAATCTCTCACCTCTCCAGTAAGCTGGAAGGGGATCTCTATGGTGAAGCGGAATATCCTCTCTGCCATTATGTCCCTGCCCTTATCCATTCTTGAAGGGTAAATCTGAAAAATCCTACCGTAAAATCTTTCTCGGAAACCATTGGTGTATGCTGCTGCCACTAGGAGGTTGACACTATGCAAAAAAAATTAGCTCTTCCCAAGCAGTATATACCCACCAACTGGCAGGAAGCTAACCAGTTAGTGAGAAAGCAGTAGGAGAAGCAACAGGTACACAACCATCATAACATAACCACAATGAACAACAAACAAGAGTGAGGTCCCCCAATAAAGGCTCTGAGAAAGATTTTACGGTAGGTACCCAATATCTTCATTTCTCTATCGCTTTCTATGGGGGATACAGGAAACCATGGGACGTCCAAAAGCAGTCTCAAGGGGTTGTAGCGTCAAATCAGAGCTTGGGTCACTGCTGCTTGCAGGATCTATCTACAGAGATTTGCATAAGACTAGGCCTAGATGTGAACCTTGTAAAAGGTATGACAAGAATACTATGTAGAAGTCTTACAAATCTGCGAGACCAACGCCTGGAGGCGGATGGCCGAGGAGGCCCCCACAGTGCGATTGGAGTACGTGGTGACCCTAAGTGGACGCGTTCTGTCCCTTAGTCGATAGGTTTCCAAAATGGCAGAGTGAACCCAGCAGGCAACGATAAACTTGGAAGCAGCCAAGTCCTTTTCGAGTACCTTCTGGGATTAAGAACAGTGAATCAGCACATCTGATGGGTGCTGTGCTGGGAAGGTAGCTTCAGAGGGCTCTTACCAGGTCCAGTTTGTTTAGAGACCGTTCTTGATGATGAAAAGGGTGTGGACAAAAGGAAAAAAGAATAGTATCCTCATTGAGATGAAATGCAGAAACCACCTTAAGGAGAAAATATGGTACCGGACGTAACACCACCTTGACCTGGTAGATCCCCAGATAAGGGGAGCGACAAGAGCGGCGAGTTTGGAAACTCATCTAATAGAAGAGATGGTGACCGGGAAGTGTTATGATTTGGTAGCTGAGGAGAGCAGGCAAAAAAGGAAATACACCAGAGAGGTTGGAATCTATGGGATTGCAGTACCCTGACTAACCACCACAACTAAAGGCAGCCGTGGAGCGTACCTACGTTGGTCCTAGACGCCTCGTCACAGCCTGAGAAGCTAACTACTCCTAAAGACAGAAAGAGGAAAACTATCTGCCCCGGAGCAGATCTCCAAAGAACATAGAAAGCCCCCAAACATGTAATGGCGGTTAGACAAGAGGAAATACAAACACAGACAGAAAATAGTATGAGCAAACGTTGGGGCCCAAACTTCCTAAATAGAAAAGGATAGGAAGGACACTTACTGCAATCCCAAAAAAACCCTGAAAAGTACCAACTCACTAATTACAAAAACACCTGAGATCACACGACCTCTACCACCTAAATTAGTTCTCTGGTGTAACAAAAACTAAACAGCAGCCACTGAAAAAACTGGAAAAGGCAAATGAACAAACAACAGTGGCTGAACTAAACTGAGAGGAGCACAAGCCCCCGGAGGGGACCCGGCAGACCCCCACAGAAGTGCAGGATAAAATGCAAAAAGCAAGCACAAAAAACAAAAAGAAGAAAATGTCTTATCTGTTAGCAGAAGAAGCAGGCACGAAACAGCAAGCTACAAAGTGAACAGGAATCAAAGATGAGACCAGAACAATTGATCACCGGCAACCCTGATGGGAGGGAACCTCCCTTATATAAGACCAGTCAGTAACACCTGATCTCCAATCTTCACAATCTTCATTGGATAGTTCAGTACTGTCTGTAACCACCAGAGGGAGCTTCTGCTCAGAATTCATTTCTAGCACATTCACAACAGTACCCCCCCCTTGAGGAGGGGTCACCGAACCCTCATTTGAGCAACCAGGTCGGTCAGGATGAGCTCTGTGATACGCACGGATGAGCCTCCTAGCATGGATGTCAGAAGCAAACACCCAAGAATTGTCCTCCTGACCATAACCTCTCCACTTAACCAAATACTGGAGATTCCGTCTAGAAAAACGAGAGTTCAATATTTTCTCAACCACATACTCCAGATTGCCCTCAACCAAAACAGGGTCAGGAGGCACAGCCATAGGAACCACTGGCTTGACAAACCTCTTCAATAAGGACTTGTGGAACACGTTATGGATCTTAAATGTCCCTGGAAGAAGTAAACGAAAGGAAACAGGATTAAGAATCTCCATGATCTTATAAGGTCCAATGAACCTAGGCTTAAACTTAGGAGATGCAACTCTCATAGGGATATTTCTTGAGGACAACCAGACCAAGTCCCCCACTTCAAACCGAGGACCATCAGTCCTATGCCGGTTGGCAAACCGCTGGGCCCTCTCCTGAGAGAGGGACAACCTCTCCACTACCTGGTCCCAAATCTGCTGCATACGCTCCACAACAGAGTCAACACCTGGACAGACAGAAGCCTCCGTCTGTCCTGAAGAAAATCGAGGGTGAAACCCAAAATTGCAGAAAAATGGAGACATCAAAGTGGCAGAGCTAGCCCTATTATTAAGAGCAAACTCAGCCAAAGGCAAAAAAGAGACCCAGTCATCCTGATCAGCAGACACAAAGCATCTTAGATAAGTCTCCAATGTCTGGTTTGTTCTCTCAGTTTGTCCATTGGTCTGAGGATGAAAAGCCGAGGAGAAAGACAATTGAACACCAAGTTTAGAACAAAAAGTCCTCCAAAATCTGGAAACAAACTGGACTCCTCTGTCAGACACAATGTTCTCAGGAATGCCGTGTAACCGAACCACGTGCTCAAGGAACAAAGGCACCAATTCAGAGGAGGAAGGCAACTTAGGTAATGGCACAAGATGTATCATTTTGGAAAACCTATCACAAATCACCCAGATAACGGTCATTCTCTGAGAAACAGGAGGTCGGAAATGAAATCCATAGAGATATGGGTCCATGGTCTCTTGGGCACAGGCAATGGCATCAACAAACCACTAGAGCGAGAGCAAGGCTTGGAGCGAGAGCAAGTCCCGCAGGACTGCACAAATTCCCTGACGTCACGAGACAAAGTAGGTCACCAAAAGGACCGACTAACCAAGTCTCTGGTACCAAAAATTCCGGGATGACCGGCCAACGCGGAACAATGAATCTCAGACATCACACTCTTTTTCCACCGGTCTGGGACAAACAATTTCCCAATAGGGCAGCGCTCGGGTTTATCCTCCTGACACCGTTCCAGAGCCAGTCTCAAATTGGGCGAGATGGCGGAAAGGACTACACCCTCTTTCAAAATAACAGCAGGATCAGATAACTCAGGAGAGTCCGCAAGGAAACTCCTCGAGAGGGCATCCGCCTTAACATTCTTAGTGCCAGGAAGAAAGGAAACCACAAAATTAAAACGTGTGAAAAACAAGGCCCACCTGGCCTGTCTAGGATTAAGTCGCTTGGCTGATTCCAGATAAACCAGATTCTTATGGTCCGTGAGGACCACCACCTGATGTTTGGCTCCCTCCAGCCAATGTCTCCACTCTTCAAAAGCCCACTTCATGGCCAATAACTTCCGATTACCCACGTCATAATTACGTACAGTTGGAGAAAATTTTCGAGAGAAAAAGGCACAAGGGTTACTTTTAGAGGTCTCTGGTTCTCTTTGGGACAAAACGGCACCTGCCCCAATTTCAGAGGCATCAACCTCCACCTGAAATGGCAGAGAAACATCAGGCTGCCGTAGAACAGGAGCAGAAGTGAATCTCTGCTTAAGTTCCTGAAACGCAGAGACTGCCTCAGGAGGCCAATTCACCACATCAGAACCCTTTTTGGTCAAATCAGTCAATGGTTTAACAATAACAGAGAAATTACCAATAAATTTACGATAAAAATTGGCAAAACCCAAGAATCTTTGAAGAGCCTTTAATGAAGTAGGTTGGACCCAATCACAGATGGCCTGAACCTTGACCGGCTCCATTTCAATAACAGATGGGGACAAAATGAATCCCAGAAATGAGATCCTCTGTACGCCAAAAAGACACTTTGATCCCTTCACATACAGAGCATTCTCTCTCAAAATCTGGAACACAGTCCGAACATGTTTCACATGAGAGTCCCAGTCATTGGAAAAAATCAAGATATCATCCAAATAAACAATCAGAAATTTATCCACAAAATCCCTGAAAATGTCATTCATGAAGGACTGGAAGACAGAAGGAGCATTAGTGAGCCCAAAGGGCATCACTAGGTACTCAAAATGCCCCTCTGGGGTATTAAATGCCGTCTTCCATTCATCCCCGTGCTTAATGCGAATAAGGTTATATGCCCCCCTGAGGTCAAGCTTGGTAAACCAAGTAGCACTTTTCACCCTGGAAAACAGGTCAGAAATCAAGGGTAACGGATATTGATATTTCACAGTGATATTGTTCAAGAGACGATAATCAATACACGGTCTTAATGAACCATCCTTTTTGGCCACAAAGAAAAAACCGGCACCCAAGGGTGAAGAGGATGGTCTGATATGACCCTTCTCCAATGACTCCTTGATATAAGACCGCATAGCATCATGTTCAGGTACAGACAAGTTAAAAAGGCGACCTTTAGGGAATTTACTACCAGGCACTAATTCAATAGCGCAGTCATAGCTCCTATGGGGGGGCAAGGATGCAGATTTACTTTCGCTAAACACATCAGAAAAATCAGTCAAAAAGTCAGGAACATCCTGACCCTGGGGGGAGGCAGAAAAAACAGGAGTGTTGGTATTAACACATTGGCAGCCCCAACTGGTTACAGACACAGATTTCCAATCCAAAACAGGATTATGAGACTGTAACCAAGGAAACCCAGTACGATAATGTCATGCAGATTATACAGCACCAAAAATTTGCAACTCTCCTGATGATCAGGTTCAACCCTCATTATCACCTGAGTAGAGAACTGAGGTTTATTCTCAGCCAAAGGGATAGAATCGATCCCCAGTAGGGGAATAGACTTCCGTAGGGGTATCAAGGGAAACCCACAACGTTTAGCAAAATCAAAATCCATCAGGTTAATAGCTGCTCCCGAATCAACGAAAGCCTGAGCAGAAAATGTGGACAGGGAGCAAATCAGGGTAACAGTCAACAAAAATTTAGTCTGAACACTACCCAAGACAACTGAGCGTGCAAAAAGTCTTCCCCGCTTAGGGCAGACTGAAATAGCATGAGAGGCATCACCACAGTAGAAACATAACCCATTGCGTTTTCGAAACTCATGACGCTGTGCCCCAGAAGCCACTCTATCACACTGCATGGGTTCAGAAGCTGGTTCACAAGGCAACACTATTCCACGCATACCTCTACGCTCACGCAAACGTCTGTCAATTTGAATTGCTAATGACATAGAATCATTGAGACCAGAGGGGACAGGGAATCCCACCAAAACATCCTTTACATTCTCTGACAGACCCTTCCGAAAAAGGGCTGCCAAAGCCTCGTCATTCCATTTGGTCAGGACTGCCCACCTACAGAATCTCTGACAGTATAACTCAGCGTCCTCAAGCCCCTGATTTAATGCCAACAAGGCTTTTTCAGCTTGATCAGTGACATTAGGCTCATCGTACAATAACCCCAGAGCCTGAAAAAATGCATCAACATTACTCAAAACAGGATCCCCAGGTGTCAGGGAAAAAGCCCAATCCTGAGGATCACCGCGCAGGAGAGAGATGACAATTTGAACCTGCTGTGCTGCGTTCCCTGAGGACTTAGATTTCAAGGCAAAAAACAACTTACAGTTATTTTTGAAATTCAGAAATTTAGCTCGATCCCCTAAAAATAAATCTGCCATGGGAATCCTAGGTTCCACAACAGGCAACCTCGCAAGATAGATAGTAATACTCCGAACTTCAGTGGCAAGCTGATCCACACGGCCAGACAAATGTGCAAACTCCATTGAGAGAAAAAAAAAATCCTCCTCAGCACACAGAGATACAGAGGGAAAAAAAAAATGCAACAAACAGAAAAAAAAAAAATCTCTGACAACTCTTTTCTTTCCACAATATTTTTCCCTTCTGTGAGTACCATATAATTTTCAGTTTTGGCCGGTGATACTGTTATGATTTGGTAGCTGAGGAGAGCAGGCAAAAAAGGAAATACACCAGAGAGGTTGGAATCTATGGGATTGCAGTACCCTGACTAACCACCACAACTAAAGGCAGCCGTGGAGCGTACCTACGTTGGTCCTAGACGCCTCGTTACAGCCTGAGAAGCTAACTACTCCTAAAGACAGAAAGAGGAAAACTATCTGCCCCGGAGCAGATCCCCAAAGAACATAGAAAGCCCCCAAACATGTAATGGCGGTTAGACAAGAGGAAATACAGACACAGACAGAAAATAGTATGAGCAAACGTTGGGGCCCAAACTTCCTAAATAGAAAAGGATAGGAAGGACACTTACTGCAATCCCAAAAAACCCTGAAAAGTACCAACTCACTAATTACAAAAACACCTGAGATCACACGACCTCTACCACCTAAATTAGTTCTCTGGTGTAACAAAAACTAAACAGCAGCCACTGAAAAAACTGGAAAAGGCAAATGAACAAACAACAGTGGCTGAACTAAACTGAGAGGAGCACAAGCCCCCGGAGGGGACCCGGCAGACCCCCACAGAAGTGCAGGACAAAATGCAAAAAGCAAGCACAAAAAACAAAAAGAAGAAAATGTCTTATCTGTTAGCAGAAGATGCAGGCACGAAACAGCAAGCTACAAAGTGAACAGGAATCAAAGATGAGACCAGAACAATTGATCACCGGCAACCCTGATGGGAGGGAACCTCCCTTATATAAGACCAGTCAGTAACACCTGATCTCCAATCTTCACAATCTTCATTGGATAGTTCAGTACTGTCTGTAACCACCAGAGGGAGCTTCTGCTCAGAATTCATTTCTAGCACATTCACAACAGGGAAGGCAATCATCCAGGAAAGGAGTGAAAGATTTCTCGTAGAGGTTCGACTGTTGATTCTTGAAGAACATCGAGCACTAAATTGAGATCCCAAGGTGGTACCAAATGCTGGTAAGGGGGAACAGAGTGCGCAACTCAATGCAGGAAGGTTTGATTTGCAGGTGAGGCGCTATAATCTTTTGAAAAGGGATGGAAAGGCCAGACACCTGCCTCTTGAGAGAACTGAAGAACAAGCCACATACCAGGCCCAAATGTAGGAATGACAATATTTCAAACAGATGAAAGACCATTGGTGAGGTTTGATTAGTTATGCACCAGCAGAAAAAGAATCTCCACTAACGGTTGGAAATGTGAGAAGAAAAAGACTTCATAGCTCTGAACATGGTCTGAACCTGATTGGAGAAAATGGCTGATTTCAGAACTGAGGTCTCAACAATAGAGCACCCTGCGAGAGAAGATCTGGAAGATCCGGGAGTTTCTACTGAGCGCCCGTGAGGAAGTTTATTACTTCTGCGCACCAGAATCTTCCGGGCCTATGAGAACAATGGACATTCCCTTTGTCTTGATCTTCTTGACCACCCTAGTGATCAGTGACAAGGGAGGGAAAGGGTACGGGAGGCAGAACTGAGGCCAAGGAATGACCAAAACATCAGTGCCGATTGCTAGTGTGACGTGTGATCCGGAGACGACATGAGGAATCTTGTGATTTAGACTGGACTCTATCAGGTCCACGTCGGAAATCTCTCAAAGGAGACAAATGTCGTGGGAGACTGGTTCAGCGACCACTCGCCGACGGTGGGACCTTCTCGGCTGAGAAAATCTGCAGCCACTCTTAGCATATGCACTGCCAAGATCATAACCAAATCCGAGGCACTTCTGAAAATACTGCTTGACTTCGGGTTCCTCCTTGATGGTCCATGTATGTCACCACTGTGGCACTGGCAATTTGGATCCAAAACAAATGGATGAGAAGAGAGTCCTGCCAGAAAAGTACAGCAAGAAAGATTTATTAGTTTAGTGATAGGACTCGCAAGCGTGGGGACCCTTGACGCTAGGTTGCGAGCTTGTATTTTTTGCCCAAAATATCGACCAATACCTCACTATTTATATGTATTTTGTGCACTATGTTTTTCTGTGTGCAGCCAAGCTCAGCACGTTTGGTCTTGTATACAGGGGTGTTCACATTGGGATGCATTGAGAGAGTGCTGGCCAGCCCGCCTAATCGAAAAGTATTGGCGTGACTAATAGCCTGTGAACCAGAACACTATGCATTACCTTCATGTGGCCCTATACAGGCCTCTGTTGTGCAAACATATACTAAGCAGTCGCCCCCTCCATTAATTAGTAGGCTGTGAGTAGCTATTTAGTATTTTGCACGTGGGTTGCCAACATCTTGCTATATGGGCTGGCTGCATCCTGTAGTGTATTTGTTCAGAGACCTGTGCAGGTAAGTGGTGCTGCCCTTTTTTCAGCTGTATTTTTGGAGGATTTTCAGTCCTCTTTTGTGGCGTTGCTATTAGTTCAAGAAGGAGGGCCCCAAGATTCAGAATGTTGATGGGAAGAGACGATTCCTGGGCGGTCCATCGGTCCTGGACTGAGAAGTTCTAAAAATCTGCTCCCCAACTGAGAAGACTCTTGTCTGTTGTAGAGATCTTACGATGCGGTGTAAGAAAGATCTTCCACAATTGACTAGGGGAGATTGAGTCCACCAGTCTAGAGACTTCTTTATCCGGATAGGGGGCGTGATTAGTCGATATAGGGAGTGAATTGACTGGTCCCATCTTGATTGCAGAAAAAAAATTAAAGGGACACGTATGAAAGTAGGCAAATGGAACTGCTTCCATTGACGCAACCATCCTACCTAGGACGCTTATGCAGAAGCAGAGCGAATGTGGAGATGTGCCTCTGAGGGAGAGAATCCTGCGTGATAGGATCAAGTATTTATTCTAGGGCAGGGAAGAAAAAAACCTCTTGATCGTGCTGTGTCAAACAGAATTCCCAAAAAAATCAATATGTTGGCCTGGGACCAGAGACTATTTTGGGATGTTGATAACCCAGCCCAGACGGGAGAGGTGTCCAGAGTGCAAACATGGGAAAAGAGCTACAAACTCCTTGGAGAGGTGTTCACGGCGAGATATGAACCCAGAATCCAGGCGCCAAGCAATGACAGTGCAGAGCAGATAGCTGGAAAAAACACGTGAATGGCAAAAATTGACGATGCTTATGTGGACAAAACAGACAAGGAGCTAAGATGATGGCGCTAGTCCCCTTGGACTGCATAACGACCAGCCATAAGGATCAGTGTAGAAGTAGGACCTTACTCACTGGGTAGTGGACAGAGCACTAGAAATGCTGCTACTATTAGTCATGATGGGTCTAACTACTGGATAGTGGGTAGTGCACCTGAACCTCACTGCAGACAGCAATTCACTGTAGATGGAGGTCCTGACTTGTTGAATAATTCTTTGCAAGTCTAAAGCCTGGGTCTCACATAGCGATACACCAGCGATCCCGACAACGATCAGGATCGCTGGTGTATCGCTACATGATCGCTGCTGAGCTGCCAAACAGGCAGCTCAGGCAGCGATCAGCACAGCGACACTGCGGGTAACATCGCTTAGTTACCCGCAGTGTACCTTGGATACCAGCGCTCTGATGCAGGGCGCTGGTATCCAAGGTACACAGCGGGTTTCTAGGCACAGCCCCGCGCCTGGAAACCCGCTGTGTACCTTGGTTACCAGCGGATCGCTGGTCTCCCGCCTGTCACACGCAGCGATGCGTGCCTGTCAGCGGGAGACAAGCGATCAAAAAAATGTCCAGGACATTCAGCGACGATCAGCGATACCCGGCAGGGGGGCTGATCGTCGATGAATGTCACACACAGCGATATCGCTGGGGAGCTCGCTGCTGCGTCACAAAACTAGTGACTCAGCAGCGATCTCGCTAGCGAGATCGCTGTGTGAGACGGGGGCTTAATTCATCGGATGAAGGACAAGGCACCTGGGTCTTAACCGTAATCAAGGTTGAGTTACGTGGTAGATAGCGAGTCTGACTCAGTGGATAGTGGGACCGAAGCTGCAAACGGTCATATGGTACATGATAGATAATGTGACTGACTTACCGGTAGCAAAGAGAACACCTACATTTGCTCTGCGATCGGCCATGTGGTACGTGGTAGATGGTGCTTCCGATTCACTGGATAGTAGGCAGGAAATGTGGACTACTGCTGCATACAACCATAAGGTACGTTGTAGATGGTGCATCTGACCCACAGGATAGTGGGCAGGAAACGTGGAACACTGCTACAATCGACCATGAGGTACGTGGTAGATGGTGCATCTGGCTCACTGGATAGTGGAGAGAAAGCATGGACCGCTGCTGCAAACACCCATGAGATAAGCGGTAGGTGGTGTGTCTAACTCACCGATTGGTGGACAGAACACTGGTAGCGCTGCTGCAATCGACCAGCAGGTACATGGTAAATGATGAATCTGATTCGATAGTGATCAGAAAATGTGGACTGCGGCTGCGATCAACCATGAGGTACGTGGTAAAAGGTACATCAGACTCACTGGATAGGGGACCGAACACTAGTGCTGTGATAACTATAGTACCTAGCGTTTATCTCCCCGTGGATGGAAAACCCAGTGGACATGGGGAAAAAAAATCTCCATTGCTGCATTCAAGGTCTGGATATCTGACCGAAATATGAAAAAAAGGGGAGCCACTGGAAGAAGAAATGTACTTTAGGGTCATCTGCAACAGCTAAATTGGGAAGGGCCTTAAGATATTGTATGCAAAGACTAAGAACAACCATGTATGTCTAAAATAAAAGTGTGTCCATGGACTAGATCTTTTTTTCACAGTACAGACACAGGTGCTTTAAGCTGCTGAGCCACAAGCTCTAGTTGAATTGGGATGGAGCTTTCCTGGAGGGATTGAATTTCAAGACAGGGAAAAACAGAAACATCTAGAGGGAGCGTCTAGACAGATCATCTGGCCCAAACACTGCAGTACAGCAGGCGAATGTCTCATCATGACATGTGTAAAGCTGGAATCAGAAAACAAAGATAGGCCTCCCAGGATTACCTTCTTTATGGATCTGTTCAGACAGTAAAGACAGGGAGCTACAGCTGCTATCACTGAGGAATACATTCCTACAACAAGGATACCATCCACTGGTAATAGATGAACAGATCCACAGAGCTACAAGAATCCCAAGAAGCAGCCTCCTGGATTACAAACTGAGAGGACAACAACAGGGTACCTCTTGTGGTCACATACAACCCCCACATGAGCATCCTAAGGAAAATTGGTGCTGATCTCCAACCCATATTCCACAGAGACCACAAATTGAAAGACATATTCCCGGAACTACCACTTCTCTCCTACAAACAGCCTCCTAACGTAAGGAATCTCCTCGTCAGAAGTGTCACCATCAGTGACGGGCACATTCCCATGTAACAATAAAAAATGCAAAACTTGTACCCACATATTACCCACAAATATAGTCCGCGTATCAAACACAAAGAGGACTATAAGTTCACGGGTTCCTTTTCATGTACATCCTTCAATGCAATACATGATACAATGCACGAGGTGCCCTGGAGCTATCTATATTGGGGAAACCATGCAAAAACTACAAACAAGGATGACTCTACACAGACATACAATCAGGAATTAAATGGACACGCCCGTGGGAAAACATTTCTCTGGAACTGGACACTGTATGACAGACTTAAAATTCTTAATACTAAAAGGTCATTTTAAAGGGAATCTGTCACCCCAATATTGCCATATCAGATAAAGATATGGCTGAATAGTGCGTCCCATAACAAAGCTAACGGTAGGTATCATATATCCTGACACCCCCGTTTTCATATCCCCCCCGCTCCTCGGCATCAGTTGCGTATCACCGTCTGTGAATCAGACGGCGTTCGGCTTCCCGCAATTGCGCAATTCAAATTTGGGCCGGCGCATGCGCAGTGTGCTTTGCCCAACAGTGGGCAAAGCATATAATCAGTACAGCGCATGCGCTGCTCTTTCCTTGCCCCGGAAATGACTGCTTGCCTTGGACGACTTCCGGGGCAAGGAAAGAGTAGCGCATGCGCTGTGCTGATTATATGCTTTGCCCACTGTTGGGCAAAGCACACTGCGCATGCGCCGGTCCGAATTTCAATTGCGCAATTGTAGGAAGGCGAACGCCGTCTGTGGGATTCACAGACTGTGATATGCAACTGATGCCGAGGAGCGGGGGGAGAGAGAGAGAGAAAACGCCGCCCTCCTGACCTGACCACCGTGATTGACAGCGCAAAAACCGAAGTTTACAAAGGTATTTTGATATGAAAACGGGGGTATCAGGATATATGAGACCTTCCGTTAGCTTTGTTATGGGACGCACTATTCAGCCATATCTTTATCTGATGTGGCAATATTGGGGTGACAGATTCCCTTTAAGGATGACAGAGAGAGAAAAAATTGGGAATTCAAACTGATAAAGATGTTCAATTCTTTGACACTAGGACTCAATTTAACACCTGTATTTATGACTCACTACATGGACACAATTCACACTTCCACCAGACGGTCTCCAGATAACTAAGAACATCATCCCACTGCCTCTCCATTTGTAAGAAAATGCCTAATTTGATTTCCTAGGCTTATCTTTAGGAGGCATCACACATCTCACCTAATGAACAAATGTCCTACTGTAGTATCCCTTAAATGTTGTACCTTTTTCTTATTAATCTATTTGTAATCCTGCATGAAGAAGGAGCCTCTGTGTTCTGAAATCTTGCAAACATATTATCTTCTGGTTAGCCAATAAAGGTATCACTTCGAGAATACTTTTGTCATCATTGGGCAGAAAAGTATTCACATCAATTTTTCTGGCTAACACAGTACCACAATATAATTTGTTATTTTACATTATGAGCCGAATTTAAAAAGAATGTGAATTGAATTGGGAAGAGATTCGAACATGAGGCCTTCTCCCATGACTACTGAGTACACAAGGATGGCACAGTGAAACTGTGAATGGTCATTAAGTCAGTTACTTTTGCCTTCTTTTGGAAAATTCTGTCCACAGATGTCGAGAAACAGTCTGAATCTGACAATGAATGTATGGAAAGGAGCTAGCATGTTGTGGGCTGTGGAAGAGATGTATGTGACCAAAAGGAACACTCATTTCCATTGGATGATAGAAGAAAACATGAAACCGAACAAGATGGCAAAAAAACAAGAACTTAACTGGGCCTCGGAAAAAAATGTTTGGACAATTTTCAAAAAATTGTGAATTGGAGTGGAAAAAGATTGGAAGATGAGGCACTCCCAGGCTTTTATGGCACTCTGCACCAGGCTGTTATGACAGAGATGGGAACAGAGTACGTACACAGGCTTTTTGGCAGAGGACTCCCATGGAAAGGGGCGCAAAGTAGACACACAGAGGCTTTTCGGCACAGTACTCCCACAGACATAGGTGCGGAGTGTGAGAGCAGGATTCATATTTATCTATCCTGACTCATTTGTGGATATTCTACATATATTCTCTCTTTCCTTGCAAGATGGAGACTATGATCAGATATGGGGGTCTCAGGAATGTCTTTGTCTAAC
This sequence comes from Oophaga sylvatica, assembly GCA_033576555.1. Classification (NCBI taxonomy): domain Eukaryota; kingdom Metazoa; phylum Chordata; class Amphibia; order Anura; family Dendrobatidae; genus Oophaga; species Oophaga sylvatica. The sequence goes on along the minus strand of JARQOD010000003.1, from coordinate 29,200,013 downwards.
AGACTTATAGAAAACATAGGAAAGTGAGAGAAAACGAAACTAAGTGAGAAACACACCTTAACCATTCAAGCTGGATGTAGACAGTATTACCTTTAGCCAATGAGATGTATGTATGCTAATGCCAGCACATATTTAGAGATAAGATGAGCCGATTATATTGTTACAATGCATGAATTCTATTAACTTATATAAGATGATGTTATGAGGTAATAAAGAGAGAGAGAGATCTGCTTTGATACTCAATGTATCCAGGGCTGCCACTAGGAATTTTGGGGTCCCATACTGGCAAAATTTTTGGGGCCCCCTTGAGACTCCGTCCAGGTTCCATCCCAGCCCCGCCTCCACCCCTCAAACTGTCCACAGTCCCACCGCTCTCTCTTGGAAAAACTCCAATTCTCACCAATCACTGTTGTGAATGTGTTAGAAATGAATTCTGAGCGGGAGCTCCCTCTGGTGGTTACAAACAGTACTGAACCATTCAATGAAGATTGTGAAGATTGGCAATCAGGAGTTACAGACTGGTCTTATATAAGGGAGGTTCCCTCCCATCAGGGTTGCCGGTGATCAATTGTTCTTGTCTCAACTGTTGTTCCTGGTTCTCTTGGAAGCTTGCTGATTCATGCCTGCATCTTCTGCTAACAGATAAGATTTTTTCTGCTTTTATTTTTGTACTTGCTTTTTGCATTTTTCCCTGCACTTCTGTGGAGGTCAGCCAGGTCCCCTCCGGGGGCTTGTGCTCCTCTCAGTTTGTCTGAGCCACTGTTATTTGTTCATTTGCCTTTTCCAGTTTTTTCAGTGGCTGCGGCATAGTTTTGTTACACCAGAGAACTAATTTAGGTGGTAGAGGTCGTGTGATCTCAGGTGTTTTTGCAATTAGTAGAGTTGGTATTTTGTTAGGGTTTTTGGGATTGCAGTAAGTGTCCTTCCTATCCTTTTCTTTCTAGGAAGATTGGGCCCCAACATTTGCTCATACTATTTTCTGTCTGTGTCTGTATTTCCTCTTGTCTAACCGCCATTACATGTTTGGGGGCTTTCTATGTTCTTTGGGGATCTGCTCCGGGGCAGTTAGCTTTCCTCTTTCTATCTTTAGGTGTAGTTAACCTCTCAGGCTGTGACGAGGCGTCTAGGACCAACTTAGGAACGCTCCACGGCTGCCTTTAGTTGTGGTGGTTAGTCAGGGTACTGCAATCCAGTAGATTCCAGCCTCTCTGGTGTATTGCCGTTTTTGCCTGCTCTCCTCAGCTACCAAATCATAACAGTATCACCGGCCTAACTGAAAATTATATGGTACTCACAGAAGGGAAAAAAAAAAATGTGTGGAAAGAAAAAAAAAAAAGTTGTCAGAATTGTCAGAGATTTTTTTTTCCTGTTTGTTGCATTTTTTTTTTCTCCCTCTGTTTCTCTGAGTGCTGAGAAAGATTTTTTTTTTCTCAATGGAGCTTGCACAGTTGTCTGGCCGTGTGGATCAGCTTGCCACTGAAGTTCGGAGTATTGCTATCTATCTTGCAGGGTTGGCTGTTGTGGAACCTAGGATTCCCATGCCAGATTTGTTTTTAGGGGATCGAGCTAAATTTCTGAATTTCAAAAATAACTGTAAGTTGTTTTTTGCCTTAAAACCTAAGTCCTCAGGGAACACAGCGCAGCAGGTTCAAATTGTCATCTCTCTTCTGCGTGGCGATCCTCAGGATTGGGCTTTTTCCCTGACACCTGGGTACCCTGTTTTGAGTAATGTCGATGCATTTTTTCTGGCTCTGGGGTTATTGTACGATGAACCTAATGTCACTGATCAAGCTGAAAAAACCTTGTTGGCATTAAATCAGGGGCTTGAGGACGCCGAGTTATACTGTCAGAAATTTCATAAGTGGGCAGTCCTGACCAAATGGAATGATGATGCTTTGGCAGCCCTTTTTCGGAAGGGTCTGTCAGAGAATGTAAAAGATGTTATGGTGGGTTTCCCTGCTCCCTCTGGTCTCAATGATTCTATGTCATTAGCGATTCAAATTGACAGACGTTTGCGTGAGCGTAGAGGTATGCGTGGAATAGTGTTGCCTTGTGAACCAGCTTCTGAACCCATGCAGTGTGATAGAGTGGATTCTGGGGCACAGCGTCATGAGTTTCGAAAATGCAATGGGTTATGTTTCTACTGTGGTGACGCCTCTCATGCTATTTCAGTCTGCCCTAAGCGGGGAAGACGTTTTGCACGCTCAGTTGTCTTGGGTAGTGTTCAGACTAAATTTCTGTTGACTGTTACCCTGATTTGCTCCCTGTCCACATTTTCTGCTCAGGCCTTTGTTGATTCGGGAGCAGCTATTAACCTGATGGATTTTGATTTTGCTAAACGTTGTGGGTTTCCCTTGATACCCCTACGGAAGTCTATTCCCCTACTGGGGATTGATTCTACCCCTTTGGCTGAGAATAAACCCCAGTTCTCTACTCAGGTGATAATGAGGGTTGAACCTGACCATCAGGAGAGTTGCAAATTTTTGGTGCTGTATAATCTGCATGACATAATTGTACTGGGTTTCCCTTGGTTACAGTCTCATAATCCTGTTTTGGATTGGAAATCTGTGTCTGTAACCAGTTGGGGCTGCCAATGTGTTAATGCCAACACTCCTGTTTTTTCTGCCTCTCCCCAGGCTCAGGATGTTCCTGACTTTTTGACTGATTTTTCTGATGTGTTTAGCGAAAGTAAATCTGCATCCTTACCCCCCCATAGGAGCTATGACTGCGCTATTGAATTAGTGCCTGGTAGTAAATTCCCTAAAGGTCGCCTTTTTAACTTGTCTGTACCTGAACATGACGCTATGCGGTCTTATATCAAGGAGTCATTGGAGAAGGGTCATATCAGACCATCCTCTTCACCCTTGAGTGCTGTTTTTTTCTTTGTGGCCAAAAAGGATGGTTCATTAAGGCCGTGTATTGATTATCGTCTCTTGAACAATATCACTGTGAAATATCAATATCTGTTACCCTTGATTTCTGACCTGTCTTCCAGGGTGAAAAGTGCTACTTGGTTTACCAAGCCTGACCTCAGGGGGGCGTATAACCTTATTCGCATTAAGCACGGGGATGAATGGAAGACGGCATTCAATACCCCAGAGGGGCATTTTGAGTACCTAGTGATGCCCTTTGGGCTCACTAATGCTCCTTCTGTCTTCCAGTCCTTCATGAATGACATTTTCAGGGATTTTGTGGATAAATTTCTGATTGTTTATTTGGATGATATCTTGATTTTTTCCAATGACTGGGACTCTCATGTGAAACATGTTCGGACTGTGTTCCAGATTTTGAGAGAGAATGCTCTGTATGTGAAGGGATCAAAGTGTCTTTTTGGCGTACAGAGGATCTCATTTCTGGGATTCATTTTGTCCCCATCTGTTATTGAAATGGACCCGGTCAAGGTTCAGACCATCTGTGATTGGGTCCAACCTACTTCATTAAAGGCTCTTCAGAGATTCTTGGGTTTTGCCAATTTTTATCGTAAATTTATTGGTAATTTCTCTGTTATTGTTAAACCATTGACTGATTTGACCAAAAAGGGTTCTGATGTGGTGAATTGGCCTCCTGAGGCAGTCTCTGCGTTTCAGGAACTTAAGCAGAGATTCACTTCTGCTCCTGTTCTGCGGCAGCCTGATGTTTCTCTGCCATTTCAGGTGGAGGTTGATGCCTCTGAAATTGGGGCAGGTGCCGTTTTGTCCCAAAGAGATCCAGAGACCTCTAAAAGTAACCCTTGTGCCTTTTTCTCTCGAAAATTTTCTCCAACTGAACGTAATTATGACGTGGGTAATCGGGAGTTATTGGCCATGAAGTGGGCTTTTGAAGAGTGGAGACATTGGCTGGAGGGAGCCAAACATCAGGTGGTGGTCCTCACGGACCATAAGAATCTGGTTTATCTGGAATCAGCCAAGCGACTTAATCCTAGACAGGCCAGGTGGGCCTTGTTTTTCACACGTTTTAATTTTGTGGTTTCCTTTCTTCCTGGCACTAAGAATGTTAAGGCGGATGCCCTATCGAGGAGTTTCCTTGCGGACTCTCCTGAGTTATATGATCCTGCTGTTATTTTGAAAGAGAGTGTAGTTCTTTCCGCCATCTCGCCCAATTTGAGACTGGCTCTGGAAGGGTGTCAGGAGGATAAAACCGAGCGCTGCCCTATTGGGAAATTGTTTGTCCCAGACCGGTGGAAAAAGAGTGTGATGTCTGAGATTCATTGTTCCGCGTTGGCCGGTCATCCGGAATTTTTGGTACCAGAGACTTGGTTAGTCGGTCCTTTTGGTGGCCTACTTTGTCTCGTGACGTCAGGGAATTTGTGCAGTCCTGCGGGACTTGCTCTCGCTCCAAGCCTTGCTCTCGCTCTAGTGGTTTGTTGATGTCATTGCCTGTGCCCAAGAGACCATGGACCCATATCTCTATGGATTTCATTTCCAACCTCCCTGTTTCTCAAAGAATGACGGTGTGCAGAGCTCATGTGTTTCTGTTTTTAACTAATTGTTTTCTTGTTTCTACAAGACCAGGGAGTTCTCCATCCCTCCCTTATGAGCCGTGCACATATAAGCTGTTCTATGCTGTGTCCACATTGGACATTACCTTTCTGAATCCTGCGCATACAAGTATTATACATATGACCAGGTTTTTAAATACATCAGATAGGGATTACATACATTAGTCAGGGACTGCTCTAATATGGGTATACCTTGACAATTGGTAGTGCAGCTTAATATACATTTTCTGCAAAAAACTTATTAACCAAATACTCTTGTTTTTCCATTTTTTTTATTGGCACTTGCAGTTTACTGTTATATTATATTCTTTTTGCAACAGAGTATTTTTGGTTTTACTGTGCTTTTTTTGTGATTTCGGTCTTCTGGTGGTGTGAACAGTGTCTCTACAGGCTTGTTCACTGTGTGCAGGGCTCATGTGTTTCTTTTTTTAACCTATGTGCACACGTTGCAGAAATGCTCCGCAATTTTGCAGCGAATTTGTGCAACTCCCCGCCGCGGGTAAAACGCATACGTAATTAGTATGCGCTGTCTCTCAAAACACAATTGTTTTGCAAGCGTTTTTAGCTTGCAGAATTCTCACGCTTTTCCAAGTGATTTGAAGCATCGCTTGGAAAAGTGATTGACAGGTTGGTCACACTTGTCAAGCATAGTGCTTGACAAGTGTGACCACCTTTTTAGTAATGAGGAATGTTAAAAATAATAAAAACAAAATAATAATATACTCACCCTCTGGTGGCCCCCGGAGCCCTCCCATCCTGCCCCATATGATCTCCCCATCCTGCCCTATCATCCTGCCCTATCTGTCCCATGATCCTGCCCCATTAAGTCTCCATTCTGCCCAGTCTCCATCCTGCATCATCTGTCTCCATCCTGCCCCATCTGTCTCCATCCTGCCCCATCTGTCTCCATCCTGCCCCGTGTCTCCATCCTGCCCCGTGTCTCCATCCTGCCCCGTGTCTCCATCCTGCCCCGTGTCTCCATCCTGGGCCTTGTCTCCATCCTGCGCCGTGTCTCCATCCTGCACGTGTCTCCATCCTGCCCTGTGTCTCCATCCTGCACCGTGTCTCCATCCTGCCCCGTGTCTCCATCCTGCACCGTGTCTCCATCCTGCACCGTGTCTCCATCCTGCACCGTGTCTCCATACAGCACCGTGTCTCCATACAGCACCGTGTCTCCATACAGCACCGTGTCTCCATACAGCACCGTGTCTCCATACAGCACCGTGTCTCCATACAGCACCGTGTCTCCATACAGCACCGTGTCTCCATACAGCACCGTGTCTCCATACAGCACCGTGTCTCCATTCTGCCCCATGCAGGATGTAGACACATGGTCCATGTGTCTCCATCCTGCCATCTAAACATATTTCGACTTGCTGCTTTCAATAAAAATACCTTACCTGGCTGCGTTCCTGCGGCAATGCGCCCTCCAGGCATTTCAAGCGCAGACTCGCCGGTGAATGACATTGCCGTCATATGCCAGTGACGGGCGCGCTGACGTCAGCTGCCAGCCCCCGATTGGCTGGCGGCTTTTAACTATTGCGATGCTCGCATGGCAATAGAGTTTAAATGAACCTGCGTCTCGGACACCAGCGTCTCATTTAACTGAACCTCCGTCTCGGATTCTGCACCAGCAGAATCGTGCCGTTAGGGCCCGGTGAGCAGGTGAGACGGGTCCCAATGTGGGCACCCTCTGATCATCAGGCCCCAAACGCCAGTCAGGGCAGTAGTGCTCTGATGGCGACCCTGAATGGATCAGCGTAGCTCTTCCGTGCACACATTTAAATTTTTTTTTTTAATTCGTTTATTAGACAAAAACCAACAAACATGTACATTATGTAGACAGCCAATGCATTGCATATATAGTTATCATGACATCTATAATGGATGAAAACCATCCAGCTTGCATGTAAAATCATTAATACAGATTTTGATATCGCTGGTCCTCTTTCTTTTGCGAGGCCTATGAATAAACCGGAAGCATTCACAAGAACCCGTTATTCATCTATACAAATGCTTGGCTCCGCATATCTCCAAATAATACATTACAACTAACACATCTAACTTCCTATCCTGCTGCCAAAACAACTTCCATGACATAATAACCTGTAGAGTATAGACCAATTTATTTCTTTCACAGCTATTGTGCCAATAATAATCTACTGTCTACGCGTGGTTACAGTGAGGTGAGATGCATTCCATACATCCCAGATCTTATTAAATTTCCCCAAGCAACCCCTGTTCTGGTATAGTGTCCGCTCATATGGTATTATTGAATTCACCAGTTCAATCCAAGCTCCAAGAGAAGGATGTTGATTACCCATCCAGCGTAAGGCCAATATTTTCCTGGCTAAAAAAAGTGTCTGCCACAAAAGAATTTTAACGTGGTGCCCCCATATCTCTTCCTCCAGCACCCCAAACAGACATACCAATGGAGTGAGAGGAACAGGAATGCCTAAGAGGGAGGTTAACAACAAGGTCACCTCGCTCCAATAGGATAAAATAATTGGACATCCCCACACTATATGTATGAAATCTGCTTCCATTGTATGGCATCTCAAACATTCTGAGGATTGGGACCACCCCATCTTAAATAGCCTTAATGGGGTTAATACGATTGGTGTATTATGTACCTTTGCGTCATTTTGTTTTTGGCTGATGGGGACACTCTGACTGGAGAGTCGAGAACCTCCTCCCAGTCTTCATTCTGAATATCTGGAATTAAAGCCCTCCATTTCTCTTTTTCTGACGTTAAAGCAGAGTCAGAGCCCGCGGACAACATATAAGTGTACAGGGTAGAAATAAGCCCTTGAGGGCCTTGCGATTTGAAAATTCCTATCAAGGGGAAGGATGATATTGCATGGGTTGCATCTCTGTTGTGCAAGTACGATTGAATTGCTGATCTAAGCTGTAGATACCGAAAAAATTGTGATCATGGGACACTGTATTTAAGTTGTATTTGTTCAAAGGACATTAGGACATTGTGATCATATAAATCTTTGATTAAGGAAACATTATATGAGCTCCAGAATTGGGTGGATGGGTGATTCAGAAGCTTCGGAAAACAGGGATTATTCCATAATGGCATCTCAGCTATAACATCAACAAAACGGACTTCTCGTTTAAGTTGTCTCCAGACTGACCGCGCCAATCGGAGTAAGGGTAATAATCCAGAGCTCTTAGGTTTGTCTATTTCTAGAAACCCCAACAAACAGTCAGTCCCTGCCGCGTGAGCCAAATGACTCTCCGAGTTAAGCAAATAATTATTAGGCAGCCATCTACTCAAAGCTTTGATCTGCCCGGCCAAGTAATATAGAAAAATGTCCAGCAGAGCCGCCCCGCCCATCTGTTTAGACCTGTGTAAGGTGGACAGGTAGAGTTTAGGTCTAGTCTTCCCCCATATAAAGGATGAAATTAATGAATTAAGTTCTGAAAAAAAAGATTTAGGGATCAGTACTGCACTATGTTGGAGGGAATAACTGAGTTTGGGAGCTAGGTATCACGAGAAACCGCTAGGTGGGCACTTACCAGCGGTTTTAGCAGCTCTGACAGTGGAGCCCAGAGCCTCCGACGGCCTGTGACAGCAGTACTCACAGCACCCGAGTGCTGGGGAAGATGATAGCAATACAGCAGAGCTGGAGTGAGCAGAACACCAAGTGGTGAGTGTACTGCCAGAACCTGCGGTCATGTGACCCCAGGGGGCGGAGCTTAGCGTCCTGTAGCTGGGGATGAGTGCAGGGAGCTACAGGGACCCTGGAGAATGGAAAGGGGGTCACCGGACACCAGGTAGAGGACGGGGCACCAGAGGGAGACGGAATCCAAGACAAGCCGAGGTCAGTAAACGTGAGAGACAACGCAGTAGACAAGGAGCAGACAAATCAAGAATAGTCAGGGACGTGGCAGGAGTCAGAAAACCAGAGAAGCGTATACACAGTACAGAATCGAGAGGCAAAATCACAACGGGAAACAGAACCGGGTCAGAACCATACAAACAAGCTAGAACACAGGCACAAGGCACAGGCAATCAGGGGTCAACACACTCAGCCAAGGGCAAAAGTATAACTGACGGGGATTGGAGCTTCCTAGGGCTATAAAAAGCTCTCCCCGAACCAAAGAGAGACCATAATAATAAACCCCAGGTGTGCAGGTCAGAGCCCACACTAGGATCAAGACATTAACCCCTGGTGTGCAGGCCAAACCTGCACTGGGATCATGACACTAGGATCATTTTAATCAGGTTGATACGCCCGGACACAGATAATGATAATTTACTCCAGGTAGCAAATTTGAGTTTAACAAGATCTATCAGCGGGAGAATATTTATTTTAAAGTCTAGTGTACTATATTTTGAAATATTTATTCCCAGATACTTAAAACAAGTTATGACAGGTAATGGGATAACGTTTCAAGATGATCCATTGGACCCAGGGAGAGAGGCATCAGGGCAGACTTATCCCATTTTATGTATAATCCAGAATAATTACTAAATGTGTCTATAGTGTCAATCACATGGGGTAGTGTTTTTTCTGCTTTGTCCATAAATATCACCATGTCGTCGGCATATAAGCCAATGGTATCTAATCGGTCCGCTATTTCTATACTTTTAATGTCAGGAGTTGATCTTAAGCGAATCGCCAGTGCTTCAATTGCAAGTGCAAACAGGGACGGGGAGAGGGGGCATCCTTGGCGCGTTCCTCTCGCTAAGGAGAATGATTCGGATACAGAATTATTTATTATTATTAGAGCTTTTGGTTTTTTATACATTACACATATCCATTTCCTAAATTTGGGACCGAATTCATATTTTTGTAAGCATGCAGATAAAAAGGACCACTCCAGAGAGTCAAAGGCCTTAGCCGCGTCCAATGAAGCCAAGGCCCATTCATTATCTGGTACTAGGGAGCTGTACTGGACCACTGACTGAACTCTCCTAATGTTAATGGATGTACTTTTCCCAGGCATAAAACCGGTCTGATCTGGATGTATTATTTCTAGTATCACCGAATTCAATCTAGTGGCCAGAATTTTAGTGAAGATCTTATAATCTACATTTACCAGCGATATGGGGCGGTATGATCCACATTCAAGAGGATCTTTTCCCTCCTTCCTAAGCACTATTATATTTGCCTCATAAAAAGTCTGGTAGAGAGCCCCCCTCCCAAGCCTTCTGAAACACCCCCAAGAGGAGGGGTGCTAGAACATCTCGGTATTTCCTGTACATTTCTATGGGAAATCCATCCGGCCCAGGCGCCTTCCCAGAGGCCATATCCGCTATGACTTCATGTATTTCTTCTATTGTAAAGTCTGCATCTAGAAAGGCTTGTTGGGCGGGACTCAATGTGGGAAATTTTACATCTGATAAATATTTGACACAATCCAAGGTGCTAAAACCACCTCTGGAGCTATATAGTGTTTTATAATATTCATGGAAGCTTTGAAGTATGTCATCTGTTGAGGTTGCAAAAGATTTATCTGGTTTCCTAATATGAAGTATGGTATTAGATGTGTTATGTTGGCGCACCATAAATGCTAATAACTTACTGGACTGATTTCCCAGTTCGAAATATGATTGACGAGTAAAAAATAATTTACGCTTGGACTTAGTATCCATATATTGAGTATACAATCTATGGGAGCTTAGCCATTCATTTCTATTCTCATTTGTTTGATTGGCTATATATTTTGCTTCCGAATCACTCAATCGTTTTTCCATTTCCTCATCTTCCCTGGATGTCATACGCTTAACATAAATTGTGGAAGATAAGCATCCCCTTAGATACTCTTTAAGGGTATCCCAAAACAAGTTAATATCTTGGGGTTCCGGGTGGGAGGAAATAAAGCAGTCTAATTGGTCTAGAGTTCTATCATGGGGGCCTATCAGTTTCAACCAAAATGGGTTCAGCTTCCAGAACAAATTACGATTCCTTTGACTAAATCCAAGCGTAAGTATTATACGGCTGTGATCCGAGATGCCCTTATTCCAGTGTTCCACACTTGTCACCCACGTTGCCAAGCTGCTGGAACAAAATATATAGTCTATACGAGATAGAGTGCGTCTAATGGATGAGTGACATGTATATTCTCTCACATCAGGGTGATGCACTCTCCATAAGTCCAACCAACCACTACCCTCAATGAGCAGTGATAGCGGAGACGGAGAGCAGGCTGTCCCGGGTACTCCACCATCTAGTCTTAAGGGTATGCCACACTAAGCGAGATCGCTAATGAGTCACCATTTATGACGCAGTAGCGATCTCGTTAGCGACTTAGCTGTGTGTGACATGTAGCAGCGATGTGGCCCCTGCTGAGATGTCGTTGATCGCTTATGAACGTTCTGAGCCGTTTTTTGGTCGTTGGTGTCCCGCTGGTGAGCCTGAATCGCTGAGTGTGACACCCTTTATGAACGACTTCACCAGCATCGCAGGTGGGACTAGGTTTTCCCAACGACCGCAGAGGTCGTTATACAGATCGCTGATGAGATGTGTTTGGAATCACAGATCGCTGATGAGTTGTGTTTGGAATCTTACTAGCAATCACATAGCGATCGCACTAGCGATCTCGCCAGGTTAAGTCGTTATTGTGATCGCTAGTGCGATCGCTAAGTGTGGCAGTGCCTTAAGTCTATCCAGATCATTATTCATGACTTAAAGTCTCCCATGCATATAACTAGTGCATCTGGATAATTTAAAGCAAAGCTTACCGCCTTTCTGACAATTGATATATTAGCTGGGGGTGGGTTATAGATACACATTATGACATAATCTTTCAAATCTATCAACGCATGCACAAAGACAAAGCGCCCTTCAGGGTCTTTCCGAGCTTCCTTGATCTCCCATCTAGTGTCCTTATGAATTAACAGAGAAACCCCTCTAGAGTAGCTGGTATGAAAAGCATGTATGGACCATTGTACCCATGGTTTCTGCACGTAATGAGCCGAATCTCTAGTCAAGTGTGTTTCAACCAGGGCCACAATGTGCGGGCGGTGACGTTTAATCTGGGAAAAAACCTTAATTCTTTTCCGGGGGGACCCAAGACCTCTCACATTCCAGGTCATGCATATTAATTCAGACCCCATAGTCCTTTGTGATGGTATGGTGTTATGATTTGGTAGCTGAGGAGAGCTGGCAAAAACGGCAATACACCAGAGAGGTTGGAATCTACTGGATTGCAGTACCCTGACTAACCACCACAACTAAAGGCAGCCGTGGAGCGTTCCTAAGTTGGTCCTAGACGCCTTGTCACAGCCTGAGAGGTTAACTACACCTAAAGATAGAAAGAGGAAAGCTAACTGCCCCGGAGCAGATCCCCAAAGAACATAGAAAGCCCCCAAACATGTAATGGCGGTTAGACAAGAGGAAATACAGACACAGACAGAAAATAGTATGAGAAAACGTTGGGGCCCAATCTTCCTAGAAAGAAAAGGATAGGAAGGACACTTACTGCAATCCCAAAAACCCTAAAAAATACCAACTCTACTAATTGCAAAAACAACTGAGATCACACGACCTCTACCACCTAAATTAGTTCTCTGGTGTAACAAAACTAAGCCACAGCCACTGAAAAAACTGGAAAAGGCAAATGAACAAATAACAGTGACTCAGATAAACTGAGAGGAGCACAAGCCCCCGGAGGGGACCTGGCTGACCTCCACAGAAGTGCAGGGAAAAATGCAAAAAGCAAGTACAAAAATAAAAGCAGAAAATATCTTATCTGTTAGCAGAAGATGCAGGCAAGAATCAGCAAGCTTCCAAGTGAACCAGGAACCACAGTTGAGACAAGAACAATTGATCACCGGCAACCGTGATGGGAGGGAACCTCCCTTATATAAGACCAGTCTGTAACTCCTGATTGCCAATCTTCACAATCTTCATTGAATAGTTCAGTACTGTTTGTAACCACCAGAGGGAGCTTCTGCTCAGAATTAATTTCTAACACATTCACAACAGTATGGTGTACAGTGTCACACAAATTGAACCCTACAGGCATCATAATGAATATTCTGGCAGCAGTACCCACATAAACTTCTATTAACATTAGTGTAGTAAGAGAAAACAGATTAACGTTCAAAGAGGAGCCTAGTTCCAAGCTCCTGTAAACAAAAACGAAAAAAGTCTCAAAAGTGGAGAAGCAAAATTTTTCACTCCTAATGTGAGGTAAACAGGGGGATACCCTCACTGAAAACAGCATCCGGTATTGTTGTTAAAGTGGGACGCTAGTGGAGAGAGCTCCATTTTATAGCTGGTAGGAGAGTTCCGAACATCCGTATACAGGTCATGACTCCTTTCCACAAGATCCCAGATGGGTCCGTAACCATTCAGATGCCCCAGCCGCATCCATGAAAAATACAGAAGAACCGTCATGGACAATCCGAAGACGAGCCGGGTAAATCATGGAGTATGGAATATTCTTTCCTCGAAGTTGCCTTTTGACTTCCATAAATTGTGCCCTCTGCTTCTGGAGTTCCGTAGAAAAATCAGGGAATATCGAGATTGTGGCGCCGTTAAATTTGATGGGACTTTTTTGCCGCGCCAAGCGCAATATAGCATCCCTGTCCTTACAATTAAGGAGTCTTGCCAGGAAGGGTCTAGGTGGGGCGCCCGGAGGAAGCGGTCTTGTAGGGACTCTATGAGCCCTTTCCACAGAGAATGTAGAGGAGAATTCGTCACCCAGAGTGTCCTTAAGCCAATTCTCAAGGAACTGCTTGGGTTGTTGACCTTCCGATTTCTCTGGTAAACCGATTATGCGAATGTTGTTGCGTCGTAGCCTATTTTCCAGGTCATCCGCCTTCTGCCTCCAAGCATTTATAGAGCCAGACACTTTGGTTAAGTTGGCCTCCATGGGTGGAAGAGTGTCCTCTAAGCTAGACACTCTCGTCTCCACCTCTGTAATGCGCCCCCTCATGGCCTGCATATCACGCCGGAGACGTCCCACCTCAGAGTGCACGTCCTCTATTTTTTCGGTCAAAGACGTTCTGGTCAGGGAAATGGCCTGCATTAACTGTTCGGATACCTGCCTTAGGGTCAGATCCTCGGTGGCGCCACTTTCCACATTATCAGAGGATGGACTTTTACGTTGATCTCCAGTTTTGGAGTTATTCCTGAGAGAACGTGCATTATCAGACGGGTCGGGCCTTGCAAATTCCTTTAACTTGTCCGCCATGCTTGACCCCCTTGAGCGATTCATGATCAGTAGCAATGTAGCATGGCAGGTTCAATAGCTATATAATAGGATAGTCCCCACATCCAGGAGTGTCCGCACCACTATTGGGCTATATATGATATGAATGTGTCTGTTATGCAAATAGCCGTAAGGACTTCTCTTTATTCCAAACCAATAGTGACGAGGTGTGGTAATTTAGCAACCACGTAACAGTGAGATCTTCTTCTCCAGAAGCGTTACTGCATATAAGTATATATATAGATATCTATATAGATATAGATATCTATATCTATATAGAGTATAGATATCTATATCTATATAGATATCTATATCTATATAGATATAGATATCTATATAGATATAGATATCTATATCTATATAGATATAGATATCTATATCTATATAGATATCTATATATATAGATATCTATATATATCTCCCCGGCTCCGTATAGTGATATAGACGGCCACAGATAGTTTATTGGAGCGATTTACTAATTGTTGCAGTGATATAGAGGCATCATATAAGTTCTGTGGGTCTGGCTGAATTGCTGCGTCACGGCACTTATGGGGGCAGCGGTAAGTGATCAGAGATCCCAAGATGGTGGGGGAGGAACAAGAAGCAGGGGAAGATAGGTTGTTAGCAAGGGAGCGCAGGGCTCATTTTTCAGAGCTCACACTGCGTCTCCCAACGGTACCTCCAGCAGGATGATCGCTCCTCTCCAGCTGCGACCTTCCTGTCAGACCGCACTAGAAGATGGCCGCCACCTTCCCCAGGCCCTGCGTTCCCGCCGGCTTCTTCGTCTGCATCCCGCTCACAGGGACCACGCAGCGTGACCCCCGAGTATCGGATGGCGCCTGGGAGCTGGGGGAATGTATTGGATGCCGGTAGGTACCGGTTAGAGAGGATGGCACCAGGATATATTAAAGTATCTGAGGAGCTCTGCCACAGCGCGTCCTCCTCGTTCGTTACATCGCCACGCCCCCACACATTTCAATTTTTACAATTTAATTTGGAGCATGTACGTCTCAGAACGTTCCACATTATGTTGCCACAACAAGAGGTTGTTAGGCACAGTGCTACCACAGACACAGGTGCAAAGGACACGCTGAGGCTTTTTGACACAGTACTCCTACAGACACAGGTGCAGCGTCACAAAAGAGGCTTTTTTTGGTACAGTACTCCCACAAATAGGAGTCGTGATCCATGATCAGCTCTAATCCTGCCATCTCCACTGTTCTCATTACACAAGTATAAATCATATAATACTGGTGGATAAAAAAAAAAAATGAGCACAAGACCTTCACAGCAATCTACACATCATAGGGGAGATCTCATGACACCTCTCCATCTACCTGATGATCCTGAGGAACATTGGGATCTTCTTGTTTACAGGCCTGTGGAAGAAGAGGACGGGGACATCTCTCTGGTGTTGTCCTCTCACTGGATAGAACTGGAGGAAACACATACAGGGACTGAATTCATTCTTTACATACAGATAATTTTAGGCCATGTGTATTTAGTCCTGTCTATTACCTGGTGATATGAGGGGCTGGGGAACCTCCATCATGACATCCTTGTACAGATCTTTGTGTCCTTCTAAAAACTTCCACTCCTCCATGGAGAAATAGACAGCAACATCCTGACACCTTATAGGAACCTGACAGACACAATGATACCGTCATCCCCCGATCCCTTCATAGCGTTACTGTATAATGTCCCAGCATTCCCAGCAGTGTCACCTCTCCAGTCAGCAGCTCAATCATCTTGTAGGTGAGTTCTAGGATCTTCTGGTCATTGATGTCCTCATGTATCAGGGGGTGAGGTGGAGGTCCTGTGATTGGGCTCAGGGGTCTTCCCCATCCCTCAGACACACGGTCCTGACAGCGCTCACTAGAGGTCTTCTTTACTACTGTGTAATCCTGGTTATGGAGAGACACATTAATAAGTCTCATTACAGACATTTTCAGAGTCCTCACCTCTCCAGTTCTGTCCATCTGTTATTCCCACAGATAAGAATGATGTAATGTGACGTCATCAGAATCTCTCACCTCTCCAGTAAGTCGGAAGAGGATCTCTAGTGTGATGTGTAATATCCTCTCCGCCATCTTGTCTCTGTCCCTATCCATCCTTAATGGGCAAATCAAAAAATCCTCTCATGCAGAAAATCTCCACTGAGAAGATCCGATATTGTAGGAACCTGAATGGGAAGAAGATGAACAGATGTAACATCATGAAGAATCCTGTGTAATAATAGAATTACTGGAGATAAGAATCATGTGAGATTTATTTTTATACAGTATTATTAAGCAGTAATAATTTTTTATAACACCTTCTAATAAATCCTATATATTTTACACCTCACACAACAAGCAGTTTCTCCCTCGTAGTCGGCAGCTGAATACGTTTCTCATAGACTCATCTTCCATAACGCTAATTCTCGTCTCATTTACCGACACTGGAATCGGCATTAGTAATACTGCAGGAGATATTCATTACACGTGACATGAGAAATAACTACTTCATGATGAGGACGACATCTTCATCTTCTACTGCAGCTCTAGAAACATATCTGGCCAGAGTCCGTCACTGACTCCATCACCACTCGCCGCCGATATGAATGTTTCCCGTCTTCTCCGCACTGTAATCTTCTATCACGTTAGATCTCATGTCTAATTCACACACAGAAAAGTTTGAGGCTTTTATAAAAGCTGTTTGTAAGAACACCGAGGACAGGAGGGATTTGATGCCAAAATCTACATGTAGCGTTTTATGTTTTTGCTCTTTTATTCTCTATATGATGTTTTTCTGGATTTTCTCCTTAGGTTTCCCGAAATTACATGAAAAACACCAGAAAAAAAACAGGTGCAAAATACAGTTGGCACCAAGAAAACTGAAAAATAAATATACAGCACCGGGGCCACATCTCCAGACCTGGGAAACTGATCCAGGAGGTCGGTGCTGTGTCCCGGGTCACCGGTATCTGCACCAGGAGTGGGGGAAGGGAGGAGTTATTTACTAGGAGGAGGGTGGTGCCATATTGTGGTGGGCAACTTGTACGATCATAATGTGTGGGGGGGGATGGTTGTACTGGGGGAACATTGTACTGTATGAGGGGGGGATGGCGGTACTGTGGGAACATTATACAGTATGTGGGGGGAGGGCGGTACTGTGGGAACATTATACTGTGTGTGGGGGATGGCGGTACTGTGGGAACATTATACTGGTGTGGGGGATGGAGGTACTGTGGGAACATTATAATGTGTGTGGGGGGATGGCGGTACTGTGGGAACATTATACTGTGTGTGGTGGGATGGTGGTACTGTGGGAACATTATACTGTGTGTGGTGGGATGGTGGTACTGTGGGAACATTATACTGTGTGTGGGGGATGCTGGTACTGTGGGAACATTATACTGTGTGTGGGGGATGGTGGTACTGTGGGAACATTATACTGTGTGTGGGGATGGCGGTGACACTGTGGAACATATACTGTTGTGGGGGATGGTGTACTGTGGGAACATTATACTGTGTGGGGGATGGGTACTGTGGGAACATTATACTGTGTGTGGGGATGGCGTACTGTGGGAACATTATACTGTGTGTGGGGGGATGGCGTACTGTGGGAACATTATACTGTTGTGGGGTGGGGAACATTATACTCGTGTGCGGGGATGTGGTACTGTGGGAACAATATACTGTGTGTGGGGATGGCGTACTGTGGGAACATTATACTTATGTTGGGGGATGTGCGTACTGTGGGAACATTATATTGAATACGTGATGGGGGGATGGTGGTACTGGGGACATTATACTGTGGTGGGGGATGTGGTACTGTGGGAACATATACGTGTGTTCTGTGGGGGGATGGGGTACTGTGGGAACATTATACGTGTGTGGGGGATGCGGTACGGGGAACATTATACTGTGGTGGGGGATGGCGTACTGTGGGAACATTATACTGTGTGTGGGGGATGGCGTACTGTGGGAACATTATACTGTGTGTGGGGGATTGCGGTACTGTGGGAACATATTGTGTGTGGGGGATGGTGGTACTGTGGGAACATTATATTGTGTGTGGGGGATGGTGGTACTGTGGGAACATATACTGTGTGTGCGGGATGGTGGTACTGGGGAACATTATACTGTGTGGGGGGATGGCGGTACTGTGGGAACATTATACAGTATGTGGGGGAGGCGGTACTGTGGGAACATTATACTGTGGTGGGGGATGGCGGTACTATGGGAACATTATACTGTGTGTGGGGGATGGAGGTACTGTGGGAACATTATACTGTGTGTGGAGGATGGTGGTACTGTGGGAACATATATGGACTGTGGATATGTGTGGGGGATGGGGTACTGTGGGAACATTATACTGTGGGGATGGTGGAATATACGTGTGGGGATGGCGGTACTGTGGGAACATTATACTGTGTGTGGGGGATGGCGGTACTGTGGGAACATTATACTGTTGTGTGGGGGATGGCGGTACTGTGGGAACATTATACTGTTGTGGGGGGATGGCGGTACTGTGGGAACATTATACTGTATGTGGGGGGGATGGCGGTACTGTGGGAACACATTATACTGTTGTGGGGGGCGTAGTGAACTGTTGGATAACTTATACTGTATGTGGGGGGATGGCGGTACTGTGGGAACATTATACTGGTGTTGTGGGGGATGGTCGTACTGTGGGAACATTATACTGTGTGTGGGGGATGGCGGTACTGTGGGAACTTATTACAGTAGTGAACATTATACTGTGTGTGGGGGATGGCTGGTACTGTGTGGGTGAACATTATTACTGTGTGGGGGATGGCGGTACTGTGGGAACATTATACTGTGTGTGGGGGATGGGTACTGTGGGAACATTATACTGTGTGTGGGGGGATGGGGTACTGTGGGAACATTATACTGTGTGGGGATGGGACGGGGTAATTACTGTGTGGGGGATGGCGGTACTGGGGGGATGGGGTACTGTGGGAACATTATACTGTGTGGGGGATGGCGGTACTGTGAACATATACTGTGTGTGGGGGATGGCGTACTGTGGGAACATTATACTGTAGTGGGGGGATGGCGGTACTGTGGGAACATTATACTGTTTGTGTGGGGGATGGGGTACTGGGGAACATTAACTGTGTGGGGGATGCGGTACTGTGGGAACATTATACTGATGTGGGGGGATGGCGGTACTGTGGGAAATTAACTAGTGGGGGGATGGCGGTACTGGGGAACATTATACTGTGTGTGGGGGATGGCGGTACTGTGGGAACATTATACTGTGGTGGGGGATGGCGTACTGTGGGAACATTATACTGTATGTGGGGGATGGCGGTACTGGGGAACATTATACTGTGTGTGGGGGATGGCGGTACTGTGGAACATTATACTGTGTGTGGGGGATGCGTACTGGGAACATTATATTGTGTGGGGGATTGCGGTACTGTGGGAACATTATACTGTTTGTTAGTGTGTGGGGTGTGGTACTGGGAAATATACTGTGTGGGGGATGGGTACTGGGAACATTATACTGTGTGTGGGGATGGTGTATTGTGGGAACATTATACTGTGTTGGGGGATGGCGTACTGTGGGAACATTATATTGTGTGTGGGGGATGGGGTACTGTGGGAACATTATACTGTGTGGGGGATGGGGTACTGGGGAACATTATACTGTGTGGGGGATGGCGGTACTGTGGAACATTATACTGTGTGTGGGGGATGGGGTACTTGGGAACATACTGTGTGGGGGATGGCGGTACTGTGGGAACATTATACTGTGTGTGGGGGGATGGCATACTGTGGGAACATAACTGTGACTGTGGAACATTATACTGTGTGTGGGGGATGGGGTACTGTGGGAACATTATACTGTGTGGGGGATGGGGTACTGTGGGAACATATATGTGGTGGGGGATGGGGTACTGTGGGAACATTATACTGTGTGTGGGGATGGCGGTACTGTGGGAACATTATACTGTGTGTGGGGATGGCGTACTGGGGAACTTATATGTGTGGGGATGTGACTGTGGAACTTATACTGTGTGTGGGGGATGGGGTACTTGGGAACATTATATGTGTGTGGGGGATGGGGTACTGTGGGAACATTATATGTGTGTGGGGGATGCGGTACTGTGGGAACATTATACTGTGTGTGGGGGATGGTGTACTGGGGGAACATTATATGTGGTGGGGGATGGGTACTGGGGACATTATACTGTGTGTGGGGAGGTGGTACTGTGGGAACATTATATGTGTGTGGGGGATGGTGGTACTGGGGAACATTATATGTTGTGGGGGATGGCAGTACTGTGGGAACATTATATGTGTGTGGGGTGGTGGTACTGTGGGAACATTATACTGTGTGTGGGGGATGGTGGTACTGTGGGAACATTATAGTGTGTGGGGGGATGCGTACGTGGGAACATTATACTGTGTGTGGGGGAGGTGTACTGTGGGAACATTATACTGTGTGTGGGATGGTGGTACGTGGGAACATTATCTGTGTGGGGATGGGTACTGGGGAACATATACTGTGTGGGGGATGGTGGACTGTGGAACATTATACTGGGTGGGGATGGTGGTACTGGGGAACATTTACTGTGTGTGGGGGGGATGTGGTACTGTGGGAACTTATACTGTGTGGGATGGGGTACTGTGGGAACATTATACTGGGTGTGGGGATGGTGGTACTTGGGAACATTATATGTGTGGGGGATGCGTACTGTGGGAACATTATACTGTGTGTGGGGGATGGCAGTCTGGGGAACATTATACTGTGTGTGGGGATGGGTACTGTGGAACATTATACTGGGTGTGGGGGATGGCGGTACTTGGGAACATTATATGTGTGTGGGGGGATGGCAGTACTGTGGGAACATTATACTGTGTGTGGGGGATGGGTACTGTGGAACATTACTGTAGTGTGGGGGGATGCTACTGGGACCTATTACTGTTGGGGGACTTCGCGACTGGGGCCCATTCACTGTAGCTTGGGGGATGGGTTAGGGGCACAAATGTTGGCATGCGCGGGACCCACCCTATATTAGGGCGGGGCGTACTGGGGAAACATTAATGGGTGGGCGTGCCAATCGTATACCAAGTTGTGTAAGAAGATACTTTATTACCAAATAGTAGGTTTTTGGAGTAGAATAGTGAAATAACAGAAGAACAACTCCAGGGAACAATGAGTAGTGACGAAGGTAGGTTTCTCCAGAGTAATATGTGAGAACTGTTAATCAGCTGCAATTGCTTTCAAACAGATGATTATCAGTGAAAACAGTCGGTTCGAATGAAGATTGTTCTGTAACCTACTTCTGACACGCCTCACAATAACATGTGAGTGTGAGTGCTTGTGATGTGAGGAGTGACAGCTCACTCTGTAATGTGGAGTGACAGCCTCAGCTCTGCTACATGTGAGGAGACGATCAGTTCTGCTACTGTGAGGAGTGACAGCTCAGCTTGCTACTTGAGGGAACACCTAGCTCTGCTACTGTGAGTGGGACAGCTCAGCTCTGCTACATCGAGAGTGACAGCCTAGTCTGTACTGAGGAGTGTACTGGACATCTATGCACAGTGAGGGTGGAAGCCTCAGCTCTGTACTTGTATACAAAGCTGAGCTGTCACTCGCGATGGCGAGATAGGCTGTCACTCCTCCATGTAGGAGTGGGTTGCTACTTGTACTGTGCAGAGTGAGGTTGTTACTTGCACATTACGAGTGAGGTTGTATTGTCACATGGCAGAGCTGGGTTGTATTGTACTGAGCAGAGCTGAGGTGCTATGTCACTGTGCAGATGAGGTTGTTACAGGGGGGGGGGGGGGGGGGGGGGGGGGGGGGGGGGGGGGGGGGGGGGGGGGGGGGGGGGGGGGGGGGGGGGGGGGGGGGGGGGGGGTGGCAGTACTGTGGGAACATTATACTGTGTGTGGGGGATGGTGGTACTGTGGGAACATTATACTGTGTGTGGAGAATGTGTACTGTGGAACATTATACTGGTGGGGGATGGTGTACTGGGGAACATTATACTGTGTGTGGGGGATGGTGGTACTGTGGAACATTATACTGGGTGTGGGGGATGGGTACTGGGGAACATTATACTGTGTGTGGGGGGGATGGGGTACTGTGGGAACATTAATACATATGTGTGGGGGATGGTGGTACTGTGGGAACATTATACTGGTGTGGGGGATGTGGTACTCTGGGAACATATAAGTGTGTGTGGGGGGATGCAGTACTGTGGGAACATTATACTGGTGTGGGGGGATGGCGTTCTGTGGAACATTATACTGTGTGTGGGGGATGGTGGTACTGTGAGAAACATTATACTGGGTGTGGGGATGGTGTACTCTGGGAACATTATAGTGTGTGGGGGGGATGGCAGTACTGTGGGAACATTATACTGTGTGTGGGGGATGGTGGTACTGTGGGAACATACTGTAGCGCCCGCGTCCCTGCCTGCTGCCAGACAGGGACGTCGCTCTCCTCACCTGCGCTCAGCGTCCTCAGTGCTCCAGCCTCCTCTGCGCCTCTGGCATCCTCGGCGCCCTCCTCCGCCCTGCTGGTCCCGCGCGCATCCTTCCCTGCTACTGGCCTTAGGCGCGCGCCCGCACCCCCCCCTCTTAAAGGAGCCGCGCGCATTTTCCAAATCAGTCTCCAGCCATGCTGGAGACTCCAACCCTATATTAAGGGCTTCAGGGGCGTAACTAGAACGGCAGGGCCCCACAGCAAACTTCACAATGGGGCCCCCCCCCCTCGCGCGCGTTGCCAATCCCGGTTACCCAGTGTGTTAAGAAAGATACCTTTATTATCCAAAATTAGAGTTTTTGGAGTAATGAAGTGAAATAACAGAAAAGAACCACTCCCAGGAAGCAACTGAGGTAGTGACGAAGGTAGGCTTCTCCAGTGAAATATGTAAAAACTTGTAATCCGCTGCAAATTGCTTTCAAAACAGATGATTATTCAGTAGAACAACAGTCCGGTATACAGAATAATCTAAGATTGTTCTGTATACCATACTTCTGCACCACGCCCTCACCAATTACACATGTGAGGTGTTGACAGCCTCAGCTCTGCTGCATGTGAGGAGTGACAGCCTCAGCTCTGCTACATGTGAGGAGTGACAGCCTCAGCTCTGCTACATGTGAGGAGTGACAGACTCAGTTCTGCTACATGTGAGGAGTGACAGCCTCAGCTCTGCTACATGTGAGGAGGAACAGCCTCAGCTCTGCTACATGTGAGTAGGGACAGCCTCAGCTCTGCTACATTCGAGGAGTGACAGCCTCAGCTCTGCTACATGTAAGGAGTGACAGCCTCATCTCTGCAACATGTGAGGAGTGACAGCCTCAGCTCTGCTACTTGTATAGCAAAGCTGAGGCTGTCACTCCGCGCATGTAGCAGAGATGAGGCTGTCACTCCTCGCATGTAGCAGAGCTGAGGTTGCTACTTGTCACATGTAGCAGAGCTGAGGTTGTTACTTGTCACATGTAGCAGAGCTGAGGTTGTTACTTGTCACATGAGCAGAGCTGAGGTTGTTACTTGTCACATGAGCAGAGCTGAGGTTGCTACTTGTCACATGTAGCAGAGCTGAGGTTGTTACATGTAGCAGAGCCAAGGTTGCTACTTGTCACATGTAGCAGAGCCGAGGTTGTTACTTGTCACATGTAGCAGAGCCGAGGTTGCTACTTGTCACATGTAGCAGAGCTGGGTTGTTACTTGTCACATGAGCAGAGCTGAGGTTGTTACTTGTCACATGAGCAGAGCTGAGGTTGCTACTTGTCACATGTAGCAGAGCTGAGGTTGTTACTTGTCACATGTAGCAGAGCCGAGGTTGCTACTTGTCACATGTAGCAGAGTGTCAGTATTCCGGGTTTTCTAGGTAACTTTGTCAATGATTTTGCCCTTTGTTAAAATGGAGTTTGCTGTTTTGTGTGCCCTACTTCCTGTTCGTTTGTTTAAAACCTGGCTCAGGTGTTGGCTTCACTGCTGGAGTATTCTGCTTCTGTTCCCCTGCAACCCAGCTGCTTTGTTCCTCACAGATCTTTTGTGTATTTACCAGGAAAGTGCATAACCTTATCTTCAGGTGTTTCTCAGCCACAGCAGTTTCTACCCATGGCTCTGGACATTCTCTGCATATGTAAGTTGCACAAAGTACTGTGTTATCACTAAACTGTTGACTTGGGAATTTAACCCTTGGTTCACTCCATCTGATAAGAACTGTGTTTCTGAACTGTTGCTGTTTAACCCTTTGTGCATTACCTCTGGTGAGAGCTGTTGGAACTGTTACTGGAACCTTACTGACATATGAACTTGTTGTTGGACTTCACTGAATTAAGCCACAACTGAGATTAACTTGTTCCTGGACCTCCCTGTGTTTTCTGCATACCTGGATCTGACTCTTCACACACCAGCAGTGTGTAAATCCAGCCACGTTACCTGTGCATCAGGCTTACCTTGTGGTCACATTTGTGTGAGGACTCCGTCGTAAGAACTTTACCACCCTCGCTATAGAGGTTCAAAGACTTATATATCCGGATTCATATAACTGGACTTGTGTATATATATATGGACTCATTGCATGTCACTACGGGTTGTTTGAATATTGTTTTTGGGTGTTTTGCTGTTTCACAAATACATTATTTGCATTCAAAGAAACCCGTCTCTGATTGTTCATTGCCCCACGCTATCAGAATCCTCGAGTTCCTACAATAGTATTACAGGATACTCCAGCCTAAAAAAGAGGATTCTGCTGGGGCAATGACGGAGACACGGGCAGACAAATTGTTCACCATAGTTAACTCCTTGCAGCAGGAGGTGGCGGCTGCACTCAATCAGATTAGAGACTTGGAGTCTCGGGTTAACCACAATGCACAGGGGTTTGGTCAGGCTCTCCAAGATCTATGTGCTAGGTTAGGAGTCCTGGAGGCCTTACCTACTGAGCCTACCTCATCCACCAGTATGCCCAAATTGCCTCCATTCCATTTTAATGGTGACCGAAGTCAATTCCGTGGGTTTGTTAATCAATGTATATTATTTTTTTATGTACATGCCTCCTACTACCGGTCTGATAGATCTAAGGTTCTATGTATTATTATGTTGTTGACATCACGTGCACTGGCTTGGGCAAATCCTATGGTTGAAAGTCATGATACCCGTCTAAATAATTTGGATAATTTTCTGGCAGCCATGGCGCAAATGTTCGACGATCCCAACCGCCGTGCTACCGCTGAATCTGCCTTGCTTTCCTTACGCCAGGGGAAACGGTCAGTCATAGAATATGTTACTGAATTTAAAAGGTTAGTGGTGGACACCCAGTGGGAAAACAATGCTTTATTACCAATCTTTAGAAAAGGTTTGTCAAATGCAATCAAGGATGAGCTAGCTCGTTCAGAGTCTCCACAGGAGTTTGAATTGTTTATACAGCACTGTGTACGTATTGATATCCGTTTAACTGAACGCAGACAAGAAAAATGGGCCGCTGTAAATCGCATTACTAATTACTCTCTTCCGTCCAGGGAAACCACAGGCAAAAACCCGCGAGAGGCTGAGGAGGTGCCTATGCAGGTGGACTCACTGCAGAGACGTGAGAATAATGAACGCCGCGAACACCGTCTCCGTGAGCGCTTATGTTTCTATTGTGGTCAATCGGACCATTTCCTCATCAATTGTCCTAAATGTCCTAGGCGACCCAACAAGGTGTTGGCGGTAGTAGGGGATTATGATAACACAGACGCTGAGTCTGAAGTTTCGGAAACCAGTCTACATCTAGATGCGGTTTTTCCCCCAATACTGATGCCGACTTCCCCTAAAGATCAAGGGGAGAAATATTCACATTGTTCTCTTCCTATACAGATCCAGTGGGAGGAACAGTGGATATCAAGTTCTGCCATGATAGACTCTGGAGCAGGTGGGAATTTCATGGATTCTTCTTTTGCAAAGGAACATGGTATAAAGACACAGCTAAGAGCTTCACCAATCACTATGGAAACGGTGGATGGTTCCCCATTAGTTTCTGGACCAGTAGATCGGGAGACAGTGCCTCTGGAGTGTAAGATGGAACCAGACCATCAAGAAACACTTTCATTCATGTTAATATCTTCTCCTCATTTTCCTGTAATTTTAGGAATTCCCTGGTTACGGTCACAAAATCCAATCATCAATTGGGAAACCAAGGAGATAACCTTTCTCCCGAAGTGCAGTTCTACCATCAGTCCAACTGTAGCGGCTCCAGTTACCCAGAACTTGGAAGAGGTGATACAGGTACCTACTCTCCTCTGATATATCAGGAATTCTCAGACATTTGTGATAAAAGGAAGGCAGATCAACTTCCCCCACATAGACCGTATGACTGCCCCATAGAATTGCTTCCTGGAGCAGCGATTCCTTTCGGCCATGTTTACCCGTTGGCGGCTCCGGAATTAAAATCTTTACGAGAGTATATAGATGAGAATTTAGCCAAGGGGTTTATCCGACCATCTTCTTCACCAGCGGGAGCTCCAATATTCTTTGTAAAGAAGAAGGATGGTACTCTAAGACCCTGCATTGACTACCGGGAGTTAAATAAGGTAACCATTCGTAACAGGTACCCGTTGCCCCTAATTCCAGAATTGTTGGAAAGAGTTCGCCAGGCCAAAGTATTTACCAAATTAGATCTTCGTGGGGCATATAATTTACTCCGTATACGGCCCGGAGACGAATGGAAGACAGCTTTTAGATGCCGGTATGGACATTTTGAATATTTGGTGATGCCATTCGGACTCTGTAACGCTCCTGCTGCTTTTCAACATTTAGCCAACGACATTTTCAGGATTTATTGGACCAATATGTGGTAATTTACCTTGATGACATCTTAATCTTTTCTGACTCCTCACAGGAACATCAGGAACATGTCAAGACCGTACTTAGACGTTTGAGAGATAATCATTTGTACATCAAACTCGAAAAGTGTGAGTTCCATTGTTCTGAAATTCAATTTTTAGGCTATGTTATCTCGCCTCAGGGATTGAATATGGAGTCCAGCAAGATCCAGGCAATCTTGGACTGGCCGGTACCAGGAAACATTAAGGAGGTACAACGATTCATTGGCTTTGCTAACTTTTATAGACGGTTTATCCGAAATTTTTCAGAAATTGTCCGTCCCATCACTCTCCTCACCAAGAAGGGGAAGAAGTTTGAATGGTCTTCGCAAGCTCAGGAAGCCTTTGATCGCCTGAAGGGTTGTTTTACCACGGCTCCAATATTGATGCATCCGGATCCTGCACAGCCTTTTATCGTGGAGGTGGACGCGTCCGACTGTGCATTGGGAGCTATCCTCTCACAACGTACCGGAGACAAAGGTTTGCTGCACCCGTGTGCCTTCTTCTCTCGTAGGTTATCTTCTGCAGAACTGAACTATGATGTGGCAGATAAGGAACTTTTGGCAATTATTTCTGCCTTTAAGGAATGGAGACACCATTTGCAGGGGGCAACTCAGCAGGTAGTAGTACTCACGGATCATCGCAATTTGGAATTCCTTAAGTCTGCCAGGTGTCTTTCTCCTCGACAAGCTAGGTGGAGTTTGTTCTTGAACCAGTTTAATTTTATTATTTCGTACCGCCCAGGTTCACGTAATGGGAAAGCTGACGCATTATCCCGAATCCATACCGTGGATTCCGTGCCTGGGACCCCGTCGAAGACCATCTTGTCGGAGGCCAATTTCGTTGGAGTGCTCCGGAACCGGGACTTGTGGCAGGAGATCAAGCTGGCCTATGACGGTGACGTATTTCTTGCAGCTCCACCTGACAATGTGAATCTTGTCCTTCGGAATGGTGTGTGGCTTAGAGATTGATGTATTTATGTCCCAGAGGCTGTAAGACTTCGAGTTCTCAAATTGGTCCACGACTCTAAATTGGCTGGTCATAGGGGGGTACAGAAGACGCAGGAATTGTTAACTCGTTTTTTTTGGTGGCCTACCTGCTTGAAGGATGTGAATGACTATGTCCGCTCTTGTGAAGTTTGTGCCCGGTACAAGGTTCCTCGCGTTTCACCTACTGGTCTTCTTAAACCGCTACCTGTACCGTCTCGCCCTTGGGGTCTATTTCGATGGACTTTATTGTGGAGTTACCCACCTCTGGTGGTAAAAATACTATTTTGGTGGTAGTAGATCGTTTAACGAAAGCTGCTCATTTCATTCCGTGTGCTGGTCTTCCCTCAGCTACAGAGACAGTAGATCTAGTTATCCAGAACATTTTCCGGCTGCATGGGGTACCAGATGACATCATTTCTGACCGGGAATACAATTTACCTCTAGATTTTGGAAAGGATTTTGTTCTGCGCTCCACATTAATGTTTGCTTGTCTTCTGCATACCATCCTCAGACCAACGGGCAGACCGAACGGACAAATCAAACCTTGGAGCAATATCTACGCTGTTACGTCAGTCATTTGCAGGACGATTGGCTGAAGCTACTTCCTCTAGCGGAATTTTCGTACAACAACTCCCAAAGCAGTTCCACGAAGGTAACGCCTTTTTTTTGCCAACCTGGGTTATCATCCAAGTATTTTGCCTAGGTCTCCGGTTACGATTTCGGTACCAGCGGTTGAAGACAGAGTGACGGCGTTGCAACGTAATCTTGAAGTTTTGAAGGACTCCCTGACCACAGCACAGGAGCGTTACAAGAAGTCGGCCGATAGATTCCGGAAACCAGCACCTATGTATAAGGTAGGAGACTCAGTTTGGTTGTCCACCAAGAATCTAAAATTGGGTGTTCCTTCGCAGAAACTGGGACAGAAATTCATCGGTCCATTCAAGATCACTGGGATTGTGAGCTCTGTTGCCTGTCGGTTGAAGCTACCACGGACTTTAAAGGTACACCCAGTATTTCATGTTTCCTTATTAAAACCAGTCTCTCCTAACACGTTTCAGGGACGTATCGTACCTCCCCCTCCACCAGTGTTGGTTGATGGCGAAGAACAATTCGTGGTACAGGATATTGTTAATTCGAGACTTCATAGAAACCGGCTTCAGTATCTAGTTAGATGGCAAGGTTACTCTCCTGAAAATGATTCTTGGGAACCAGTAAGTAACATCAATGCGCCTCTGAAGATTGCTCAGTTTCATCGGAGATACCCGGACAGGCCTGGTCCAGGACCGTCCGGAGGCCGTCTTTAGGGGGGGAGTAATGTCAGTATTCCGGGTTTTCTAGGTAACTTTGTCAATGATTTTGCCCTTTGTTAAAATG
This sequence comes from Oophaga sylvatica, assembly GCA_033576555.1. Classification (NCBI taxonomy): domain Eukaryota; kingdom Metazoa; phylum Chordata; class Amphibia; order Anura; family Dendrobatidae; genus Oophaga; species Oophaga sylvatica. The sequence goes on along the minus strand of JARQOD010000003.1, from coordinate 29,171,139 downwards.
GAGTTTGCTGTTTTGTGTGCCCTACTTCCTGTTCGTTTGTTTAAAACCTGGCTCAGGTGTTGGCTTCACTGCTGGAGTATTCTGCTTCTGTTCCCCTGCAACCCAGCTGCTTTGTTCCTCACAGATCTTTTGTGTATTTACCAGGAAAGTGCATAACCTTATCTTCAGGTGTTTCTCAGCCACAGCAGTTTCTACCCATGGCTCTGGACATTCTCTGCATATGTAAGTTGCACAAAGTACTGTGTTATCACTAAACTGTTGACTTGGGAATTTAACCCTTGGTTCACTCCATCTGATAAGAACTGTGTTTCTGAACTGTTGCTGTTTAACCCTTTGTGCATTACCTCTGGTGAGAGCTGTTGGAACTGTTACTGGAACCTTACTGACATATGAACTTGTTGTTGGACTTCACTGAATTAAGCCACAACTGAGATTAACTTGTTCCTGGACCTCCCTGTGTTTTCTGCATACCTGGATCTGACTCTTCACACACCAGCAGTGTGTAAATCCAGCCACGTTACCTGTGCATCAGACTTACCTTGTGGTCACATTTGTGTGAGGACTCCGTCGTAAGAACTTTACCACCCTCGCTATAGAGGTTCAAAAACTTATATATCCGGATTCATATAACTGGACTTGTGTATATATATATATATGGACTCATTGCATGTCACTACGGGTTGTTTGAATATTGTTTTTGGGTGTTTTGCTGTTTCACAAATACATTATTTTCATTCAAAGAAACCAGTCTCTGATTGTTCATTGCCCCACGCTATCAGAATCCTCGAGTTCCTACAATAGTATTACACAGAGCTGAGGTTGTTACTTGTCACATGTAGCAGAGCTGAGGTTACTTGTCACATGTAGCAGAGCTGAGGTTGCTACTTGTCACATGTAGCAGAGCTGAGGTTACTTGTCACATGTAGCAGAGCCGAGGTTGCTACTTGTCACATGAGCAGAGCTGAGGTTGTTACTTGTCACATGAGCAGAGCTGAGGTTGTTACTTGTCACATGAGCAGAGCTGAGGTTGTTACTTGTCACATGAGCAGAGCTGAGGTTGTTACTTGTCACATGAGCAGAGCTGAGGTTGTTACTTGTCACATGAGCAGAGCTGAGGTTGTTACTTGTCACATGAGCAGAGCTGAGGTTGCTACTTGTCACATGTAGCAGAGCTGAGGTTGTTACTTGTCACATGTAGTAGAGCCGAGGTTGCTACTTGTCACATGTAGCAGAGCTGAGGTTGTTACTTGTCAAATGTAGCAGAGCTGAGGTTGTTACTTGTCACATGTAGCAGAGCTGAGGTTGCTACTTGTCACATGTAGCAGAGCTGAGGTTGCTACTTGTCACATGTAGCAGAGCTGAGGTTGTTACTTGTCACATGTAGTAGAGCCGAGGTTGCTACTTGTCACATGTAGCAGAGCTGAGGTTGTTACTTGTCAAATGTAGCAGAGCTGAGGTTGTTACTTGTCACATGTAGCAGAGCTGAGGTTACTTGTCACATGTAGCAGAGCTGAGGTTGCTACTTGTCACATGTAGCAGAGCTGAAGTTACTTGTCACATGTAGCAGAGCTGAGGTTGTTACTTGTCACAAATATCAGAGCTGAGGTTGCTACTTGTCACAAGTAGCAGAGTTGAGGTTGTTACTTGTCACATGTAGCAGAGCTGAGGTTGCTACTTGTTACATGTAGCAGAGCTGAGGTTGCTACTTGTCACATGTAGCAGAGCTGAGGTTACTTGTCACATGTAGCAGAGCTGAAGTTGCTACTTGTCACATGAGCAGAGCTGAGGTTGTTACTTGTCACAAATATCAGAGCTGAGGTTGTTACTTGTCACATGTAGCAGAGCTGAGGTTGCTACTTGTTACATGTAGCAGAGCTGAGGTTGTTACTTGTCACATGTAGCAGAGATCAGGGTGTCACTCGTCACTTGTAGCAACCATGAGGCTGTTACTGGGCCAGGGGGAGGCTACTGGTGACTGAGGTCCCGTGCCCAACAGGGCCCAGGGGGAGGTTAGTGGTGACTTGAGGCTTGCGTCAAACAGGGCCCAGGAGCCCGAGGCCCTGTTGGAATGCGGGCCCCTTGCTACCTGGGCCCTGTGTTGAATGTGGGCCCCCTGCACTGCAGCCTGGGGCCTGGGCCCTGTTGAATGTGGGCCCTGTTAGATCCTGCCTGCACCTGCCCTCCCAGTCACCATTGAGCAGCCAAGCCTCTTCTCACTGTTGAGAGACTCACGGTACTCACCCTGCTCGCCCGGGCTTCCACCTGCTTGTCCAGTCAGCCTGCTGCTTCATGTGGTCTGCCTGGCCGTCTGCTGTCCGCCCCCACATGCACACACGCTGTGACAGACGGACCATAATGCACTGGGCCGCAGCTTAAAGCTACAGTGCTCATTTCTGTTCGCTGTCTGCATTTACAACACTGTAGTGTCTCTTTAAAACAACACAGTGTTGTTATGCATCAGCGTTCAGTCAGAAGCCTGAACAAAATGTTGGGAGGGGGCCCGAGCGCGGATCCATTTGCCAGCGTGCTCGGGCCCCCCTTTTTGCTCCTAAATCACAGGGCAGCTGCAGCAGGGACGGGCCCCCTTCTAGCCCGGGCCCTGTGGCAGCTGCTTCCCCTGCTTCCACTATAGTTCCGCCCCTGAAGGGCTTCCTCCTTAATGTAGGTGCCCGAGCAATGTTGTTCCTGTGCAGTCTAACTCTGTTTCAGCCATCAGCTCCTGATTCCAGTTACCTGCCTGTTACCTGTCGGCTTGCCTGTCTGCCATCCGTCTGCAGTTCCATCCAGAGGTTCGGACGTCATCTGCAGAGATCCCCGGGTCTTGCCTGCTCACCTAGGAGCGATCATCTGCCATCCGACTGCAGCTCCATCCGGAAGTTCAGACATCATCTGCAGAGATCCCCGGCTCTTGCCTGCTCACCTGGGAACGATCATCTGCCATCCGACTGCAACTCCATCCGGAAGTTCGGACATCATCTGCAGAGATCCCCGGCTCTTGCCTGCTCACCTGGGAGCGATCATCTGCCATCCGACTGCAGCCTACCTGGAGGCTCCACCATATCAGGTCGTATATACCTGCCTGTCTAGAGACTGCCTGGTCACTTGCTGTGACAACCTGCCTGTCTAGAGACTGCCTGGTCACTTGCCGTGACAACCTGCCTGTCCAGAGACTGCCTGGTCACTTGCCGTGACAACCTGCCTGTCCAGAGACTGCCTGGTCACTTGCCGTGACAACCTGCCTGTCCCAGAGACTGCCTGGTCACTTGCCGTGACAACCTGCCTGTCCCAGAGACTGCCTCGGTCACTTGCCGTGACAACCTGCCTGACCCAGAGACTGCCTTGGTCACTTGCCGTGACAACCTGCCTGTCCAGAGACTGCCTCGGTTACTTACCGTTACAACCTGCCTGCCCAGAGACTTCCTTGGTCACTTGCTGTGACAAACCTGCCTGTCCAGAAACTACCTATATCCCCTGCCGTGAATCCCTGCCCTTTTCCCAGGTGCCACCCGCTCTCTTACAAGTAAAAACTCTTGTATAATAAAGCTTTGTGGTTCCACCAACCTGACCTGTCTCGTCAGTAGTTCCACCCACCAGACCCGTTACACATTATACTGGGTGTGGGGGATGGTGGTACTCTGGGAACATTATACTGGGTGTGGGGATGGTGGTACTCTGGGAACATTATATTGTGTGTGGGGGGATGGTGGTACTGAGGGAACATTATACTGTGTGTGGGGGATGGCAGTACTGTGGGAACATTATACTGTGTGTGGGGGATGGCGGTACTGTGGGAACATTATACTGTGTGTGGGGGGATGGCGGTACTGTGGGAACATTATACTGTGTGTGGGGGATGGTGGTACTGTGGGAACATTATACTGTGTGTGGGGGATGGTG
>JARQOD010000003.1:28959268-29167142 GCA_033576555.1 Oophaga sylvatica | reverse complement strand
GTACTGTGGGAACATTATACTGTGTGTGGGGGATGGTGGTACTGTGGGAACATTATACTGGGTGTGGGGGATGGTGGTACTGTCTCGGGTGTGTCGCGGCGGAGATCGTCGCGATTGCACACCCTGACTTCGCACAGCTGAGTTTCTGGTGCTGGGTGTTTTTCGGCACTGAGGGAGTTAATTCTTTCTCTCTCGGTGCTGGGCTGACCAGCCTCGCCCAGCTGCGATTGATGTTTTGTTAATTAGCTTCCTTCATATACCTGCTGGTCTGCTGGGGAAGTTGCAGGTGAAAGCATTCATTCAGACCAGCAGAGCGGATCGTTTCTGAGAAGACTTAAGCTAAGAGTGCCTGTTGTGGTTTTTCCTCTCCTCGCTTATTGTTTATCTCCTTAACCTTTTGTGTTCCTCTGTAGTGGAAGTGTTGTATGCAAGGCTGTGTTTTCTTTACCCCTTGTCTGTCTCGTTTGTCTTAGACTGTGTGTAAGCTGTGACCTGCCCATTCCCTGTGGTGGTAATCAGGGTCCTTCTCAGGACTAGATTACAGTGGTCAGGGATCTACAGGAGACAGGGTTACGCTGGCGGCCTGGACCTCTGTACCATTAACAGTACCTCCAGGTAGAGGGACTAGTCAGAACCCCAGTTCAGGGTCAGCATAGACCCCGGTCCACCTCTATCCAGAGACAGCGTGACACGTATACAGTATTGACCCACAATACATAGGATATTATGTCAGGTAAGACATTGCTGGCAGATACTATGTATACATGTTGATTTTCTCTATTATATGAAATTTAGAATGATGTCACATTAGATATAGGTTGCTATCTTTGAATATATCTGTTATACGTCGTGACATTTTCACTGGCCAATCTAAAGATTCTCCCCAGCCACCATGGATCCAGTAGCCCATTTAGCTCAGCAGTTGCAGAGTTTGTCCATGGAGCTGACGGACGTTAAATCCAAGGTTTTGTACCCCCAGGAGCAAACCAGATTTGAACCTAAAGTAGCTCTCCCGGACAGGTTCACTGGTGGGCGGGACAAGTTTTTTACTTTCCGGGAAGCATGTAAATTGTATTTTCGGCTGTGGCCGCAGTCGTCGGGGAGTGAGGATCAGAGGGTGGGAATTGTCATCTCGCTCTTACAAGGGGACCCTCAATCCTGGGCGTTCTCTCTCCCCCGGCCTCCCCGGCTCTCCAGTCAGTGGACCGATTTTTTACAGCCCTGGGTCTGGTATATGATGACCCGGATCGGGTCTCCCTTGCTGAAATGAAGTTAAGTAGGATACAGCAGGGAGATCGTCCGGCGGAGGAATTTTCTTCAGAGTTCCGTAGGTGGGCCACGGATACTCAGTGGAATGACCCGGCTCTTAAGAGCCAGTTTTGTCAAGGTTTATCTGACAAATTAAAATATGTGTTGGCTCAGTATGATTCTCCCCCGTCACTGGAGGCCGCTATGGCTCTTGCTATTCGCATTGATAGACGGCTTCGGGAGAGGTGTGGGGTAACTCCGCCCCCTGTGATGACTCCACCTCCTTCTAAAGTCCCTAATATTGAGGTTCCCCTAGTTTGTTCCGAGGAACCTATGCAGTTGGGAGGGACATCATTCCGAGGGAGGGGATCGGCGCTGCGCCGCAAAACAAGAAGGTGTTTCTTCTGCGGGAGAGAGGGACATTTTATTGAGGGGTGTCCATCCCGTACTGTACTGAGCAAGAAGTCGCCGGAAAACTATTAATCCTAGGTTGTGTGGTGGACGACAATCTGGGAGTATGTATTTCGTCCCCAAGTCCGTCTCAGTTTCTCGTACCAGCGGAGGTGGTGGTAGGTACGAGAACTGAGAGGATTTCTGTTCTTCTGGATAGTGGGGCCGCGGCTAATCTGGTGGACGCTCGGTTTGCCCAGGTGCAAGGTATGCAACTGAGTGTATTGGCCAAACCTATCCCTATATTCTCTATTGACGCCAGGCCTCTCGGTCAAGGTAGCTTTGTGCAAGCCGTGCATAACATAGACCTTCGAGTGGGGGCAATACATAAAGAACTATTGTCTTGTTATGTGTTGGAGGGCCTTCCCACTCCTATTGTGTTGGGACTTCCTTGGTTAACTAAACATAACCCAGTTTTTAATTGGCAATCCAGAGAGATAAGCCAGTGGGGTGAATTTTGCAATAGTAACTGCATGAACACGGTCATCGGTACGGTCGTGCCTAGAACCTTACCTCCTTTTCTGGAGGACTTTGAGGATGTGTTTTCAGAGGAAGGGTGTCAAGAATTACCTCCTCATCGCGCATATGACTGTGCTATAAAATTGCTTCCTGATGCTAAATTACCAAAATCTAGGTTATATAACTTTTCTGGTCCTGAGAGGCAAGCTATGAAGGATTACATTTCGGAAAGTCTGGCCAAGGGGCATATTAGACCTTCATCTTCCCCAGTGGCCGCGGGGTTCTTCTTTGTGAAGAAAAAAGATGGAGGCCTACGCCCTTGCCTGGATTTCCGTGAGCTTAATCGGATTACGGTCCGAGATCCGTATCCGCTCCCACTTATTCCTGATCTCTTCAATCAGATTGTGGGAGCCAAATGGTTCTCTAAGTTGGATCTCAGGGGGGCGTATAATCTGATTAGGATAAAGGAGGGGGATGAGTGGAAGACGGCGTTTAACACTCCGGAGGGACATTATGAGAACCTTGTCATGCCTTTCGGTCTGACTACTGCCCCGGCGGTGTTTCAACATTTTGTTAATGACATCTTTCGCCACCTAGTGGGACAGTTTGTTGTCATTTATCTAGATGACATCTTAATTTACTCGCCGGATCTTGTGTCTCATCAGGAGCATGTGAGACAAGTGTTGCAGATCTTGCGAGACAATAAACTGTACGCCAAATGGGAGAAGTGTGTATTCGCTGTACAAGAACTTCAGTTTTTAGGATTCTTGGTGTCAGCCTCCGGTTTCTGTATGGACCCTGGGAAAGTGAAGGCTGTGCTTGAATGGGATCGGCCAGAAGATCTTAAAGCACTGCAGCGTTTCCTGGGGTTTGCTAACTACTACCGGAAATGTATTCGTAATTTCTCATCTGTTGTCAAACCTCTCACTGACATGACAAAAAAAGGGACCGATTTTTCTAGGTGGTCTGACAAAGCTTGTCAAGCATTTTCCTCCTTGAAAAAATGTTTTGCTTCAGCACTCATACTCATCCAACCTGATGCATCACAACCGTTCATTGTGGAGGTAGACGCATCTGACGTAGGAGTGGGTGCGGTATTATCTCAAGGTCCGTCCCCTGGTAAATGGCATCCGTGCGCTTTCTTCTCTAAAAAATTGTCGTCCGCCGAGAGGAATTATGATGTCGGCAATAGGGAACTCTTGGCCATTAAGTTGGCTTTTGAAGAGTGGCGTCACTTTTTGGAGGGGGCAGTCCACCCGGTCACCGTCATTACTGATCACAAGAACCTGCTGTATTTAGAGTCTGCAAAACGTCTGAATTCCAGACAAGCTAGATGGTCGTTGTTTTTTACCAGGTTTAATTTTGTCGTCACATATCGTCCTGGGTCAAAAAAATGTAAAGGCTGATGCCTTATCTCGTAGTTTCCCGGGGGCCGGGAAGACGGATGACCCGGTTCCTATTCTTCAGGAGGGAGTTGTGGTGTCGGCTGTATGCTCTGAGCTTGAGGAGGAGGTATTGGAGGCTCAGGGGGATGCCCCTGTAGGACCTCCAGGGAAACTGTTTGTTCCAGATCAGTTAAGACAAAAGGTTATCGAGGCACATCATAATTCTGCTTTGGCAGGACACCCAGGGAGTAAAGCAACTGTAGATCTCGTTTCTCGCCGGTTTTTGTGGCCTAACTTAAATAAAGAGGTGGTAACTTTTGTCGCGTCCTGTGGTGTATGTGCGCGCTCTAAGACCCCACATACCCGTCCGTCTGGGGTCCTTTTACCGTTGAAAATCCCGGAGCGTCAATGGACCCATCTGTCTATGGACTTCATTACGGACCTTCCTCCGTCTTCAGGTAAAACTGTCATACTAGTTTTAGTTGACAGGTTCAGCAAAATGGCACATTTTATTGCTCTTCCTGCTCTTCCTAATGCTAAAACTCTGGCGCAGGTGTTCATTGGGGAGATTGTGAGACTTCATGGGTTGCCTTCCGATGTGGTGTCGGATCGGGGGTCTCAGTTTGTGTCCAAATTCTGGAAGGCATTTTGTTCTCGTCGGGGATGCAGTTGTCATTTTCTTCGGCTTTTCATCCGCAGACCAATGGTCAGACAGAGCGTCTGAATCAGAGCTTAGAGACATATCTCCGGTGTTTTGTCTCAGAGAACCAAGAGGACTGGTCTTCTTTCTTGCCTCTGGCAGAGTTCGCTCTTAACAATAGGCGGAGCGAGTCCACTGGTAAGTCCCCGTTTTTTGGGGCATATGGTTTTCACCCCCAGTTTTGTACTTTCAATGGGGGGGGCTCTTCTGGGGTTCCTGAGGAGGAACGATTTTCGTCGTCACTTGCTTCAGTGTGGAGAGGAGTGCTTAATAATCTGAGCACTATGGGGAACCGATACAAACGTATGGCTGATAGGAGGAGAGTGTTGGTCCGGACCTAAGTGTGAACGATCTGGTATGGTTGTCTACCAAGAATATAAAACTTAAGGTTCCCTCCTGGAAACTCGGTCCCAGATTCATCGGGCCATACAGGATCAGTTCAATAGTTAATCCGGTGGCTTTCCGTCTTGACCTCCCTCCCACATTTAAAATCCACAATGTGTTCCACAAATCGTTGCTTAAGAGGTACGTGGCACCAGTTATACCGTCACCTCTACCTCCTCCTCCAGTGGTGGTCAATGGTAATTTGGAGTTTCAGGTATCGAAGATCATTGACTCACGTCTGAATCGCCGGTCCCTTCAGTACCTTGTTCATTGGAGGGGGTATGGTCCTGAGGAGAGGATGTGGGTTTCTGCGTCGGATATTAACGCAGACCGTTTGGTTCGGGCCTTCCACACTACTCACCCAGATAGACCAGGCCCTGAGGGTCCAGAGGCCCCTCGTAGAAGGGGGGGTACTGTCACGGGTGTGTCGCGGCGGAGATCGTCGCGATTGCACACCCTGACTTCGCACAGCTGAGTTTCTGGTGCTGGGTGTTTTTCGGCACTGAGGGAGTTAATTCTTTCTCTCTCGGTGCTGGGCTGACCAGCCTCGCCCAGCTGCGATTGAGGTTTTGTTAATTAGCTTCCTTCATATACCTGCTGGTCTGCTGGGGAAGTTGCCGGTGAAAGCATTCATTCAGACCAGCAGAGCGGATCGTTTCTGAGAAGACTTAAGCTAAGAGTGCCTGTTGTGGTTTTTCCTCTCCTCGCTTATTGTTTATCTCCTTAACCTTTTGTGTTCCTCTGTAGTGGAAGTGTTGTATGCAAGGCTGTGTTTTCTTTACCCCTTGTCTGTCTCCTTTGTCTTAGACTGTGTGTAAGCTGTGACCTGCCCATTCCCTGTGGTGGTAATCAGGGTCCTTCTCAGGACTTGATTACAGTGGTCAGGGATCTACAGGAGACAGGGTTACGCTGGCGGCCTGGACCTCTGTACCATTAACAGTACCTCCAGGTAGAGGGACTAGTCAGGACCCCAGTTCAGGGTCAGCATAGACCCCGGTCCACCTCTATTCTGAGACAGCGTGACACGTACACAGTATAGACCCGCAATACATTGGATATTATGTCAGTTAAGACATTGCTGGCAGATACTATGTATACATGTTGATTTTCTCTATTATATGAAATTTAGAATTATTTCACATTAGATATAGGTTGCTATCTTTGAATATATCTGTTATACGTCGTGACAGGTACTCTGGGAACATTATAGTGTGTGTGGGGGGATGGCAGTACTGTGGGAACATTATAGTGTGTGTGGGGATGGTGGTACTGTGGGAACATTATAGTGTGTGTGGGGGGATGGTGGTACTGTGGGAACATTATAGTGTGTGTGGGGGGATGGTGGTACTGTGGGAACATTATACTGTGTGTGGGGGATGGTGGTACTGTGGGAACATTATACTGTGTGTGGGGGATGGTGGTACTGTGGGAACATTATACTTGGTGTGGGGGATGGTGGTACTCTGGGAACATTATACTGTGTGTGGGGGAATGGTGGTACTGTGGGAACATTATACTGTGTGTGGGGGATGGTGGTACTGTGGGAACATTATACTGTGTGTGGGGGATGGTGGTACTGTGGGAACATTATACTGTGTGTGGGGGATGGTGGTACTGTGGGAACATTATATTGTGTGTGGGGGATGGCGGTACTGTGGGAACATTATACTGTGTGTGGGGGATGGTGGTACTGTGGGAACATTATACTGTGTGTGGGGGATGGCGGTACTGTGGGAACATTATACTGTGTGTGGGGGATGGCGGTACTGTGGGAACATTATATTGTGTGTGGGGGGATGGTGGTACTGGGGGACATTATACTGTGTGTGGGGGATGTGGTATTGTGGGAACATTATACTGTGTTGTGGGGGGATGGCGGTACTGTGGGAACATTATACTGTGTGTGGGGGGATGGCGGTACTGTGGCAACATTATATTGTGTGTGGGGGGATGGTGGTACTGGGGGACATTATACTGTGTGTGGGGGATGTGGTATTGTGGGAACATTATACTGTGTGTGGGGGGATGGCGGTACTGTGGGAACAATATACTGTGTGTGCAACATGTTTCCTTACTTCCAGTTTTCCATATCAGGGTCATATGTGTGTATCAGGGGAAAAGGAATAAAAATGTTATGATCCTTATAAAGTACAACAGAAAAACACCAGAATACACTCAGCACTGAAGGGGTTACTGTGCCCCCCCCCCCCAGTAATGGGGAATCTGCAGCACCTACCTCCACCTGCAGAGCCGCACTCCACATATATGGCTGTTCTGTGCCCAGTAATGGGGAATCTCCAGCACCTACCTCCACCTGCAGAGCCGCACTCCACATATATGGCTGTTCTGTGCCCAGTAATGGGGAATCTCCAGCACCTACCTCCACCTGCAGAGCCGCACACCACATATATGGCTGTTCTGTGCCCAGTAATGGGGAATCTCCAGCACCTACCTCCACCTGCAGAGCCGCACTCCACATATATGGCTGTTCTGTGCCCAGTAATGGGGAATCTCCAGCACCTACCTCCACCTGCAGAGCCGCACTCCACATATATGGCTGTTCTGTGCCCAGTAATGGGGGATCTCCAGCACCTACCTCCACCTGCAGAGCCGCACACCACATATATGGCTGTTCTGTGCCCAGTAATGGGGAATCTCCAGCACCTACCTCCACCTGCAGAGCCGCACACCACATATATGGCTGTTCTGTGCCCAGTAATGGGGAATCTCCAGCACCTACCTCCACCTGCAGAGCCGCACTCCACATATATGGCTGTTCTGTGCCCAGTAATGGGGAATCTCCAGCACCTACCTCCACCTGCAGAGCCGCACACCACATATATGGCTGTTCTGTGCCCAGTAATGGGGAATCTCCAGCACCTACCTCCACCTGCAGAGCCGCACTCCACATATATGGCTGTTCTGTGCCCAGTAATGGGGAATCTCCAGCACCTACCTCCACCAGCAGAGCCGCACACCACATATATGGCTGCTCTGTGCTCAGTAATGGGGAATCTCCAGCACCTACCTCCACCTGCAGAGCCGCACTCCACATGTATGGCTGTTCTGTGCCCAGTAATGGGGAATCTCCAGCACCTACCTCCACCTGCAGAGCCGCACACCACATATATGGCTGCTCTGTGCCCAGTAATGGGGAATCTCCAGCACCTACCTCCACCTGCAGAGCCGCACACCACATATATGGCTGTTCTGTGCCCAGTAATGGGGAATCTCCAGCACCTACCTCCACCTGCAGAGCCGCACTCCACATATATGGCTGTTCTGTGCCCAGTAATGGGGAATCTCCAGCACCTACCTCCACCTGCAGAGCCGCACTCCACATATATGGCTGCTCTGTGCCCAGTAATGGGGAATCTCCAGCACCTACCTCCACCTGCAGAGCCGCACTCCACATATATGGCTGTTCTGTGCCCAGTAATGGGGAATCTCCAGCACCTACCTCCACCTGCAGAGCCGCACACCACATATATGGCTGCTCTGTGCGCACAGGACCTGTGATGAGGTCACAGGAGGGGAGGAGTCAGGGGTCACATGATCAGGGGCCACAGTGTCTGCAACTCTTTTATTATAAAATATAAACAATACATAGGAGACCAGCGATCAGCTGGTAACCAAGGTACACAGCTGTTTCCAGGCTTGGGGCTGTGCCTGGAAACCTGATGTTTACCTTGGTTACCAGCTCCCTGCACCAGCTGGCTGGTATCCAAGGAACACTGCGGGTAACTAAGCGACGTTACCGCAGTGTCGCTGTGCTGATTGCTGCCTGTTTGGCAGCTCAGCAGTGATCATGTAGCGACACACCAGCGATCCTGACAAGTGCATATGGTTGTCGGGATCGCTGGTGTGTCGCTAGGTGTGACGGGGCCCTAAGGGAGGACAATCTAAGATGGCGACTATAAACTGCTCTCCTGCAAACAGGAATTCAGATGCAGGTGCTAAACTTGAGAAGTTTGCCAGAGTCCCTCTTCATGAACACCCTGAGGGAGAGGAGGAGCAGCCTTCATTATCTGCAGAGATTGTGAGTACAAACATCCCTGTACAACGATCTCGCTAGCGAGATCGCTGCTGAGTCACTAGTTTTGTGACGCAGCAGCGATCTCCCCAGCGATATCGCTGTGTGTGACATTCAGGGACGATCAGCCCCCCTGCCGGGTATCACTGATCGTCGCTGAATGTCCTGGACATTTTTTTGATCGCTGGTCTCCCGCTGACAGGCACGCATCGCTGTGTGTGACAGGCGGGAGACCAGCGATCCGCTGGTAACCAAGGTACACAGCGGGTTTCCAGGTGGGGGGCTGTGCCTAGAAACCCGCTGTGTACCTTGGATACCAGCGCCCTGATGCAGGGAGCTGGTAACCAAGGTACACAGCGGGTTTCCAGGCACCACCAGCGCCTGGAAACCCAATGTGTACCTTGGTTACCAGCTCCCTGCATCAGGGCGCTGGTATCCAAGGTACACTGCGGGTAACTAGCGATGTTTACCCGCAGTGTCCTTGTGCTGATCGCTGCCTGTTTGGCAGCTCAGCAGCGATCATGTAGTGATACACCAGCGATCCTGATCATTGTCGGGATCGCTGGTGTATCGCTATGTGAGACCCAGGCTTTAGCTCCACAAAGCAGGCTGATAAGACCGGCAGGAAGGATGGAGAGGCTGAGAAAGACAGTCCACAGGTTAACCCCTCAATGTCTGAGCCTACGCTGAGTGAGAGCCTAGCAGCAATCAATGCCTGTAATTCCACTCTGAAGGATGTAAAGACTCAGATGGCAGAGAATGGACATATCCTGTATAAAGCATGATCTACACACAGTGAATGAGAGAGTGGGTGAGCTGGAGAGGCGAGTGGGCATAACTAAAGATAAACTGACCCCTGTGACTCGAGACCTAGGTAGAGCTATCCACAATATATCTCTATTGATCAGCAAAGTTGATGATTTGGAAAATCGCTCTCGCAGAAGCAACCTACTTCTGGTGGGGGTCCCGGAGAGAGCGGAAAGTCGAGATCCAGCTGCCTTTCTGGAGACATGGCTGACAGGTGCCATGGGAAAGGACATTCTCTCCCCGTTTTTTCCATAGAGAGGGCGCATAGGGTCCCGGCTCGCCCTCCCCCACCTGGGACACCCCCACGGCCCATTCTCCTGAAACTTCTGCATTACAAAGATAGAGACACCATCCTCAGGCGGGCTAGAGAACTTCAGGAACTCACCATTGATGGCAATAGGGTTTCTATATATCCAGACTTTTCCCTGGAGGTGCAGAAAAAGAGGGCGCAATTTCTAGATATCAAGAAACGTCTGAGGAATATCCAATTTCCCTATGCTATGCTCTACCCAGTGGCCAAGGGGACTACTCATTTTTTTGACTCTCCAAAAACCGCCCTGGACTGGCTTGATGATAACGAGAAAGACTTACGGAGGAGCATACATTGACACCAGCACTTTCTGGCAATTTCTGCGTCATCTGCTGCTAAGCCAGTGGCTCTCATATCCACTTGCAATTGGATTTTTTCATCCTTGCAGCTGTGGATCTGGATGATATGCGGGATAGCCTTAAATTGTTTGTCCTACCATACCAAAACTCGCGCAGATCTTTGGTTGACTTGAACTTGAGGAGGGGCTGAGTGCCATCTGGTCCCAACAGACGGCGGGTCTCTCTGTGTGGAAATTTTTGTAGCTGCCTATGTGCATGACACACTGCCTTAACTGCGGTGTTGGCCTAGTTTTCTTAAAGGCCCCTAATCTCTCTTCCAGAGAGAAATGTTTGGTTGTGTGGATATTGTTTGGAATTGTGTGTGGGGGTTTCAGTATGGAACAGATGCTCCCTAGGGGGCCCAGGTTTCAGTTATATTATGCAGGCATAGTCAACTTAGATAATTTGGATATTTTGGTAAACAATAATATAAATATGATATGGCTCAAAACGTGACCCTATTGGCCTGGAAAGTAAGAGGGTTGGAGAACGCCAATAAAAGATATGCAATTATTTCATCCCTCCGTAAACATCACCCAGCTATTGTTTGCTTGACAGAAACACATTTAGTCAGGGACAAACTCCAGACACTTAGAAACCCCTGGGTGGGTGCGTCATTCCACTCAGTGTATTCCACGCATGCTCGAGGGGTTAGCATTCTAATTAATCGCTCCATCTCGTTTGTGTGTGACAGCTCTTCTATAGATGCAGATGGAAGATATGTTTGTCTGGTCTGTTCTGTTTATGGTATTCACATGATATTGGTTGCCCTGTACATTCCACCCCCCTATTCTGGTGAAGTTCTTAGGAAAATATCTTTTTAATAGCAAAAACCCTCCTGCCCCAGTCCTAATGTTGGGGGACTTTAACAACTACCTCCATCCCTTCTGGGATAAATTCCACTCAGGTAATATATCAGAGCTTTCCCCCCCCACAAAAATGGCTGCTGCACTTACTGAGTTGGGTCTTCATGATATTTGCCGTTTAAAAATTCCTAAACTTAAAGTGTATTCCTGTTACTCCTCATCCCACCATACATTGTCAAGAATTGACTTGGCGATAGGTTCTGATTCGATGCTGACTCTGGTGGCCGAGGTCGAATACTAAACAAGAAGTGTTTCGGACCACTCACCCATTAGAGTGCAGATGAGATGGGGAGCTGACGGAGTGAGGAGTTGGCCTCCATGGCGGCTAAAGCCAAGTTGGCTTCTTCTGATTAATGGGAATACTATAGAAGGGTGTATTAACCCCTTAGTGACAGAGCCATTTTGCAGCTTAATGACCGGGCCAATTTTTACAATTCTGACCACTGTCACTTTATGAGGTTATAACTCTGGAACGCTTTTAACGAATCCCGCTGATTCTGAAATTGTTTTTTCGTGACATATTGTACTTCACGTTAGTGGTAAAATTTCTTTGATATGACTTGTGTTTATTTATGAAAAAAATGGAAATATGGTGAAAATTTAACAATTTTCAAACTTTAAATTTTTATGCCCTTAAATCAGAGAGATATGTCACACAAATTTCTTAATAAATAACATTTCCCACATGTCTACTTTACATCAGCACAATTTTGGGACCAAATTTTTTTTTTGTTACGAAGTTATAAGGGTTAAAAGTTGACCAGCGATTTCTCATTTTTACAACACCATTTTTATTTTAGGGACCACCTCACATTTGAAGTCACTTTGAGGGGTCTATATGATAGAAAATAGCCAAAAGTGACACCATTCTAAAAACTGCACCCCTCAAGGTGCTCAAAACCACATTCAAGAAGTTTATTAACCCTTTACGTGCTTCACAGGAACTGAAGCAATGTGGAAGGAAAAAATTAACATTTAACTTTTTTTGCAAAAACTTTAATTCGGAACCAATTTTTTTTATTTTCACAACTGTTAAAAGAAAAAATGAACCACAAAATTTGTTGTGCAATTTCTCCTGATTAAGCCGATACCCCATATGTGGGGGTAAACCACTTTTTGGGCGCACGGCAGAGGTTGCAAGGGAAGGAGCGACATTTGACTTTTTCAACGCAGAATTGGCTGGACACCATGTCGCGTTTGTAGAGGCCCTGATGTGTCTAAACAGTGGAAACCCATCACAAGTGACCCCATTTTGGAAACTAGACCCCCTAAGGAACTTATCTAGATGTGTGGTGAGCACTTTGAACCTCCAAGTGCTTCACAGAAGTTTATAACATAGAACAGTGAAAATAAAAAATCATATTTTTTCCACAAAAACAATCTTTTCACCCCAATTTTTATTTTCCCAAGGGTAACAAGACCCCAAAAGTTTTTGTGCAATTTGTCCTTAGCATTCTGATACCCCATATGTGGGGGTAAACCACTGTTTAGGTGCATGGCAGAGCTTGGAAGGGAAGGAGCGCCGTTTGACTTTTTCAGCGCAGAATTGTCTGGACGTCATGTCGTGTTTGTAGAGGTCCTGATGTGTCTAAACAGTGGAAACCCCCACAAGTGACCCCATTTTGGAAATTAGACCCCCTAAGGAACTTATCTAGATGTGTGGTGAGCACTTTGAACCTCCAAGTGCTTCACAGAAGTTTATAACATAGAACCGTGAAAATAAAAAATCATATTTTTTCCACAAAAACGATCTGTTTACCCCAATTTTTATTTTCCCAAGGGTAACAAGACCCCAAAAGTTTTTGTGCAATTTGTCCTGAGCATGCCGATACCCCATATGTGGGGTAAACCACTGTTTGGGCGCACGGCAGGGCTTGGAAGTGAAGGAGCGCCGTTTGACTGTTTCAAACCAAAATTGGCTGGAATTGAAATTGGACACCATGTCGCGTTTGGAGAGCCCCTGATACGCCTAAACAGTCGAAACCCCCCACAAATCACACCATTTTGGAAACTAGACCCCTTAAGGAACTTATCTAGATGTGTGCTGAGCACTTTGAACCCCCAAGTGTTTCACAGAAATTAATAAACGTAGAGCCGTGAAAATAAAAAATCATTTTTTTCCTCAAAAATGATTCTTTAGCCCGCTATTTTTTTTATTTTCCCAAGGGTAACAGGAGAAATTGGACCCAAAAAGTTGTTGTGCAATTTTTCCTGAGTACGCTGATACCCCATATGTGGGGTGAAACCACTGTTTGGGCGCATGGGAGTGCTTGGAAGGGAAGGAGCGCCATTTTGTAATGCAGACTTTGATGGAATGTTCTGTGGGCGTCATGTTGTGTTTGCAGAGCCCTTGATGTACCTAAACAGTAGAAACCCCTGCAAGTGACACCATTTTGGAAACTAGACCCCCCAAGGAGCTTATCTAGATGTGTGGTGAGCACTTTGAACCCCCAAGTGCTTCACAGAAATTTATAAACGCAGAGCCGTGAAAATGAAAAATCATTTTTTTTTCTCAAAAATGTTTTTTTTAGCCAGCTATTTTTTATTTTCCCAAGGGTAACAGGAGAAATTAGAATCCCAAAATTGGTGTGCAATTTGTCCTGAGTACGCTGATACCCCATATGTTGGGGTAAACCACTGTTTGGGCGCACGGCAGGGCTCGGAAGGGAGGGAGCGACATTTGACTTTTGAAAGCCACGTCGTGTTTGGAGACCCCCTGATGTGTCTAAACAGTGGAAACCCCCCACAAGTGACCCCATTTTGGAAACTAGACACCTTAAGGAACTTATCTAGATGTGTGGTGAGCACTTTGAACCCCCAAATGTTTCACAGAAATTTATAAACGCAGAGCCGTGAAAATGAAAAATCATTTTTTTTTCTCAAAAATGTTTTTTTTTAGCCAGCTATTTTTTATTTTCCCAAGGGTAACAGGAGAAATTAGAACCCCAAAATTGGTGTGCAATTTGTCCTGAGTATGCTGATACCCCATATGTTGGGGTAAACCACTGTTTGGGCGCACGGCAGGGCTCAGAAGGGAGGGAGCGACATTTGACTTTTTGAAAGCCACGTCGTGTTTGGAGACCCCCTGATGTGTCTAAACAGTGGAAACCCCACAAGTGACCCCATTTTGGAAACTAGACCCCTTAAGGAACTTATCTAGATGTGTGGTGAGCACTTTGAACCCCCAAGTGTTTCACAGAAATTTATAAACGCAGAGCTGTGAAAATAAAAAATCATTTTTTTTCTCAAAAATGATTTTTTTAGCCAGCTATTTTTTATTTTCCCAAGGGTAACAGGAGAAATTAGAACCCCAAAATTGGTGTGCAATTTGTCCTGAGTACGCTGATACCCCATATGTTGGGGTAAACCACTGTTTGGGCGCAGGGCTCGGAAGGGAGGAGCGCCATTTGACTTTTTGAACGCCACGTCGTGTTTGGAGACCCCCTGATGTGCCTAAATAGTGGAAATCCCTCAATTCTAGCTCCAACCCTAACCCCAACACACCCCTAACCCTAATCCCAACCCTAATCCTAACCTAAATCCCAACCCTAATTCCAACCCTAACCTTAATTGTAACCCTAACCCTAATTTTAACCCTAACCCTAATTATAACCCTAACCCTAAGGCTAGGTTCATTTTGCGTTTTACCAGCCCGTTCAACACATAGCGTTGACGGGCTGGTAACGGTATAGCATAACACGATCGCGTTATGCTATACCCGCTAGCGCAGAGGAATCAGCAGATGATTCATCTGCGCTAGCGGTGACGGAGCCCAGACGCTGCAGCCCGCGTCCGAGGCTCCGTCACTGAATGATGGCACGTCGCAAACGCATCCCGCTTTACGGCATGCGTCGCGATGCGCCCTCAAATGGGGGTGAATGGCAGCGTTAACGGACTGCGTTACACCGCGTTATACCGCGGTGTAACGCAGTCCGTCTAACGGACTGCCATAACGCAGTATGAACCCAGCTTAACCCTAACGCTAATTATAACCCTAACCCTAATGCTAACCCTAACCCTAATGCTAACCCTAACCCTAATTATAACCCTAACCCTAATGCTAACCCTAATGCTAACCCTAATTATAACCCTAACCCTAATTATAACCCTAACCCTAACAGAAAAATGAAAATAAATATAATTTCTATTTTTTATTATATGTCCCTAACTAAGGGGGTGATAAATGGGGGGTTATGTACTGTTTTTTTTATTTTGATCACTGTGATAGTTTATCACAGTGATCAAAATGCACTTTCTGGAGAATGAATGAAATCATTTTTGAATCTGCCGCCAAGCAGATCGGCGGGCGCACTGCGCATGCGCCCGCCGTTTTTTTTTTGCAGGAGAAGACGCCGGGATCCTGGGGCCTGCGGGAGGATGGAGGACACCGGTAAGTATACGGGGGGGCAATCGGGGGACCCTCATTTTCTCCCCTCTGATGTGCGATCACATCAGAGGGGAGAGAAATCATTTTTTTTTTTTTTTTTGCGATCGCATCTATGCTTGCATAGATGCGATTGCAACACCGGGATCGGTGAATACCGACCCGGATCATGTTCTCTGGGGTCTCGGCTACCCCCGGTAGCCGAGACCCCAGAGAACATTTGCCCATCCCCCCCAGGACACAGCGGCACATAGCGGCGGGCGCACTGAGCATGCGCCCGCCATTTTCTTCATCGCGCCGGCCCCGGGGGACACCGGAGGGCCCTGGGGCCACATACAGGACATCGGGGGCCACATGGGGTCCCGGGGACCCTTTTTCTCTGTCCTCTGATGTCCGATGACATCAGGGGACAAAGAAATTAAATGACACAACTTTTTTTTTTTTTTTTGTTGCGGTCGCCGTTATAGGGTTAATAACGGCGATCGCAACATCGGTGTCGGTAAAAACCGACCCGATTCATGTTCTCTGGGGTCTCGGCTACCCCCGGTAGCAGAGACCCCAGAGAAAATGCGCCTCTGGGGGGCGCTATTCACTTTTTCCACAGCGCCGTTAATTAACGGCGCTGTGGTTTAAGTACCCTTAATGACCGCCGTTAAAAGGCGTATCGGCGGTCGTTAAGGGGTTAAGGAATATCTACATCATAATATTGACACCGCCCTGCTAAACATTGTCTGGGATGCTCTTAAGGCTTTTTGTAGAGGGGGTCTTTCAAAAGAAATTTACCAATTTAAGTCCAAATCCAGAAGGGTGACATCCTTCCTTCGTGAAGAGGTAGATAAATATGAACTTGAATTTACTACTACACCCTCAGACTCCAGTAGGAGGCAGTGGGAGGGGCTCAGAAAGTAAACTCGGACCATTTACTTAACAAAGCGGAGCATAAACGTTTTTCTATAAGCAGAAGTTCTTTGAGGCGGGAGAAAGTACGGGACACCTATTGGCTTCTGTTATTAAGGCACAGGAGAGCTTGGCCCATATATCGAGTTTACATAATACAGAGGGGGTAACTATCACAGATAATGATAATAAGGACATCTTAGCAGAGTTTAAAAAGTACTATTCTTAACTGTATGCTTCTAGGGCCCAGCCTTGCGAGGGAGAAATGGACACATATCGGTCTAAGATAAAACTTCCTAAACTTTCTATGCAGGCAGTTGAGGAGTTAGATAGGTCCGATGATTGAGGAGCTGGAGTATGCTCTTTCATGGTTTCCGAATGAGAAGGCCCCAGGGTCGGACGGTATCCCTGGTGAATTTTACAAATGCTTCAGTAGTGTTTTACTGCCTCTGCTGCTAAAAGGCTATCAATCTGTAAGTGATACGGGACAGCTCCCTCCGTCCATGCTAAAGGCTATTATAGTGGTCATCCTTAAGCAGGGTAAGGATCCCCTCCATCCTGACTCTTACAGGCCCATTTCTCTACTCCAGACTGATGTTAAAATTCTTGCCAAAGTTCTCTCGGTCAGACTGGCTAAGGTTATTGCTGAGCTCATTCATGAGGATCAGTTGGGGTTCATGTCGTGGAAGTCTACTGCCATTAATTTGCGTCTGTTGTTCCTCAATATGCAGTTAAGTTCTCCTGAGGCGGGGGCCAGTGCGGTGCTATCGCTCGGCGCAGCTAAGGCCTTTGATACGGTTGAGTGGAGCTATCTTTGGAAGATTTTAGAAAGAATGGGGTTTGGCCCTAAGTTCTTGGCCCTCATTAAGTTACTCTATAATGGTCCGTCAGCTAGGATTAGGGTCAATGGTGAGTTATCTGGGGGGGTGGCGATGGGGAGGGGAACAAGACAGGGATGTCCTCTTTCGCCCCTCCTCTTTGCCATCGCTATTGAACCCTTAGCATGTATTATTAGGGCCTCTAAGAAAGTGCGGGGATTTAGGGTGGGTGACCTGGAGGAACGCATCTCGCTCTATGCGGACATGCTTCTGTATCTGGGGGATGCCTCTTCCTCAATTAGACCAGTTATGGTTATCCTTGAGGAATTTGGTAAGTGGTCGGGCCTCCTTATAAATTGGAACAAATCAGTGCTTATGCCTATAGACCCGTGTGTAGACACGCAGAGGTTAGAGGAAACCAATATTAAACTGGTAACAGAATTTAAGTATCTGGGGATCAATGTTACAGCTAAACCTGTTGACTATGTGTCTCTTAATCTGACACCCCTGTTAGATAGATTTGTAACTAAAATTGATGCATGGTGTAGACTTCCCCTATCAGTTGTTGGGAGACGACACCTCATCAAAATGGTTTTAATGCCCCAACTGCTCTACATACTTCACAACTCCCCGGTGTGGATCCCGGCATGGTATTTTCAGAGGACTCATAGGTTATTCAGACAATTACTTTGGAAAAAAAAGCAGGCTTGAATCCGTCTGGAGTACCTACAAAGAGAAAAAACAAATGGGGGTCTGGCTATCCCGAATGCTTGGATCTACTATCTGGTGGCTCAGATTCAGCAACTGAAGGGTTGGGATCAGTGTAGTGCACTGGAGAAAAATGGGCGATTGGCAATTCAGAATAGCCCCTGGAGAGTACCAATGTATATGGTAGATGCCCGGGGAGGGGGAAAAATTATCTCAAGCTCCAACTCTGGCCATGATCTATAAGGTTTGGGATATAGGAAAGCATCTATTGGGTGGTTCTGATTGCTCTTTGTTTACACCATTGTGGCATAATCCTAGTCTTCTGGAATTTCAAACTTTAGAAGGGTGCTCTGATTGGGAGGCGAAGGGGGTGATGACGGTGGTACGCATTCAGTCTAAAAATATATTAAAACAGTTTGAGCAACTGTGCACTGAATTTGACATTCCACATAGGTTTTTCTACAGATTTTTACAGCTCTGGCATGCGTATGCAGCTCAAATCAAAACTAGAGATCTTAGTATAGACCCTAATCCCTTGACAATGTTGGTGGGGGACTTGGGCTCCAGAAGAGGACTGATTTCCTCCATATATAGAATACTTCTCAATGCATTTCACAATAAGTACCCCCTTTGCACCAAAGCTAGATGGGAGGAAGATGTTGGCCCGCTCTCAGAAGATCAATGGGACTATATATTAAATTAAGTGCCCTGTCTTTCCTTATCGGAGGCCCAGAGATTATCGCAGGTGTATCTAATACATAGGAAATATAAAACGCCAGCGTTCTTGCACAAAATCACGATAAGGAGTGACTCGTGCTGCCCCCGATGTACCCTACCTGATGCACACCTTATGCATATGGTCTGGGAGTGTCCTCGGCTTGGACGGTTTTGGAATAATGTTCTGAATACGTTAGCAAGAGTTTATGGTACAAGATTGCTCCCTGATCCAAAGATCTGTGTGCTGGGTATTATACCGGATATTCCTGTGGAAGACCTGCTGGCGATCGGTATGGCTAGAATTCTATATATAGCAGGGAAAACCATTGCCTTGCACTGGAAGCAATCTGCACCCCTGACGGTGGAGGCGTTTATTAATAGAGTCAATAGTTCTATAAGGCTGGAAAAAGGAGTGTATATTAAAAGAAAAGCTATCGGAAAATTTGATAAAATCTGGAGCCCCTGGCTTAACACCACGGGTTTGCCATCCCAAATTTTGCTGCTGGAGAATCTGTTCCCTATGCTTCATTAATTATGCTTCCCCTTATTCCCTCTTGGTTCCATATGATTTCTTGCTTTATGAATAGGTTTCATGACTGTTTATAGCTCATTTTGTACTATGTGCCTGACTGTTCATAGTTCTATGCTGTACAAGTCTTATCTTGTTTCATATTGTCCCCCTTAAAAATTGTTTCGTGTTTCTCCCTTTTTTCTACTGTACATTTATAGGTCACATTCTAAGGGACCCACGGTTATATTAGTTATAATTTGATAATGGGGGGGGGGTTGGGTTGTGTATAAAAGGTATGTCTATGCTAAAACTGTGCATTGTCTCAATTTTGTAAGTTAAAACTGTTTAATAAAAATAATCTGATTTAAAAAAAAAACTTGCACTGCAGTCAGACATGACGCTAAGTGCAATATCTAATTCAGGGAGAACTGATAAGATTTCTAAAGGTCTTTACAGAATGCGGCTAACTAAATATGAGTATTATGATTATTTTATTAGCGAAAGTAGAGGAACGGACACTTGACACACATGGTAAAACTGTGGTAGGACATTTATTGTTTCTTGCACATAAATTGATAACATTTAGATGGATTCAGACGAACCCTGCAACGAAACATCATAACAAAGTAATTACTACAGGACTATATGAGAAAATGATTTAATCTATAATAAACGCTAAGGCCAAAAATGAGTGAATCTGGGCCCCGTGGCTGGATACTCAGGGCCCCCAGCATGTTAGTACCAGACAGGGTCTTTGTCCCTGGAGCTTCTCTACTCGGTGTAATGACACTCACTGATCTTGTTCAGATAAAGAGAGTGTGAGAATAATAGAAAATGCCTGAATATGAAGACCTTTTCTGATTTCTATGTCCTTGTGTAAAGAACTATGGAAATAGCGCCATTCTTCGGTATAACATGTGAGAACCTATAAAGAAGGGTGGCGCACAAGTAACTATTCAAATATAAGATATTTTATTAAAATACAATACATGAACATGACATAAAATCATTAAAAAGCAGGAGAACCGAAAACATTCAGATTCCCCCTGACGAAGGCATGCTGCCGAAACGCCCGTTGACGTTGAGGAAGTGGCACTATTGCTGCTACACAGGAAATCATGCTTTTTGATGTTGCAGCATAGCAATATGCACCAATATACTGAAAACAATCTTAGGCTCTCCTTTGTGTCTATGGTAGATGCACATTTGCACTTTAGCATATACTTGGCATTTCAATGTTTACACTGGGATTGTAATACTCTGATATGTCACCTGTTTATGTCACAGTGCAATGTGCTTGCTGATCCTGTTACAAAGCTATCCTGTAAGGCGGTGGTGCCACACGTCTGGCTCCCATTTGAATATTTTCGGTTCTCCTGCTTTTTAATGATTTTATATCATGTTCATGTATTCTATTTCAATAAAATATCTTATATTTGAATAGTTCCTGGTAGGTCCCTCTTCTTTATATGTTCTCTATTGTCCCTTTGGTGCGGTCCTAGCATTATTTCCTATGATATATATTGTATATAAACTCTAATCATATTTTTAGTCATAGGAAGTTAAGGGGTTAACTTGTGCTCTGTATGACATATGTGATGTTACTGTAGAACTAATATTTCTGTACAGGGAAGTGGGAGAAGGAAAAAGGGGATTGTAGACATTTTATTGTAATTTCCCTTTAAAAAATATCACATATCTCAAATATTACAATTTTGCTACAAAAGAAAAAGCATTTACTATAATAAAAAAATGAGTTCAAAGACCTTGTGTGGAGGTAAAGAGCCCAGACTGAAGAGGCTTCATCTCCAAAAGTCTACTTCGATTTTCCTTATCTATATCATGACTTTTCAACTGGGAGCTTTAAAACTTATGAATCAGAACGTTTGGATGAAATGGGGGACTCATCAGGTTCCATTTCTTGTCTTGAAGTCTTGAAGGGAATCAGTTCCCAATGATGGTTAATAAACTACTATACTTAGCACAGAATGGGATTTAATAAATGGATTCCATCAGATGTTCCTACAAAGACGGAATGGATCGTAGACGTAACTAGTAATGTGTAATATGAACATGTTTATTACTGTAGTGTGGAGAAGTTACAGACTTTGTTCAGACATGGAGATTGTGAGCTGAAAATATTAAATAAATGGCACATCACTGTGGGAGATAAAAAGAAGAGGGAGGGCATATTGGATATTTTTTGGGTGGTGGGTGCGAGGGTTGCAATATTTGTCCACATAGCGTAATATATATATATATATATATATATATATATATATATATATATATATATATATATATATATATAAAAGTGAACTGTTCAATGCACATAGAAGCTTGTTTTTTAATTGCCTATTATATGAAATATATTAGTGACTGCATTTATGTTTAATTATCATTATATAAGTGTAATTCTGTATTTTTTGGATTATAAGATGCTGTCACTGCAGTAACTCTTATGACTCCTCAGTAGTGTTGAGCATTCCGATACCGCAAGTATCGGGTATCGGCCGATATTCGCGTTATCGGAATTCCGATACTTAATTCCGATACTTTTTCCATATCGTATACCGGAATCGGAAGTTCCCATAATTCTTTGAGAGGCAATGTGATGTTAGTCAGCCAATGATGAATCTTATGAAGTGTGGGCACATCCTGTAATGCTGCGGTCATCTTAACTAATGGCATGGCTGTGATTGGCTGCTGAAATGATGTCAGAATGCACTATAAAAGGCGCCGCCGCCATTTTAGCGTCACTGTGCTGTGAACTCAGTAAGGGACAGAACGCTACTCTGCTAACTCTGAGGGACAGTTAGATATTGCGATTTTGTGTACTGTGCTTGAGGCAGGCTAGTTTACCAACCGCTGTGTAAAGCTTCATTTTGCCAGTGTTGTTTTAACAGCTCTGTGCAAGGTGTGTGTGTGACAGTGCAGGTGACGCTGCAGTTTGCTCTGCATCCACCGCTGTTTGTAGGCATCTGCACGTGTCACTTTTTTTTTTTTTTATTTTATTTAGTGGAATTGGTGCAGCTCCATTATATTAGAAAAAAATCAAATCTATTAGTGTGACGTGCTTCCATCCGTATACAATACATTGGTTGCAAACACTATAGAACTACACAAAGGAGCTTTTCACAGATAGTGAATAGTTGTGTTTCAGTGTTCACTGCAGTCTGTGAGGTTTTGATTTTTTGAGTGCAGATCACGCTCCAGTTAGTTCTTCAACCACTGCCGGTTGTAGTCTGCTGAGCGTGTGTCACTGCCTCATCCTTCACATTTTTCTCTAATTGGTGCTGCTCCATTTTAGTGGAAAAAAATCTAATCTATTAGTGTGACGCGCTTCCATCCGTATACAATACATTGGTTGCAAACACTATAGAACTACACAAAGGAGCTTTTCACAGATAGTGAATAGTTGTGTTTCAGTGTTCACTGTAGTCTGTGAGCTTTTCATTTTGTGAGTGCAGATTACGCTCCAGTTTGTACTTCAACCACTGCCGGTTGTAGTCTGCTGAGCGTGTGTCACTGCCTCATCCTTCACATTTTTCTCTAATTGGTGCTGCTCCATTTTAGTGGAAAAAAATCTAATCTATTAGTGTGACGCGCTTCCATCCGTATACAATACATTGGTTGCAAACACTATAGAACTACACAAAGGAGCTTTTCACAGATAGTGAATAGTTGTGTTTCAGTGTTCACTGTAGTCTGTGAGCTTTTCATTTTGTGAGTGCAGATTACGCTCCAGTTTGTACTTCAACCACTGCCGGTTGTAGTCTGCTGAGCGTGTGTCACTGCCTCATCCTTCACATTTTTCTCTAATTGGTGCTGCTCCATTTTAGTGGAAAAAAAACTAATCTATTAGTGTGACGCGCTTCCATCCGTATACAATACATTGGTTGCAAACACTATAGAACTACACAAAGGAGCTTTTCACAGATAGTGAATAGTTGTGTTTCAGTGTTCACTGTAGTCTGTGAGCTTTTCATTTTGTGAGTGCAGATTACGCTCCAGTTTGTACTTCAACCACTGCCGGTTGTAGTCTGCTGAGCGTGTGTCACTGCCTCATCCTTCACATTTTTCTCTAATTGGTGCTGCTCCATTTTAGTGGAAAAAAATCTAATCTATTAGTGTGACGCGCTTCCATCCGTATACAATACATTGGTTGCAAACACTATAGAACTACACAAAGGAGCTTTTCACAGATAGTGAATAGTTGTGTTTCAGTGTTCACTGTAGTCTGTGAGCTTTTCATTTTGTGAGTGCAGATTACGCTCCAGTTTGTACTTCAACCACTGCCGGTTGTAGTCTGCTGAGCGTGTGTCACTGCCTCATCCTTCACATTTTTCTCTAATTGGTGCTGCTCCATTTTAGTGGAAAAAAATCTAATCTATTAGTGTGACGCGCTTCCATCCGTATACAATACATTGGTTGCAAACACTATAGAACTACACAAAGGGGCCTTTCACAGATACTGAACAGTTGTCTGCAGGGTTCACTGTAGTCTGTGAGGAATAACCACACTTAGGCCTTAACTTTTCTGACTTTCTTTATCAATCTACCAAGATGAAGAAGTCAGTGAGTAAGGCACGTGGTCGTGGTCGAGGCCGTGGATTTGCAGCAGGGAGAGGACGTGGGGATTCTGTGGCTGCTGCCGCACCCAGTGACACAGCATCCACCAGTTTTCCCCGTGAGCGTTCCTTTATGCGCACTTTTGTAGGAGCTCAGCGTACCCCCCTGCTGCGTGAAGAACAAATTGAAGCCGTTGTTGGTTGGATGGCAGCCAATGCATCGACTTCAATACCTTCCACCTCCTCTCAGGACCACAGCACTGTTGAACAACCATCAGTCTCTTCACCGCCTGCCAAATTGCCCAGGCAGTCAGAGAGCTCTGTACAGGAGCCAGCTGAGTCTCTGCTTCTGTTCTCAGAATCTGTTGGCTTGGAAACAGGGGCCCAGCCAAGCAGCATTCTGGAATGTGAAGAAGAGGCAGTATGCAGTGATGCGCAACAGCTGTGTCTCTCTGAATCTGAAGAGGCGGGTGAGCCAGTGCCGATGGTCAGCACACCGCAGAACGCATCTGATGATGATGAGACTCAGTTGCCAGTTTCTGTTGAGCATGGTGCTGGCCAGACCACCCAACAACAGCAGGTGTTGGAAGAGGGTAGTGGTGGAGATGATGAGGTCCAAGACCCAACATGGCGTGAGGAACAGGAAGGTGGTGGGAGCAGCTCTGAGGAAGAGATTGCACCAACGGTCCAAACAGTAGGGAGAGGTAGGCTGCAGACTCGCTTGCCTGTAGCCTCCAGTTTGGCACCCGTTCGGAGCAGTTCTCTTACAACAGCCAAACCGGGCGCTCCCAGGACTTGCTCTGCGTGGTCCTTTTTTGATACAGTTGCAGATGATATTTGCTATGTCAAATGCAAGCTGTGTAATCAAAAAATTAAAAGAGGTAAAAGTGTCAGTAACCTTAATACAACAAATATGTGGAAACATGTGCGGTCAAAGCACTTTGTTGAGTTACAAAGACACACTGGAGATGTAGGCCAACCTACAGCAGCACCTACATCTTCAGCTCCTGTTGGAGCCTCTTCCTCCAGTTCACACACAGCTGGTAAGGCTTCCTCAAAGGATAGCCATGGAAGAACCTCTGTCACTGTTGTCCAGAGACACAGTGTTATTCCACCCACAGGTGCAAGTTCCCTGTCATCCTCACACACCCAGGCCACAAAACAGCCATCGGTAGCACAGGCATGGGATAAAAGACGGCCATACTCGGCAAACCATCCACGAGCACAGGCTCTGAATGCTGTCATTGCAAAACTCCTGTCCCTTGAAATGCTGTCATTCAGGCTGGTGGAGACTGACAGTTTCCGTGAATTAATGGCATTGGCAGTCCCACAATACAATGTGCCCAGCCGATTTTATTTCAGCAGGCAAGCCGTCCCTGGTCTGCAAAAGCATGTTGAGGCAAAAATTAAACATGCGCTACTAAACGCCGTCAGTAGCAAGGTCCACCTGACCACCGATGCGTGGACCAGTACCCATGGCCAGGGACGATACCTTTCACTCACTGCCCATTGGGTGAATGTTGTGGAGCCGGGTACAGATCTTGTGAGTGGCGCTGTACGTGTTCTGCCAACTCCAAGGATTGCCGGAATCAAGTCTGTCCACATTGACTCCTCCTCCTACTCCAGTTCCTCAGAATCATCGCTGCAGGAGCCGTCACGGTCTACCTCCACATGGACCCGTGGACGCTTACCTGATGCGACCGATATGAGCACAGCCGTGGCCAAACGGCAACAGGCCGTTCTGAAATTAATTCCCATGGGGAATCGAAGCCACACAGCGCAGGAGGTCTGGAATGCCATCAAGCAGGAGAGCGACGTGTGGTTTTTGCCAGCGAATCTCCAGCCAGGTTTGGTAGTGTGTGACAATGGCCGAAATCTGGTGGCAGCTCTGGGCCTTGGCAACCTCACTCACATACCATGTCTGGCACATGTGCTCAACTTGGTCGTGCAGAGTTTTTTGAGGGACTATCCGGATCTTGATGCACTGCTGCACAAGGTCCGCCTAGAGTGCGCTCACTTGCGACGTTCCAGCATGGCCAGATCGCGCATTGCAGCTCTGCAACGCAGATTGCGCCTTCCTGAACATCGCATCATATGTGACGTATCCACCAGGTGGAATTCAACGTTACATATGTTGGAGCGGTTGTGTGAGCAGCAGCCAGCAGTTATGGAGTATCAGCTGCATCAGGCGCAATCAACACGCAATTTGCGCCGTCCACACTTCACCATTAATGAGTGGGCCACTATGAAGGACATGTGCCACGTTTTGCGTGCGTTTGATGAGTCAACGCGGATGGCGAGTGCAGATGATGCACTAGTCAGCCTGACTGTCCCCCTTATCTGCCTGCTTCAAAAAACACTGCAAGCAATAAGGGATGAGGTTTTGGAAGAGGTGGAGGATGAGGAGTCACAAATTCCATCACCTTCTGGAAAGTCAGCGCAACGTGGTTCCTCACAAAGGGCTGGGCAGGGCTCACTTTGTGAGGAGGATGAGGAGGAGGAGTCAATGGAGGAGGAAGACATCGCTCCAGAGGGAGTACACAACGCTCTAGTCAGTATGTAGAGCGAGGGTGGGGTGATGCAGAGCAGGCAGAGATAACGCCTCTTGCAGAGGACAGCGTTTCTTTGCCAGTTGGGAGTCTGCAGCACATGGTTGATTTCATGCTGCAGTGCCTAAGAAACGACCGCCGCATCGCCCACATTCTCACGACGTCTGATTATTGGGTGTACACCCTCCTAGACCCTCGCTACCGGGACAACGTCAAAAGCCTCATCACACCGTTGAACCGGGAGCGTAAAATGCGGGAGTACCAAGACACACTGGTGCAATCCCTAATGTTCTACCTTACTGCCGAGAGCACTGCTGCTGCTACTGCTTTACAAAGCAGCTCTGTGCGTCGAGGCAGTGTAGAGAGCTCTGCAACAAGAGGGAGCACACGCAGTGCCTCTGCACAGGGAAAGACCAGTATGTTCAAAATGTGGCAAAGTTTTGTGGCAGCGCCACAAATGTCTACACCATCCGAGAGGGCTCCAGTCAGCGGGAGGCAACGTATCCGTCAGATGGTGACAGACTACTTGGCTTTGCCTCTCAGTGTACTCCCAGATGGCTCTTCCCCATTCAAGTTTTGGGTCTCTAAGCTGGATACATGGCCAGAGCTTAGCCAGTATGCATTGGAGGTGCTGGCTTGCCCTGCTGCCAGTGTATTATCGGAGCGCGTCTTTAGTGCTGCAGGTGGTGTACTAACAGACCGTCGCATGCGACTATCCTCCGATAATGTAGACCGGCTTACTTTTCTGAAAATGAACAAGGCATGGATCTCGCCAGAATTTGTCTGTCCGTTTTCAGATTAAATAACTGGTTCGCAACGTTATCCATGTCTCCTGTTATGTTCATCTTTCTACCACCTGAACTCTACTCCCTGGGCTCCAACACTGCCAGTTGCTGCTCAGAAGTGTCGTGTCCACAGAACAAAACACAAGCTCTACTGTTAGTGGGGTTCAGTAACGCCAGCTGTTCCCTGCTGTGTCAACGGCAAGAAGTGTCCTGTTCCCGACACATGGACAGAAAAACACATGACCAACATGCTCCAAATAGGGAAGAGCCGTCACCCTGCTTGTTATGCTGAAAACATGAAATTGTGAAGTTTTGCAGGCCTAGAATGATAAATTTTTAAGAAAAATATGGACAAATAATAATTTGTCATCACAGCGCATATCTGCACATGTCTATTAGAAATGGTAACAAAAAATAAAACATAGTCTACTCTTCACATTTTTAAATTAATGCATAAAAGTACATTTCAGACTTATGAATTAATGCTTTTAAAGGAACTTTATCTGTACCTGTAAGATAATGCACTCAATGGATGTACGAATCATTACATCCTCATCATCATCATGACGAGTTTTATTTATGACAGACATTATAAAATACACATACTGATGCCAACTGTAACTTCAAACACCATATATGAAATGGCCAGCATGTAAACATGGTAATAATGTCCAATAATAAATTATTACATCTAGAAAGTGCATCATGCATACTGACAATAGGTACTTATACCTGCAAGTGCTGTTGAAACAACCACAAGAGATATAAATTAATACTGGTATATAGGTATCACAGTGCATAGTTACTCATGGACAATGTTGATGTAATACTGTATCTCAATTAAGTCAGCGTCAACCATTAGGCTTGTTAGTCTTGTACATTGTTAAAGAGGGAACGTAATTTTTTGGTTTGTCATAGGTGTAGTATTACACATTAAATTATTACTGCTGTATTTTTTTTGGCGTCCCTAGTGCGCAATAACGCAGCCTAACCTCACATTTGATAGTCAGCTAATTGCCACACGCTACCCTACCCTACGCGTGACAGTAGGAAGGTAGTGTTGACGGATAAAGCTTTGCGCAAACAGACATTCTTTTACCCTCTTCAACACTCTACAAGCAAAAAATGCATGATTTCAGCCGCAGACTTTATTGACGTACAGTATAACATCGGCATTACCCATCAGAGGCTGTCCACTGTGTGATACAGACATAGAATATACCTTTGCTATCCGTAGCCTTTGTTTCACCTACACTTGCAGGCACACACTTAAATTGTGACAAACAATGCCTAATGTTTTTTTAAATGGTTATTTTTTATTGTACATTATTGTGTCATCAATCACATTGATGAGTCCATGCTGGACATGTCATACATGCTATAGAAAGTTACGATTTTATGAACTTAAATAATTTAATTGTCTGTGACTGTCACATAAAATTTGCGATGATGATGATGAGTGACTATTACAAAATCCATTGTCTTCACTATGTTATAGTTTAACATTGCGTTCCTTAAGCATTATTCATAAAAAAAAAAATGTACTTTTATTCTTAAATTTACAACACTATATTTTGTTACCAATTTTTTGGGTGTTGTGTTGTTCCATTTATTTTTGGCATGTGCATATATGCGTTTAGATTTGTATTTTCTTTATTTTTCCTTCTTGAAATTATAAAACATGTGTATCTTTGTACCGTGTTAGCCAGTAGATAGAAAAATATTTAGACTTCAGAGTCAGCAGTGGTTCATACCTTTTTATGGATAACTGAAAAGATGGAAACAAATTGCAAGCTTTCAAGGCTACTCACGTCTCTTCATCAGGGAAAGACTAACTAAAAAAATTAAGCATCACATATTTCTATACACAACAGGACACAGGAATATTGCAATAGGTAAGACAAGTAAGTGACGTGTATCAGAACTGTCATTATCTCACAGGGATGAACATAAATATTCAAACAGTTCCTAGATAAGGATAGAAAGTTTGATTGCCCTCTCATTGGCGTATTTTTTGGGGTTTTCATGACCCTGGAAGGGCATAGACGCAGATTCCTTAATTGATATAGAATGACATAAATCCATGTGATCTATTCATTCCATCACTAACAGTGTCAAAGGTCATGATGAGCTTATATTCTGAAACCTTTGTACGTTTCTCATATTTGAAGTTATATTTTAATAACAGTAATTCCATATCCATGATGGTATGACCGGGCGGGCATACAAAAGTCTTTTGCCACAGCTAAATTCATTAATTTATCTGTGATTGTGTGGCGCTGATAATTCATCCTTGTTCTCCTTTTTGTTGCCGGTCTCCCCTCACTTGTCCCTCCCTCACTTGTCTTAGCTATTCCTGTGTCCTGTTGTGTGTAGAAATATGTGATTCTTCATTTTTGGCTTTACTCTTAGCCTGATGAAGACACCTGAGTAGTCTCGAAAGCTTTGAATTTGTTACCATATTTTCAGTTAGCCATTAAACGTTATCAACCACAGAGGACTGTCAAGTATAAATATTTTTCTATTCTTGTAATTGAAATTTATCATTTTATTGTTGTAGTAAAACTTCATTTATTCTTGTTTGAAGTACATACATTTGCAATGGCCACGTAACAAGGCAATAACTCAATATTTTATGCCTACACCCTCCTTGACCCTGGGCTCCAACACCGCCAGTTGTTGCTTGGAAGTGCTGTTAGCACAGTTAACACTTGCTCCTGTGTTACTGGGGTTCAGTAATGTCAGCTGTTCCCCTGCTGTGTGAACGGCAAAAAGTCCTGCTGCCTCCACCATGTTCTCTTCTCATCCCTGGTTACAACACCGCCAGTTGTTTCTCGGAAGTGCTGTTAGCACAGTTAACACTTGCTCCCGTGTTACTGGGGTTCAGTAATGTCAGCTGTTCCCCTGCTGTGTGAACGGCAAAAAGTCCTGCTGCCTCCACCATGTTCTCTTCTCATCCCTGGGTTACAACACCGCCAGTTGTTTCTCGGAAGTGCTGTTAGCACAGTCTACACTTGCTCCTGTGTTACTGGGGTTCAGTAATGTCAGCTGTTCCCCTGCTGTGTGAACGGCAACAAGTCCTGCTGCCTCCACCATGTTCTCTTCTCATCCCTGGGTTACAACACCGCCAGTTGTTTCTCGGAAGTGCTGTTAGCACAGTCTACACTTGCTCCTGTGTTACTGGGGTTCAGTAATGTCAGCTGTTCCCCTGCTGTGTGAACGGCAAAAAGTCCTGCTGCCTCCACCATGTTCTCTTCTCATCCCTGGGTTACAACACCGCCAGTTGTTTCTCGGAAGTGCTGTTAGCACAGTCTACACTTGCTCCTGTGTTACTGGGGTTCAGTAATGTCAGCTGTTCCCCTGCTGTGTGAACGGCAAAAGTCCTGCTGCTCCACCTTTCCTTTCACCCGGGTTACCGCAGTTGTTCGAAGTCTGTTGCCTGTTACACTTGTCCTGTGTACTGTTCCATGCAGCTTACCCTGCTGTGCGCAATGTCTGCTCCCCCGTTCCTCCATTGTTCCGCCGTTGTTTCCGGAATGCTGTTACAGTTAACTTGCTCCTGTGTTACTGGTCAGTATGTCAGTGTTCCCTGCTGTGTGAACGGCAAAGTCCTCTCCTCCACCTGTTTTTCTCATCCCTGGTTACAACACCGCCAGTTGTTTCTCGAAGTGGTTACAGTTAACACTTCCCTGTTACGGGTCATAATGTCAGCTGTCCCCGCTGTTAACGCAAAAGTCCTGCTGCTCCACATGTTCCTTCTCATCCTGGGTTACAACACCGCCAGTTGTTTCTCGAAGGCTGTTAGCCAGTCTACACTTGCTCCTGTTTACTGGGTTCATAATGTCAGCTGTTCCCTGCTGTTGAACGGCAAAAGTCCTGTGCCTCCACATGTTCTTTCTCATCCCTGGTTACAACACCGCCAGTTGTTCCGAGTCTGTTAGCACAGTTACACTTGCCTGTGTTACTGGGTTCGTAATGTCAGCTGTTCCCCTGCTGTGTGAACGGCAAAGTCCGCTGCCTCCACCTGTTCTTTCTCATCCCTGGTTACACACCGCAGTTGTTTCTCGGAATGCTGTTAGACAGTTACACTTGCTCCTGTGTTACTGGGTTCAGTAATTCAGCTGTTCCCGCTGTGTGAACGGCAAAAAGTCGCTGCCTCACCATGTTCTCTTCTCATCCTGGGTTCAACACCGCAGTTGTTTCTCGGAAGTGCTGTTAGCACAGTTAACACTTGCTCCGTGTTACTGGGTTCAGTAATGTCAGCTGTTCCCCTGCTGTGTGAACGGCAAAAGTCCTGCTGCCTCCACCATGTTCTCTTTCACCCTGGGTTACAACACCGCCATTGTTTTTTCGGAGGTTTAGACATTACACTTCCCTGTGTTACGGGTTCAGAAGTCAGCTGTTCCCCTGCTGTACCAAAATCCTGTCTCACCCAGTTTTTCTCATCCCTGGTTACAACACGCCATTGTTCTCGGTGTGTTGCAGTAAACTGTCCCTGTGTTACGGCATAATGTCGCTGTTCCCCTGTGTGTGACCAAAAAGTCCTGCTGCCTCCACCTGTTCTCTTTATCCCTGGGTTAACACCCCAGTGTTTCTGGGGTGTTAGCAAGTTAAACTTGCCCTGTGTTACTGGGGTCAAATGTCGCTGTTCCCCTGCTGTACGCAAAAAGTCCTGCTCCTCCCCATGTTTCTTCTCATCCCTGGGTTACAACACCGCCAGTTGTTTCTCGGAAGTGTGTTAGCACAGTTACACTGCTCGTGTACGGGTCAGTAATGTCAGCTTTCCCTGCTGTGTGAACGCATAGTCCCGCGCTCTGTTCTCTTCTATCCCGGTTAAACACCCTTGTTTCGGAAGTCTGTTAGCACAGTTACACTTGCCTATGTCTGGGTTCAGTAATGTCAGCTTTCCTCTGTTGAACGGCAAATAGTTCTGCCTCCACCTGTTCCTTCTCATCCCTGGGTTCAAACCGCAGTTGTTTTCAATGCTGTTAGCACAGTACCTTGCTCCCTGTTTACTGGGGTTCAGTAATGTCAGCGTCCCCTTGTTGCGGAAAAGTCGCTGCCTCCACCATGTTCCTTCTACCTGGGTTACAACGCCAGTTGTTTCTCGGAAGTGCTGTTAGCACAGTTCACTTGCTCCCTGTTACTGGGTTCAAACACCCCCGTGTTCGCGAAGTCCTGTGCCTCCACTGTTCTCTTTACTGGGTTCAAATCGCCAGTTCCTTCTGAAGTGCAGCAAGTCTGCTCCACTTGTCCGTTTCCTGGGGTTATAAACGTCAGTGTTTCCGTGCTGTTGAACGAAAGTCTCTCTCCCTGCTTTTCCGGGTTCACAGCAGTGTTTCCGAAGTGCTGTTAGCAAGTCGCTACACTTGTCTGTTTACTGGGGTCAGTTAAAGCAGCTGTTCCTCTGTGAAGCAAAAAGTCCGCCTCCACCCTTTCTCTTCTTCCTGGGTTCAACACCAGTTGTTTCTGAAGGCACAAGTTAACCTTGCTCCCCTGTTCTGGTTCATCATGTCAGCTGTTTCTCGGAGCTGTAGCAAAGTCCCTGCTCCACTGTTCTGTTCTATCCTGTTCACCACCGCCAGTGTTTACTCGAAGTGCTGCTGCACAGTTCACTTCTCTGGTTCTGGGTTCAAAGCCATGTTCCCTCGGTAAGGCATAGCCGTAACACTGCTCCTTCTGTCATAGTCACCGTCCCTGTTTGAAGGCAAATTACTTCTCCACTGTTCTTTCATCCCGTAAACACGCTTTTCTCTGGAATGCATTCCGTTGCATCCCTGTGTTACTGTTCTATTCAACTCCGCTGTTTGAAGGCTAGACATTCCTTCTCCTGTTTATGGGTTACAACACGCCCGTGTTCTGGAACGCAAGTTACACGCTCACATTGCTCCTTTTCTGGGTTCAAAGCAGTGTTCCCTCGAGTGCTGTACAAGTCTCTCCACTTGCTCCCGTGTTACTGGGGTTCAGTAATGTCAGCTGTTCCCCTGCTGTGTGAACGGCAAAAAGTCCTGCTGCCTCCACCATGTTCTCTTCTCATCCCTGGGTTACAACACCGCCAGTTGTTTCTCGGAAGTGCTGTTAGCACAGTTAACACTTGCTCCTGTGTTACTGGGGTTCAGTAATGTCAGCTGTTCCCCTGCTGTGTGAACGGCAAATAGTCCTGCTGCCTCCACCCTGTTCTCTTCTCATCCCTGGGTTACAACACCGCCAGTTGTTTCTCGGAAGTGCTGTTAGCACAGTTAACACTTGCTCCGTGTTACTGGGGTTCAGTAATGTCAGCTGTTCCCCTGCTGTGTGAACGGCAAAAAAGTCCTGCTGCCTCCACCATGTTCTCTTCTCATCCCTGGTTACAACACCGCCAGTTGTTTCTCGGAAGTGCTGTTAGCACAGTTAACACTTGCTCCCGTGTTACTGGGGTTCAGTAATGTCAGCTGTTCCCCTGCTGTGTGAACGGCAAAAAGTCCTGCTGCCTCCACCATGTTCTCTTCTCATCCCTGGGTTACAACACCGCCAGTTGTTTCTCGGAAGTGCTGTTAGCACAGTTAACACTTGCTCCTGTGTTACTGGGGTTCAGTAATGTCAGCTGTTCCCCTGCTGTGTGAACGGCAAATAGTCCTGCTGCCTCCACCCTGTTCTCTTCTCATCCCTGGGTTACAACACCGCCAGTTGTTTCTCGGAAGTGCTGTTAGCACAGTTAACACTTGCTCCTGTGTTACTGGGGTTCAGTAATGTCAGCTGTTCCCCTGCTGTGTGAACGGCAAATAGTCCTGCTGCCTCCACCCTGTTCTCTTCTCATCCCTGGGTTACAACACCGCCAGTTGTTTCTCGGAAGTGCTGTTAGCACAGTTAACACTTGCTCCTGTGTTACTGGGGTTCAGTAATGTCAGCTGTTCCCCTGCTGTGTGAACGGCAAAAAGTCCTGCTGCCTCCACCATGTTCTCTTCTCATCCCTGGGTTACAACACCGCCAGTTGTT
Source organism: Oophaga sylvatica (assembly GCA_033576555.1). Lineage (NCBI taxonomy): Eukaryota > Metazoa > Chordata > Amphibia > Anura > Dendrobatidae > Oophaga > Oophaga sylvatica. The sequence goes on along the minus strand of JARQOD010000003.1, from coordinate 29,133,247 downwards.
TCTCGGAAGTGCTGTTAGCACAGTTAACACTTGCTCCCGTGTTACTGGGGTTCAGTAATGTCAGCTGTTCCCCTGCTGTGTGAACAGCAAACAGTCCTGCTGCCTCAACTTTAATTTCCATGGGTACCTTCTGCTACCCATCCGGGTTCCAGTACCGTCAGCTGGTTCTCCGCAGTGCCTTTGGCGTAGGTGCCTCCATGTCGGTATCCGAGTTCCAGCAACGTCTGCTGGTCCTTGGTAGTGCTTTGGAGCACAGGTACCTCCTGCTTAGTAACCGTGTCCCAGTAACGTCAGCTGGTCCTCGGTTGTGCCATTGGCTCTTTTCCTTCTGCTGACCCTCCGGGTTCCAGCACAGTCAGCTGGTCCTCGTTACTTTCATTGGCTCTTGTACCTTCTGCTACTCATCCGGGTTCCAGTACCGTCAGCTGGTTCTCCGCAGTGCCTTTGGCCTAGGTGCCTCCATGTCGGTATCCGAGTTCCAGCAACGTCTGCTGGTCCTTGGTAGTGCTTTGGAGCACAGGTACCTCCTGCTTAGTAACCGTGTCCCAGTAACGTCAGCTGGTCCTCGGTTGTGCCATTGGCTCTTTTCCTTCTGCTGACCCTCCGGGTTCCAGCACAGTCAGCTGGTCCTCGTTACTTCCATTGGCTTTTGTACCATCACCAACAGGACAAAGAAGGTTAAGACAAACTACAAGATACAGAACAAGAGACAGAAGAACAATAAGCAGAAGATCAAAAAGCAGAAGAACATTAAGTATAAGACCAAAATGAAGAGCAAAATATATGCTCTAAATTCTAAGCAGAAGAAGACTAAGCAGTGTATGGGGGTGAGTCCGTTCCTCCTCGTGGTGCCCCTGGAAAATGCCTGATGCTGCTGCAGGCTAAACTGAACGCGGACAAATACTGTTGTAATTAAAATCTTTCGTGACAGCAAGAACGGAAGGATGAAAATTCAGAGTTTTACAGATTACAAGTACAGGAATGTCTGTCACAAATAAGAATATGATGAAAAGGATGAATAGGAAGAAGATGAAGAAGTAGAATATGAAGAATAATAACTGTTTAATAAGAACAATATAAGTAATGTTAACAAAAAGATGAATAGCAAGAAGTTTTAGAAGATTAATAAGGTGAAGATGAAGAATAATTTGATGAGAAAGATGATGCTGCTGAAAATTATGAAGGAGAAAGTGTGTGAAAAGTTAAAAAGGTGAAGACCATGGAAGTTGTGAAACAGACATATTTGACAAAATAGAAAAAAGGTTAACAACATTGTCAATTTGTTCGTCAATCCGAACGTATTTCCTAAAAAAAAATAAATAATGCTATTCCATTGGATTGGGTCAAACATCTATGCCTTTAATGTCTCCTCAACCTCCCCCAATACATTCTACATTACTCTTTCTTGTTTTCCTTCATGTACAATTAACCAACAAGGCAAGAATGGGTTTTTTTTAATTTCGATATTTTGTTCCCATAGACTTACATGGGACTTCCGGTATCGGTATCGGGTATCGCCGATATTTTAGTGATATCGGCGATACCATTACGATTCCGATACTTTAGGATATCGGAAAGTATCGCTCAACTCTACTCCTCAGTGCTTCCCTACTCACTGTGGTCATGGAGTGGCTTCTCCTCATTTGCCTCTTGCCTCCTTGGATTGACTTGGCTTTAGGAGGAGTGGCCGGTCTCTGCAGGAATTTAACTCTGCTGAGTCCTGCCAAGATTAGGTTCGCTGGCCTATCCTGTACCATCAGGGTTTATATTAGGCAGCTCCCCCTACCACTCTTTGCCTGAATTTTGATTCCTAGCCTGCTAGCACCCTGTTTATGCATATCTCTTTATTCTGTTTCCCGTTATCAACCCAGCTAGTTTACCCTCTCTGTTTGATTTCTCTATCACTGACTCCGGCTTTGTGCAGTGAACCCATGCTGTCTGCCCTGACCTCGGACAATCCGACTACACTTCGGTCTCGCTCTCCTGTACTTCGTATCCATACCTCTGATCCTCCGGTCAGCTGCTGCAGTCCTGGGGACTGCCTTATAGTGGTACCTGGTGTCTAACGGCAGCCCAGCCTATCCTCACCATCACAGGCCCTAGTGAAGACCCTGTAGACACTTCACATCTCTCCAGGGTAAGCTCATGACACAGTGAGTCCACACCCAACAGTGTCGCATATTGTTCGGGCCATGGACCTGCCTGACAAATCACGACCCAGAGTTCCCAAATGTACAAGTATTGTATGTGGAGGTTCACTTTCACACTGAACGTTAAGACCAGCTGTTGCAGGCCATCAATGTTGTTGCAAACCAGCTGCAGGGTCTGTCCATCACAATGTCCGCTTCTAGCATGTGTTACCAACCCTCCTCTGGACACTCAGCCTCTCCAAGGGAACCACCTACTACTCCAGTTTCTGGTGGAACTGCTAGGTCTCACTTTCCATTTCAGTCCCACTACGATGGAGACCCCAAGGAGAGCCACTGCTTCAACAGTGTAAGAGCCATTTCACACTCCACGTTCATTTCTTTCCTTCAGACCAGGTCAAGATAGTGTTTATAGTTTTTCTGCTGTCTGGACAAGCCCTGGCCAGGGCAAACCCAATTTTTAAGAGTGTAGGTCTGGACACCAGCGATATTGGGAGGTCCCTGGAGATGTTCCGAGCGGTATTCAAGAGGCCGCACCTTCTCTGCTGCTTTATCCCTGTTGTCTCTAAGACAGAGCATGGATACCATGGCCCAGCATGACTTATGCTTCCATACCTTGGTAGTGGAGCTGGCATGGAATGAAGAGGTCCTGGTGGCGACCTTCTGTCAAGGCCTGTCTAGTCATATGAAGGATGAGTTGACTGGCAGAGACCTACCATCTTCACTGGATGCCCTTATACACCTGGCCACTAGGATAGATCTCTGCTTCCATGAGCGAGCTCAGGAACAAACTTCAGCATCTCCTCCTGTCAGAAGACCACCCAGAATGGCTCCAAACTTCCAATTCCCTTTGCTACTGCAAGTTGCACCACCAGCCACTGAGCCGATGCTGTTTGAGGGACCCAAACTTTCTACACAGGAACGACAGCAGAGGTGTAGAGAGAATATTTGTATGTATGGTGGAGGTAAGAGATTTTTGTCCCCCAGTGCCCAGTAAGACCGGGAAACTCCATCATCTAGGGTTGGCCAGAGAGATGACCCTAGGTAAGTGTAACTGCTCTCCAAAGCTACTGAAGTTACCTTGACCTGGCAGATGCGCCTTTCCACTGCTGCCCATCTGTATTCCGGCCCTGCGGGCAACTTCATTCATCTGGATCTGGTCCGTCAAATTCAGCGTCCTACACAACAGCTGTTGCCTTCATTGATGTACAACTCCTGGCAGAACCTGTTCGATTTATCATGCTGTGGAATGGAGTCCTGCATACTGAAAGAAATTATTTCTACGTGCTACCTTGATTTGTGAATTCTGTTCTCCTGGGCCTTCCATGGCTGCATCCACACACGCTAGTTATTGACTGGTCCTCCGGACAGGTAGTTCATTGGGGACCACACTGTGCTTCCAACTACCTAGCCAAGGTCACGCCCAAGACTCTACCTCCTGAGCCTCCAAGCCTTGTTTGCAACCCATCCATTATCGTGCTTTTGCAAACGTCTCCTGTGAAAAGGCTGAGGTCCTGCAACCCCACAGACCTTATAATTGTGCCGTTGATCTTCTTCCTGGCACTTCAACCCAGAGGGAGGTGTATCCCCTATCGCTACCGGAAACTAGAGCCATGTCTGAATACATCTAAGAGCATTTAGCCAAGAGATTCATCCGTAAATCCTCTTCTCCTGCCGGTACCAGCTTCTTCTTCGTGACTAAGAAGGATGGTTCCCTATTACACTGTATAGACTATCGAGGTCTTAAGAAAATTACTATTAAGAACAAGTGCCCTGTGCCTCTGATTTCTAAGCTATTTGACAAAATTGATTAATCTATGATCTTCATTAAATTGGATCTGTGAGAGGCTTATTACTTAATTTGTGTCTGTAAGGGCAATGAATGGAAAATGGCTTTTAATACCCCTGATAATGACGTATCTCGTCATGCCCTTTGGGCTTTGAAATGCACCCGCAGTGTTTCAGGCATTCGTTAACAACATCTTTTAGGATTTCCTCTATGTTTTTGTGGTTGTTGATTTGGACGATATCCTGATATTCTCCCCTGATCTACCTTCCCACAGAAAACACATCCGTCAAGTTCTGCAGCATCTTAGGGAAAACAATTTGTTTGCCAATTTGTCCAAATGTGTCTTAGAAAAAACCTCCTTGCCTTTCCTCGGCTACATTGTTTCCAACCGAGGGCTTGAAATGGATCCAGAGAAGATTTCTGCTGTTCTTTCCTGGTCTCATCCTCAAGGTCTGAATGCCATCCAGTGCTTCATGAGTTTTGTCAACTTCTACAGGCAATTTATCCTGCACTTCTCGTTCCTTATGGCACCTATCTCTGTTTTAACCAAGAAAGTGGGCAATACCAGAGATTGGTCTGAGTCAGCCTTCCAGCATTTAAGAGGCCTGTACAAGTGCTCTGTTGCTGCATCACTCTGATCCCAACAAGCAGTTTCTCTTTGAGGTAGATGCCTCATCTAGTGGTGCTCGGGCAGTGCTCCTGTAAAGAACTACTTCAGGGGGAAGTCTGTTTTTTTTCTCCAAAATTGCGCTCAAGGAATGCTTCATCTACTGGAGGGCGTCAGCATTCAGGTAATAATATACACGGAGTATAAAAATCTGACCTTCCTGCAGTCCACCCCCCAGAGGATGAATCCTCGTCAAGCCAGGTGGGAAATCATCTTTGCTCATTAGTGTTGAGCGATACGATAATGTAAATATCGGCTATCGGCCGATATTAGCTCTATCGGCCTTTCGATAATTAGTTTCGATATTTTCGTCTTATCGAATACCGGAATCGGATTTGTCACTGTCACTGTGAGTGTCCGTCGGTCGGGTCTGTCAGGAGTCAGCGGCACTTACCTGGCAGAAGATCTCCGGCGGTCACGGCCTGGACTGCTTCATGGCCGCAATCATCTTTCCCCGGCGGTCACATGCAGTTTCTCGCGATAACTGCAGTGACTGCTGGGTAATCCCGGCCGTAAAGCAGTCAGTCCGATGACGTCACCGCCGGGGAAGCAGGTAATCAGCTGTGCTGCGCCGGGATGACAGGCTTTGCCTGTCATTCTGATGTAGCAGAGCTGGATCGTCGTGGGACACTCGTTACTATGGACTGCGTCGGTCAGGTGGTATACTTTTTTTTTTTTTCATTTTTTTTTTACAGGAGATCGATGGCGTCGCAGGATGAGACTGTAATAAAAGTAATGAAAACTGTGTTTTTTTTTTTTTTATTAAATTAAAAAACTTTTTTATGAACATTCACCCGTCCGGGTACATAAACAATTTAACTATTTACATACAGTGACCCTGTCCGGGTTATTTATAATTCTTTGGCAGGGGTGTTCCAGGTACCACCTGGTACTCTTCTGATGCTTGCCAAACATCCGAGGCACCAAGGACCACCAGGACCTGATGACGTCGTGTGGCCTGTACAGTCAAGTCGTGACCCGCTATCTGGGTCTGTGTGGCCACCTCTTTCATCTCCCTCCGGGTCTGGAACCCTATGTCCCAGACTGAACGAACCCCAGGGGGCCTAACAGGCGCCGGGTACGGGCCAGCTATACTTATCATGTCCATAGCTGGGGCTGCTGAGGAGACCACTGAGGGAGGCTGGGGAGATTTACGGCGTGGGGTGGGCACTTTTGCAGAGGCCTGGATGTGGGAGGCTGAAGGCTCCGAGGGTCTCACAGGTTCCTGACACTCTGGGGAGTAGGGGTCGCACCTGGTAACATTTAGGGCGTACCATCCATTGTAACCCCAGTGTCGGGTGTAAGTCACCAAGTCTCCTGGCAACAGGTCCCTCCCCGGGTGTCCTTCTGGGAGGTGAGCCTCCACGTCCCGCCGGTTCACAAAAACTTCTAAATAAAGTCCAGGCTCCTGGATGAAGCCCCAACCACCTTTCAATTTAAAGCTCCGTACTGCACCCTTACGCCGCGGCTCCCTCACCGTACTTTTATCTTTTCTCATCCGGTCCTTATCTGCCCGGTCCTTCTCCAGCTGACGTTGGCGAAGTTTTTGGGATTCTCGCTGCTCCCTTTGTCGCTCTGCTTCCTTCTCCCAACGTCCTCCACTCTTCCTCCTGACGCCGGTTGAAATTCTCCTCCACCAGCAGCTCCATGTCTCCACCATCAAACTGCAGCTTACAGTGTCCGGTTTGCGGCAGCTCTCCTGACGCCCCCCAGTCCTGGCGGCGCTCACCTGCGGAGGAAGCAGCCGGCTCTGGAACAGATGACAGTCGGGGCTCCGGTACAGACTGGTAGACCTCTGGTGCCTGCGCGGCCTCCTCCATGAGGACGGGTGTCGCTTCTTCTGTCTCAGCGACGGGGGCAGACAGCGGGATCTGGGGTGCTGCTGGTGCAGAGGTTTTTGCAGGAACGGGTGCCTCCACTGCGACAACGTCAACCGGATCACATTGCAAGGGCTGGGATGCCCGCACGGACTCCTCTACTAGAACGGGTGCCTCACCTTCCGGTACAGACACTTCAGGTAAGAGGGATTGGCGCCGCTCCAAGTTTAGTTTTAGGACACGCCAGCTTGCTTCCATCCTGGCGACCTCCTCCCGGTGCCGGGCCAGGCCTCTTAGGGTATCCTCCGCTTCTTGCTGCGTAGGAGGGTTTCCAGGCCGGGTGCCCAACGGTGGTTCCGTGGCGATCGGGTCGCTTCCGTGGGGGGAGAGCTCTGACTGCTCCATCCCTTCACACTTCTGCTCGTGTCCATTAGCCATCTCTGCCAAGTCACATGTGTCATTAGCATCTGGAGAGGGCCCCTCTTTTGTAGTGAGGCGGGACCTTCGTGTTAGTTTCCGCACACTGAGGAGGATGAGGAGGCGGAACTGAAGAGCTGTGGTGCACGATCTTGCATTGCAGTACCATTTAGAGCCATCGTTTTCGCGTCACTGAGTGAGTGTGTACACCCATGAAGAGCACGCCCTTCTTCACCAGTGCCTCGTCGTGATGCAGATATGGCGGAAAAATGGCAAATACATTCTCTGATGATTTTAGCAATTCTCAAGCACAAAACCAGTTCAATTCAGGCACACAGGACTCGCTTATAGCGAGCTACAGAATCCTGTTCGTGACGCCCAAGTAGAGTCGCACAGAGCCAGAGGTTTTTGGGGTACTCGGCACCGAGCCCGTCGACTTCTATGGGGTATGTCACGGCTTTACCCGGCAATTGAATCAGAGTCTATTTTACTATGTAGAAGTGTATAAACTATAAATATATGTATATATATATGTCACAATGACATGTATGTATATGTATATATATATATATATATATATATATATATATATATATGTATTCTATGTGTGTATATTTAGTGTTTACAAGGAAATAAAGGTTTTTTTTAGTTGCGATATTTTGTTCCCATAGACTTACATTGGACTTCCGGTATCGAAATCGGATATCGACGATATTTAGTGCTATCGGCGATACAATTTCGATACGATATTTTTAGATATCGAGCACTATCGCTCAACACTATTGCTCATTTTAACTTCGAATTTCACTTCCGATCCGTGGAGAAGAATGTCAAAGTTAATGCACTGCCTTGATCCTTTGATGAGACCGATTCCCTGGAGGAGCCTCGGCACATGATTGACCCGACTAGGATTATTTAAGCAGCCCCAGTTCTTTTAAAAGACATTCCTTTGGGTAAGACTTTTGTCCATACTGGTAAGAGGAGAATTCTGTCTTGGGGTCACAAATCCAAGTTGGCTGGCCATATGGGCATATGCAAGTCCACTCAGCTGATTGCTTGCCGCTTCTCATGGCAATCGCTGGTAAATGATATCCAAGACTTTGTAACCGGGACTGCCTGTCCACAGTGTATCACAAACAAATCCATCAGGGACAAGCCTGCTGGTCTCCTTCTGCCACTGCCAGTTCCTTCCACTCCCTTGCAACGCACAGCCATGGATTTCATCACAGATCTGCCTCTGAGGGTTCCAACACCTTGTGGGCCGTGGTTGAGTAGCTTTCCAAAATGACTCATTTCAATCCAGTTGTCAGTCTTCCCTCGCTCCTAAGCTTGCCACGCAGTTCTTCCTGCGCGTGTTTTCCTCTCCACAGTCTCGGACCGTGGCATTCAGATCACTTCTAAATTCTGGAGAGCTTTTTGGAAGCTGCTGAACTACTACCCTCGGCAGTTTTCTTAGCTACAACTACATTGGGGAGTCTTGTGGAGCATCTCCACTCTTTGCCCTCAGTCTTAAGTTCTGACGCCAATGTCTGCTTCCTCCAGGGTACCAGAGGTCAGTTCTTCTTATTGCAACTTTCTTCAGATCTGGCAGCAGACACAGACCTCCCTCCTTAAGGTTGTGTCCAGGATAAAATACCATGTAGAGAAGAGCAGTTCTATGCCCCATTTCTGACCCAAAAATATAGTTTGGCTGTCATCTTACAACATTTCCCTGAAGGTGCCTTCTTATAAGCTTGCTCCTTGGGCCATTCAAGGTTCTCAGGCAGAGAATCCGGTGACCTACAGACTTCAGCTCCTAGTGAGTCTACATATCCCCAATTCCTTCCATGTCTCACTCCTAAAACTGGTGGTCATAAACCACTTCTTCAAGCCCCTTACTCCTGCCTCTATGCTTGCTACTCAGGGTCCTTAGGAAGAATTTGAGGTGAAGGACATCCTGGATTCCAAGAAAGTTTGAAGGAGAACCTTTTTTTTAAGTCGATTGAAAGGGTGGCGGTCCTGAGGAGAGGTCTTAGGTGCCTGCCAACAATATCTTTGCCCCTACTATTCTTGAGTGATTCCTCTGTCGGGCTGGCATCACCATGTAGTTTCCATTTGGCTTGGCCTGCCTCTGCAGGAATTTGATGAGTCCGCCAGAGATTAGGTTTCCTAGCCTCTCCTGTGCCAACAGGGTCTTTATTAGGCAGCTCCTCACTGCATTCTTTGCCTGAACATTGGTCTCTAGCCTGCTAGCACCCTGCTTATGCATATCTCCATATTCTGTCTCCCATTATTGACATAGCCTGTTTACTCGCTTTGTTTGACTTCTCCATCCCTGACTCCGGCTTTGTACAGTGAACCAATGATGCCTGCCCCAAGCTCAGACCGTCTGACTATGCTTCAGTCAGCTGGTGTAGACCCAGGGACTGCCCTGGAATGGTATTCTAAACGGCAACCCAGCCAATGCTCAACATCAGAGGCCATATGAAGATCAAGTAGACACATAGTCATGCCGCTCTAGGGTAAGCCAGGCCTGTGGGTCCCAAGTCCCAATCCAACAGCGTTACAGACACACTTTACCATAAGACGCGCCCCAGGTTTAGACAGTAGAAAAAATGTTTTTCCTATTTTCTACTAATTAAATCTTCCCTCCTGGCGTAAAGTGGCACGTTCGATATAACTAATTGTAATGCATTAGGGTAGAATATGGAAGTAATAAACTTATTGTAAGTGTTTCTCTGCACAATGTGTTATATTTACATATAATGTCACAGAACGGACATTAATTTACATAGACACAGCTCTGCTACAGCTACATATTTACATACACAGCTCAGCATTATCCTCCATCACAGGAAGCTGCCTCCAGACTACAAGAGAGACTAACTTATTAGCCAGACTTTTTTTGCGTTGAAAGTGCATCTAATAGTCCAAGAAATGCAGTAAAGTAATTTTCCTTCGCATTTTATTATACGAATGTCTGTTATATGGTTTTTGTTTAATTTGCCAATAACCTATATACAGTGGGAAAAATAAGTATTTGATATACTGCCGATTTTGCAATTTGTCTCACCTACAAACAATGAAAAGGTCTGTAATTTTTATTGTAGGTACACTTGAACTGTGAGAAACAGAATCGAAAAGTAAAAACCAGAAAATCACATTGTATGATATGTAAATAATTAAATTGCATTTTATTGCATGAAATAAGTATTTGATCACCTACCAACCAGCAAGAATTCTGGCCCTCACAGACCTGTTAGTTTTTCTTTAAGAAGCCCTCCAGCTCTGTACTCATTACCTGTATTAATTGCACCTGTTTGGACTCGTTACCTTTATAAAAGACACCTGTCCACACATTCAATCCCATTCCAACCTCTCCACCAAGATCAAAGAGCTCTATAAGGACAACCAGGGACAAAATTGTAGACCTGCACAAGGCTGGGATGGGCTACAGGATAATAGGCAAGCAGCTTGGTGAGAAGGCAACAATTGCTGGTACAATTATTAGAAAATGGAAGAAACACAGGTGACTGTAAATCTTCCTCGGTCTGGGGCTCCATGCAAGATCTCACCTTTAGGGGCAAGGAGGATTCTGAGGAAGGTCAAGAATCAGCCCAAAACTACACGGGGGAACCTGGTCAATGACATAAAGACAGCTGGGACCACAGTCTCAAATATTACCATTAACACACTACGCCGTCATAGATTAAAATCCTGCAAGAAACGCAAGGTCCCCCTACTCACGTCCACACATGTACAGGCCCATTTAAAGATCACCAATGACTATCTGGATGATACAGAGAAGGCATGGGAGAAGGTCATGTGGTCAGATGAGATCAAAATATAACTTTTTGGTATCAACTTCACTCGCCGTGTTTATAGGAAAAAAAAAGATCTGGGAGAAGATCTGTATGGAGGAGTGGGCCAAAATCCCTGTTGCAATGTGTGCAAACTTGGTCAAGAACTACAGGAAGCGTTTAATTTATGTAATTGCAAATAAAGGTTTCTGTACCAAATATTAAGTTCTTGTATTCTATTGTATTAAATGTTTATTTTGTGCAATAAAATGCAAATTAATTCTGTAAAAAACATACAATATGATTTTCTAGATTTTTTTTAACATTGTCACAGCTGTAGTGTACTTACGATAAAAATTACAGACCTATTCTTTCTCGGTGGGAAAACTTGCAAAATAAACAGTATCAAATACTTATTTTCCCCACTGTAGTTTCTCCTTGTGTGCATTATTTTTGATGGTCAACAAAATATACTTTCCAGTAATTCATTTTTCACATTCTAGGTCTGATAATGGATTCTCCCCGTGTGAGATTTTAAATGTTCAAGGTGCCATTTTTGGGTAAAACATTTTTCATATTCTGAACAAAAGGCTTCTTCCTAGTATGAGTTTTCTGGTGTCTAGCAAGATATGATTTATATAAAAAACATTTCCCACATTCTAAACATGAATATGGATTCTCCTCTGTGTGAACTCTTTGATGTGCAACAAGAAATAATTTGCTTGTAAAACATTTCCCACATTCTGAACATGAAAAAGGCTTCTCCCCTGTGTGAGTTTTCTGATGTCTAACAAGATATGATTTATATAAAAAACATTTCACACATTTTGAACATGAATATGGTTTATCCCCAGTGTGCGTTCTCTGGTGTCTAGCAAGATGTATTTTACGTGCAAAACATTTTCCACATTCTGAACAGGAAAAAGGCTTCTCCCCTGTGTGAGTTCTTTGATGTCTAACAAGATATGATTTATATAAAAAACATTTCCCACATTCTGAACATGAATATGGTTTCTCTCCTGTGTGAATTCTTTGATGTGCAACTAGAAATGATTTACTAGTAAAACATTTCCCACATTCTGAACAGGAAAAAGGCTTCTCCCCTGTGTGAGTTCTCTGGTGTCTAACACAATGCGATTTCTCTACAAAACATTTCCCACATTCTGAACATGAAAAAGGCTTTTCCCCCTTGTGAGTTCTCTGGTGTGTAACAAGATGTGATCTTTGTCCATAACATTTTCCACATTCTAAACATGAATGTGCCTTCTTCCCAGTGTGAGTTCTTTGGTGAATAACAAGACAAGAATTTCGGCTAAAACTTTTCCCACATTCTGAACATGAAAAAGGCTTCTCTCCTGTGTGAGTCCTCTGGTGTCTACCAAGATGTGATTTATATACAAAACATTTCCCACATTCTGAACATGAAAATGGCTTTTTCCCCTGTGTGAGTTCTCTGATGTGTAACAAGATGTGATCTGTGCCCATAACATTTTCCACATTCTGAACATGAATATGGCTGGTCCCCTGTGTGAGTTCTCTCGTGAATAACAAGATAAGATTTCCGGTTAAAACATTTCCCACATTCTGAACATGTATATGGCTTCTCCCCTGTGTGAGTTTTCTGATGTCTGTTAAGTGTTGATTTTACTTTAAAACATTTACCACATTCTGAACATGAATATGGATTCTCCCCAATATGAGTTATTTGATGCCTAACCAGATCTGATTCCTGGTTAAAATTTCTCCCACATTTGGAATAAGAAAATCTCTTCTCCTCTATGTGAATTTTTTGATGTTTACCAAAAGATGTTTCAAGGGGAAAACCATGTCCGTGTTCTGAACTTGAAATTGGCTTATTTGCTTTAAGAGCAGTTCTTTTTTTAATTACTCTTTTCTGACTTTTTGTTGTATTTGTCGTCTGTAATGAATCATAAGATAGGACCTTTTTCAAAGGATCAGACAATAGATCTTTGCTGTGAAGGGATGATTGTGTATCTGGAGTAATGGCATTTACTTCAGTTGTATCCTGTGTGATCTCAAGGTCTTCTGATTTAAAAATTGAAGAGATCAATTGTTCCTCTGATATCCTGGTACAGTCATCTGCCAAGAATAAAACCAATTATTATTTTTTAATAAAATATCCTTGAAATTCATATTTTTGAACATTTTTTCTACTTAAAATGTCCATAGAAATGAAAACTGAATTATTCACTAAGACAATGACAGTTCACAGTCTAATAGAAGACATCATAGCATGAACAAGTGGAATGTAGTGATCAACTGTTTGTTCATTCTGCCTACCAAATATTGGAATAAAAAGCCATCAAAAAATGTTATGTAGGCGAAAATGATACTAATTAAAATGTTTAATTATCCTGCAAAAAACAAACTCCATTCAGGTGTCAAAATAGTCACTACTCCTTTAGATTAATTGATGGTTATGATTTACCAAATGGAGTCACTTTATGAGGTGTTCTACTGCTATGGTTTTCTGCCATTCCGTAACATTACAAATGGTGTGTCACATTTCCTCTGGAATTTGCTCCTGTAATGTCTGCTTCTATCACCAGTAGCGACCATAATTCATTCTGCCGGCGGCGCTAGTGATGGAGGAGACGTTGGAACTAGCAACTAAAGGGTATGCCACACTAAACAAGGTTGCTAACGAGATCGCTAAAAAACGTCACTATTTAGCGATCTCGTTAGTGACGCTATTGTGTGTGGCATGTAGCAACGACGTGGCCCCTGCTGTGATCTCGCTGATCGTTCACTAGAGTTCTGGACCGTATTTAGATCGTTGGCGTCCCGCTGGTGACGCTATATCACTGTGTCTGGCACCTTTTGTGAGCGATGTGCGCTGTTTTTTACATCGCAATGACCGTTAAAGTCGTTAATGAGATCGCTAACCGCTTATGAGTCGTTAACGAGATCGCTAAGTGTGGCAGCTACTAGCGACATTAAAACGATCACAAAAACGATCGCATTAGTATGCGTCGTTATTGTGATCGTTAGCGGGAGCGTTTAGTGTGGCAGTACCTTAAGAGTAGGGTGGCTGGGACTAGTACTACCATCCAGTCTGGCTGTATGGGTGTGTGTGTGATGTCCAACTGGAATGATCACCTCCTCGCTTCCGGTAACTGGAAATCACCACACCCTACTAAAGCTTAAGGGTATGTTTCCACGTGGCGTAATCCGAGCGCTTTGGACACCAGCTCCGTCCAAAGCGCTGCCAGCTTTTGTACGTGCGGTGATTCCGCATGTGTTCATTGAACACATGCGGAATCACCGCATCCTATACATAGAACTGTGCTATTTATCTTGCAGAGACTGCGCGTCTCCGCAAGATAAATAGACATGCTGCAGTCTGGAAAGACGCGCCACATGTGCATATACGCAGGTTTGCCACTTGCGTCTTTGTAAGCATAGTAGAGATGGGATTTCATATAATCCCCTCCACTATGCTGTAACATCTGGACACTGCGGATTGGACACTGAGGCTGTACGCAACGTCCAATCCGCAGCAAACACGCCACATGGAAACATACCCTAAAGCATATTGCTGGAAGCTGCCAGATTCAGCCTTGTTCTCTTCTGGTTCAGTTCTGTGTTCTCAGCTCCCGGCTTGTGTATTTGATGCTTTTGTGATCCTGGCCCGTTTATTGAGGACTCTGATTTTGTATTTTCTAAACTCTAGGCCCCTCAAAGTACTTTCAAAAGTGATTTTTTTTTTACCCCAAAAAATAGTTTTTTTAAATTTAGTTGAACATATAGAAACTTGTTGCTAAATGTGTAAGCCTTATATCATCCAAGAAAAAAAGAAAAGAATGTTGAAAAAAAAATAAACCTGCATGCTGGAAAAATGGTGCCGACCAAAAGTAGAAATACGGTAAATGTTATTTTTTAACTATTTTGTATGGTATCACGGGTGGATCGCGGCTATTCAAAACAGCTGACATGTCCCAGGAAAGATGTGGGAGTCTGACATCTGCATAAATGTACTCCCGATGTCGGAAAGGGGTTAAATCAGAGATTTACAGTACAGACCAAAAGTTTGGACACACCTTCTCATTTAAAGATTTTTCTGTATTTTCATGACTATGAAAATTGTAGAATCACACTGAAGGCATCAAAACTATGAATTAACACATGTGGAATTATATACTTAACAAAAAAGTGTGTAACAACTGAAAATATGTCTTATATTCTAGGTACTTCAAAGTAGCCACCTTTTGCTTTGATGACTGCTTTGCACACTCTTGGCATTCTCTTGATGAGCTTCAAGAGGTAGTCACCGGAAATGGTCTTCCAACAATCTTGAAGGAGTTCCCAGAGATGCTTAGCACTTGTTGGCCCTTTTGCCTTCACTCTGCGGTCCAGCTCACCGCAAACCATCTCGATTGGGTTTAGGTCTGGTGACTGTGGAGGCCAGGTCATCTGGCGTAGCACCCCATCACTCTCCTTCTTGATCAAATAGCCGTTACACAGCCTGGAGGTGTGTTTGGGGTCATTGTCCTGTTGAAAAATAAATGATGGTCCAACTAAACACAAACCGGATGGAATAGCATGCTGCTGCGAGATGCTGTGGTAGCTATGCTGGTTCAGTATGCCTTCAATTTTTAATAAATCCCCAACAGTGTCACCAGCAAAGCACCCCCACACCATCACACCTCCACCTCCATGCTTCACGGTGGGAACCAGGCATGTAGAGTCCATCCGTTCACCTTTTCTGCGTCGCACAAAGACACGGTGGTTGGAACCAAAGATCTCAAATTTGGACTCATCAGACCAAAGCACAGATTTCCACTGGTCTAGTGTCCATTCCTTGTGTTCTTTAGCCCAAATAAGTCTCTTCTGCTTGTTGCCTGTCCTTAGCAGTGGTTTCCTAGCAGCTATTTTACCATGAAGGCCTGCTGCACAAAGTCTCCTCTTAACAGTTGTTGTAGAGATGTGTCTGCGGCTAGAACTCTCTGTGGCATCGACCTGGTCTCTAATCTGAGCTGCTGTAAACCTGTGATTTCTGAGGCTGGCGACTCGGATAAACTTATCCTCAGAAGCAGAGGTGACTCTTGGTCTTCCTTTCCTGGGGCGGTCCTCATGTGAGCCAGTTTCTTTGTAGCGTTTGATGGTTTTTGCAAATGCACTTGGGGACACTTTCAAAGTTTCCCCAATTTTTTGGACTGACTGACCTTCATTCTTAAAGTAATGATGGCCACTCGTTTTTCTTTACTTAGCTGCTTTTTTCTTGCCATAATACAAATTCTAACAGTCTATTCAGTAGGACTATCAGCTGTGTATCCACCAGACTTCTGCACAACACAACTGATGGTCCCAACCCCATTTATAAGGCAAGAAATCACACTTATTAAACCTGACAGGGCACACCTGTGAAGTGAAAACCATTTCCGGTGACTACCTCTTGAAGCTCATCAAGAGAATGCCAAGAGTGTGCAAAGCAGTAATCAAAGCAAAAGGTGGCTACTTTGAAGAACCTAGAATATAAGACATATTTTCAGTTGTTTCACACTTTTTTGTTAAGTATATAATTCCACATGTGTTAATTCTTAGTTTTGATGCCTTCAGTGTGAATGTACAATTTTCATAGTCATGAAAATACAGAAAAATCTTTAAATGAGAAGGTGTGTCCAAACTTTTGGTCTGTACTGTATGTGACACAAAATAGTTAACAAATAACATTTCCCACATGTCTACTTTACATCACCACAATTTTTGAAACATTATTTTTTGTTAGGAAGTTAGAGGGATTAAAAGTTGATCAGCAATTCTCATTTTTCCAACAAAATTTCTAAAAAAATTTTTTAGGAACCACCTCACATTTGAAGTGACTTTGACTGGCCTATGTGACAGAAAATACACAGAAGTGACAACATTTTAAAGACTGCACACCTTAAAGTGCTTAAAACCACATTCAAAAATTTTATGGACACTTCGCGTGCATCACAGGAATTAGAGCACTATGGAAGCTAAAAATGAACATTTTACTTTTTTCCACAAAAAGGAGATTTTTGTGTACTCACCGTAAAATCCTTTTCTCCGAGACGCTCATTGGGGGACACACAGACCGTGGGTGTTATGCTGCTGCCACTAGGAGGACACTAAGCAATACATTAAGCACAAAAGATTAACTCCTCCTCCTGCAGTATACACCTCCTGTTGGCTCAATCCTGAACCAGTTCGGTGCCAAAGCAGTAGGAGCTCATAACAGAGTGCAATATGTCACAAATCAAATAACTACTTACAAAAAATACAACAAGGCTTTAAATTAAACAAGGGTGGGAGCTGTGTCCCCCAATGAGCGTCTCGGAGAAAAGGATTTTACGGTGAGTACACAAAAATCTCCTTTTCTCCTTCGCCTCATTGGGGGACACACAGACCGTGGGACGTCCCAAAGCAGTCCCTGGGTGGGAAGCCATCAACAGATGGAGCCTCGTGAAAACTTATGCATACAAATCGCTTAACTGGTTAACGGTCAACTTACAGATGCGCAACAGCTGATTGCAGAATTTGTCTGCCAAGTGCCGCATCTGAAGAAACCTGAGCATGAATTTGATAATGCTTGACGAAAGTATGAAGACTGGACCAAGTCGCAGCCTTGCACACTTGTTGTGCCGAAGCCTGGTGCCGAATGGCCCAGGAGGCCCCCACAGATCGAGTGGAGTGTGCCTTAATCCCAGCCGGGATAGGCTGACCTTTAACACGATACGCCTCTTGGATCGCAAAGCGAATCCATCTGGCTAACGTGACCTTGGAAGCAGGAAGACCCTGTCTGCGTCCTTCCGGAAGCACAAACAGAGCGTCCGATTTTCGGAAAGGTGCCGTTCTTGAAATATACCTTCGGAGAGCTCTCACCAAATCCAGGGTGTGAAGAGCTTTTTCAGTACGGTGAATCGGCGCCGGACAGAACGAAGGCAAAACTATCTCCTCATTGATGTGAAAATCCGAAACGACCTTAGGCGTGAAAGAAGGAGACGTTCTAAGAACTACCTTGTCCTGGTGAAAAATAAGGAAAGGAGATTTACAAGATAAGGCTGCCAACTCCGATACCCGTCTGATAGAGGTAATCGCCACTAGGAAGACAACCTTCCAGGAGAGAAGCGATAAGGACACCTCAGACAAAGGTTCGAAGGGTGATTCCTGTAAGGCACTGAGGACCAAATTAAGGTCCCAAGGCTCTAAAGGCCTCTTGTAGGGCGGAACAAGACGTGACACTCCCTGGATAAAGGTCCTGACCTGAGACTTAGATGCGATCCGCCGTTGAAAAAGGACGGACAACGCAGAAATCTGTCCCTTGAGAGAGGAGAGAGCTAACCCTGAATCCATTCCTGTTTGAAGAAACTCTAGAATGGAAGGGATAGAAAAGACCAAAGGGGAACGACCCTTGTCTTTACACCAGGAAAAAAATGTCTTCCAGACTCGATGATAAATACGTGCGGAAGCCGGCTTCCTGGCATTGATCATTGTTGAAACCACGTTGTTAGAGAAACCAGCCTGACTTAAGATCCAGGCTTCAATGGCCATACCGTCAAATTCAGCGCTTTCGAATTGTGATGGTAAATTGGACCCTGTGAAAGAAGGTCCGGACGATCTGGTAATCTCCAGGGAACGTCTGCGACTAGACGCACTAGTTCCGCATACCACAGACGGCGAGGCCAGTCCGGAGCGACCAGAATGAGAGGAACGCCTTCCGCTTTGATCTTCCGAATCACCCTGGGGATTAACGGAAGAGGTGGGAAGATGTAAGGAAGGCGAAATTGACTCCAAGGGAGAACTAGCGCATCCGAACCGATGGCTAATGGATCGCGTGATCGACTTATGAAAGTCTGAATTTCTGCATTCAATCTGGATGCCATGAGATCCACATCCGGAATTCCCCAACGCTGGCAAATGAGTTGAAACATTTCCGGGTGAAGGGACCATTCCCCTGAGTCTAAGCTTTGGCGACTGAGGAAGTCGGCCTCCCAATTGTCCACTACCGGGATGTGAACCGCGGAGATGGGCGAGCGGTTTGCCTCGGCCCAGCGCAGGATGTGCGATACCTCGAGCATAGCTGTTCTGCTCCGAGTGCCCCCTTGGCGGTTGATATACGCCACGGCCGTGGCGTTGTCTGACTGAATCCGGATGGGACGTCCGGCCAGTAGATGATGGAACTGCACGAGAGCTAACTTGATAGCTCTGATCTCCAGAATGTTGATCGGAAGACGGGCCTCTGATAGAGACCATCGGCCTTGAGCCGTGTGATGGAGGAACACTGCTCCCCATCCGAGGAGACTGGCATCGGTGGTCACCACCAGCCAATGGATCGGCAGAAAGGATTTTCCCTGATTCAGTGATGAAGCCTTTGTCCACCATTTTAAGGAGCTTCTGACTGTGGGAGACAGACGGAAGCGGCGACCTAAAGACGCAGGGTTCCTGTCCCAAAACGATATTAGCTCCTGTTGAAGAGGACGAAGGTGGAACTGAGCGAATGGTACTGCCTCGATGGACGCTACCATTTTCCCCAGGACCTGCATCGCGCTCCGCAGAGTGCGAGTGGCCTAAAAACAACAGGAGTACTCCCCGTCTCAGAGAGTTGATCTTCTCTGGCGGGAGAGATACCAACCCTTGGAAGGTGTCCAGAATCATTCCCAGAAAAGGCATCTTCTGAGAAGGAATGGGAAGAGACTTGTCCAAATTGATTAGCCAGCCCAAGCGAGAAAGGGTGTCGATAGTGATCTCGACACTTTCTGCGCAGGCCTGAAAAGACGGACCTTTGATGAGTAGGTCGTCCAGGTACGGGAGGACTACCACACCCCGAGAGTGTAAAATTGACATGGCGGCCGCCATGACCTTTGTGAACACTCTGGGGGCGGTTGCGAGACCGAAAGGCAGAGCGGCAAATTGAAAATGATCCTCTCCGACAGCAAAACGCAGAAACTTTTGATGACCTCTGAAAATTGGAATGTGTAGATAGGCATCCTTGATGTCTACAGACGCCAAGTATTCTTTCCTTTCTAGAGATGCGACCACAGAACGGAGGGATTCCATCCTGAAATGACGGATTCTGATGAACTTGTTTAGTAATTTGAGGTCTAGAATAGGACGCAAGGAGCCGTCCTTCTTGGGAACCACAAAGAGGTTTGAGTAAAACCCTTGGAATCTTTCCCTGTGCGGGACTGGGACGATGACGCCGCTGGAACGAAGTATGTCCAGAGCCTGAAGGAAGGGAACTATGAGATCCTTGGACTTGGGGGGACGTGACTGAAAGAAACGTGTTGGGGGGAAGGGACAAGAATTCGATCTTGTAGCCGGAGTGTACCAGATCGAGGACCCACCGGTCCTGAATGACCGACCCCCAGACCTCGCGAAACAAGAGTAGGCAGCCGCCTACCTTGTTTGGGACCCCCGTCCTTGGTAAGGAGTCATTGGGAAGACTGTTTGCGAGAAGAGGAGCTCCTATTTCCCGTCTGAGAAAATCTGTTTTCTCCAGGGCTGAGAGGACCTGGACGATGGTTGCGAGCCCCTATCTCTGCGAGCTTGACGGGGTGCTCGAGACGAGGTCGAGGACCAATTAAAGGAGCTACGAAATGGCCGGGAACGACCTTGGTATTGATACCAAAAAGGTCGATTGATTCTGCGCTGCGGAAGAAATTTGCTCTTGCCCCCAGTGGCGTCAGAAATAATTTGATCAAGACTGTCTCCAAAAAGACGTCCTGAAAGATAAGGCAGCGAAGTCAAAGTTCTCTTTGAAGCAGCATCTGCATGCCACTCTCGGAGCCAGAGGGATCTCCGAATAGCGATAGCATTGGCTGCTGTGAGTGCAGCGCAATTAGCTGCATCTAGGGACGCATGAACCATGTAGTCACCTGCCCGAGTAATCTGATAGGCCAGATTACGTGCCTCGGGTGAAAGGGAGATATCGCTAGTTGTTTTAACTAGGTCCTCAACCCAAGCCACCATGGCCCTTGCTACCCAGGTGGCCGCAAAGGAGGGGGAGAGAGAGGCTCCAGCCGCCTCAAAAATTGATTTTGCGAGGTTGTCAATTTGTTTGTCAGACGGGTTCCTAATGGATGAACTATCTGACACAGAGAGCAGGGTTTTTGAAGCTAAGCGAGATACTGGAGGATCTACCACTGGAGATTCAGTCCACTCTTTCGCTACAGTTGCTGAAAATGGGTAACGAGCTTTCAGAGACTTCAGCCCTGAAAAACGTTTGTCTGGACGCTCCCTCTGTCCCTGAACAATTTCCGTAAATTCAGGGTGATTACCAAACACCTTGTGAGTACGTTTAGCTCTTTTGAAAGAGATAGGGTGATTTGGTTGAGACCCAGGTTCTTCATCTAGTTTGAGGATTTTATTAATTGCCTCAATGAGAGAATCTAACGATTCCTGAAATTCTGGCGAGTTGGGGTCATCACCAATGTCCGACTCGTATTCCGAATCATGATCACTACGATATCTGGGCGAGGGGGAGCGAGAGCCTGAGCTCGCCGATGCCGAACCGCTGGATGGATTAGGAGACGCATTATGGCGGCGTTTTCTGGACGACCGCTTTGCGGACGCCGAGGGTCGGCCCCTGTCGGATGAGGTCTCTCTGAAGGCTAACGGGCCCCTTTCTGGAAAAGGGACGCCCTGGGAAGAAGCGGAGCCACGGAAAGTATCCAAGGCCCTAGTCAGAGAATCCATGGAATGCGCCAGAAATTCTGGCCATCCTGAAGGACCTGGCTCAATGGGATCAGGAATAGGCAGAGACTCCTGAACGGTAGTAGGGGGCTCCTGAGCGGCAGAAGCAGTGGGCTCTTGGGCACATGATGTACAGAATTGGGAACCATGCTTTGACGGCAGTGGAGCGTTGCATGCAATGCAGGCGGCATATACTACAGTGTAGTTTTTAGCCTTTTTAGCGTTCTTTGATTGCGACATATTTTCTGCAATTTTTTGGAGCCTGCTGCAGTAGAAGGGTTAATCGCTGTGCCGACCTAGTCGCAGCGTGCACTTACCCAGGTCCTGTGCAGGGAAGAAGGAGAACAGCGTCCCAGCGCTGCTCCACAAAAAAAAAAAAAAAAAGATGGCGCCCGAGATTATAGCAGCGCTTCTCGTGTGGTACGAGAAGCGCCAGAGGCAGTGGGAGGAGAGGGGGAGGACCCAGGAGAGAGACCCATGTAATCTAACGCTGGCCAATAGCGTTAGAGATGGGCGGAGCCGTTCGGCCCGCCCCTTCCCTTGAGGCCTATCCCGGCCTGAAGCCGGGGACTAAATTTAGAAAATGCGGCCTATGCCGGCCCGAAGCCGGGCCTAAATCTTTTGCGGCCTACCCCGGAGCCGAAGCTGGGGAGTATATTTAGGGCCGAGGCCACGGCGCGAATATAGCGCTAGCGGCGCGATTGTAGCGCTAGCGGCGCAAAGACGCGGAGGCGCAACACCGCTGCGGCCGCGATGCGACGCCAAAGCGGTCGCGGCGACATGAGGCAAAATCGCCCTCCTGATATACTCACTGCGGGGGCCCGAAGATGGAGACCGCAGGACTACAGCATTTATGGCCGTACTTCCTCAATCCACCATCCCCTTTCATTAGGGGGGTGGAGAGGGATTTTTCATGCATCAGACCGCCACCGCTTCAGGAGAGGTGAGCGGGATATTCAATCAAAGGTGCCACGCGAATCCATCATCTACCTCGTGGGATATCTCATGGGGAGAGCGGCCCATTCCAGGGATCTGTCGCCCCATGGTAGCGTGGCAGGAGGGGTACGTGGAGGCGACACTCGCACGATGCCGCCTGTTGTTGGTTTTTGGGAGATCGTGACTTTTCGTACAAGTCCCGTCGCCCATCCGTGCGTGAAGAAAGTAAAAATAATAAAAAGTTTAAAAATCAGAAAAAAATCAGAAAAAACGTGGGGTCTGAGAGCAGACCCTAGTGCCTCCTACAGACACTAAGCAAGAACTGGTTCAGGATTGAGCCAACAGGAGGTGTATACTGCAGGAGGAGGCGTTAATCTTTTGTACTTAATGTATTGCTTAGTGTCCTCCTAGTGGCAGCAGCATAACACCCACGGTCTGTGTGTCCCCCAATGAGGCGAAGGAGAAAATGTTCTTTTAGCCCCATTTTTTTTATTTTCACAAGGATAAGGCTGGGTTCACATTGCATTGCGGGCAATGCGCTGACGGCATCCGTCACATAGCGGCACTAACGCTATGTAACGGATGTGTTAACGCCGCCATTGCCCGCAATAGCAGTAGCGCATCCTAACGCATGCCGAAATCGGCAAGCGTTAGCGATGTGCCGTCATTCTGTGACGGACCCTCGGACGCGGTCTGCAGCGTTCGGAGGTCTGTCACTGCTAGCTCAGATAGAGAAGCTGCGCTAGCGTGATCGGTAAACGCGATCACAAAATGACAGTAGCGTTAATGCAGTCCGTCAACGCTATGCGTTAAGCGGACTGCATTAAAGCTATGTGAACCTAGCCTAACAGGAAAAAAATCGACCCCAAAAATTGTTGTACAATTTCTCCTGAGCACGCCACATGAGGGGGAAAACTACAGTTTGGGAGCACGGCATGGCTCAGAAGGAAAGCAACATTTGACTTTGAACGCAAAGTTGGCTGGAATCGAGAGCGGACACTGTCATATTCGTAGAACCCCTGCTATGCCTAAACAGTGGAAACCCCCCACAAGTGACCCTATATTAGAATTGATCTTGTGTTTTCCTGGTATGTGAATTTTATAATGTGGTGGCATACATAAGTTGTGTAGAGTGCATCAGGTTGGCATACATGAGTTGTGTCGAATGCATCAGGTTTGCATGCGTGAGTAATGTTGAGTGCATCAAGTTGGCATACGCGAGTAGTGGGGAGGAAAGGAAAGAAACCGACCAAAAATCCCAGTGTACCAAAATTATAATCTTTAGTGAATATATCTAATAGTAATTGGTAACAATTAGAATATAATATGTAATTTGTAATTTTATTATATTCTAATTGTTACCAATTACTATTAGATATATTCAATAAAGATTATAATTTTGGTACATTGGGATTTTTGGTTGGTTTCTTTCCTCCCCTTTTCTTGTTGATTGTTATAGCGACTATCCCTTGGTCTTATTTAGTCCGGTTTACTTGGTCTTTTAACCCCATTTTGTAGGTTAAAGACCAGGCCAATTTTTACAATTCTGACCACTGTCTCTTTATGAGGTTATAACTCTGGAACGCTTCTACGGATCTTGGCGATTCTGAGATTGTTTTCTCGTGACATATTGTACTTCATGATAGTGGTAAAATTTCTTCAATATAACTTGCGTTTTTTTATGAAAAAAATGGAAATATGGCAAAAATTTTGAAAATTTTGCAATTTTCAAACTTTTAATTTTTATGCCATTAAATCAGAGAGATATGTCACAAAAATTAGTTAATAAATAACATTTCCCACATGTCTACTTTACATCAGCACAATTTTGGATCCAAAATTTTTTTTTGTTACGAAGTTATAAGTGTTAAAAGTTGACCAGCAATTTCTCATTTTTCCAACAAAATTTACAAAACCATTTTTTTAGGGACCACCTCACATTTGAAGTGAATTTGAGGGGTCAATATGACAGAAAATACCCAAAAGTGACACCATTCTAAAAACTGCACCCCTCAACGTGTTCAAAGCCACATTCAAGAAGTTTATTAACCCTTTAGGAACTTCACAAGAATTGAAGCAATGTGGAAGGAAAAAATGAACATTTAACTTTTTTTCCCAAAATTTTTCTTTCGACACAATTTTTTTAAATTTTGTCAAGGGTATCAGGAGAAAATGAACCACAATATTTGTTGTAGAATTTCTCCAGAGTACACCGATATACCATGTGTGGGGGTAAACCACTATTTGGGCGCATGGCAGAGCTCGGAATGGAAGCAGCGCCATTTGACTTTTTTGGCTGGAATTGAGATTGGACGCCATGTCGCATTTGGAGAGTCCCTGTGTGCCTAAACAGTGGAAACCCCCACAAGTGACCCCATTTTGGAAACTGGACCCCTCAAGGAACTTATCTAAATGTGTTGTGAGAGCTTTTAACCCCCAAGGGCTTCACAGAAGGTTATAACGTAGAGCCGTAAAATTAAAAAATCATATTTTTTCCACAAAAATGATCTTTTCATCCCAATTATTATTTTCCAAAGGATAAAAGGACCCCAAAAGTTATTGGGCAATTAGTCCTGAGTACGCTGATACCCCATATGTGGGGGTAAACCACTATTTGGGCGCATGGCAGAGCTCGGAAGGGAAGCAGCGCCATTTGACTTTTTTGGCTGGAATTGAGATTGGACGCCATGTCGCATTTGGAGAGTCCCTGTGTGCCTAAACAGTGGAAACCCCCCACAAGTGACCCCATTTTGGAAACTAGACCCCCCAAGGAACTTATCTAAATGTGTTGTGAGAGCTTTTAACCCCCAAGCGCTTCACAGAAGGTTGTAACGTAGAGCCGTGAATTAAAAAATCATATTTTTTCCACAAAAATGATCTTTTCATCCCAATTTTTATTTTCCAAAGGATAAAAGGACCCCAAAATTTATTGTGCAATTAGTCCTGAGTACGCTGATACCCCATAGGTGGGGGTAAACCACTATTTGGGCGCATGGCAGAGCTCGGAAGGGAAGCAGCGCCATTTGACTATTTTGGCTGGAATTGAGATTGGATGCCATGTCGTATTTGGAGAGTCCCTGTGTGCCTAAACAGTGGAAACCCCCCACAAGTGACCCCATTTTGGAAACTAGACCCCCCAAGGAACTTATCTAGATGTGTGGTGAGAGCTTTGAACCCCCAAGGGCTTCACAGAAGGTTATAACGTAGAGCAGTAAAATTAAAAAATCATATCTTTTCCACAAAAATGATCTTTCCACCCCCAATTGTTATTTTCCAAAGGGTAACAGGACCCCAAAAGTTATTGTGCAATTTGTCCTGAGTACGCTGATACCCCATATGTGGGGGGAAACCACTAT
This sequence comes from Oophaga sylvatica, assembly GCA_033576555.1. Lineage (NCBI taxonomy): Eukaryota > Metazoa > Chordata > Amphibia > Anura > Dendrobatidae > Oophaga > Oophaga sylvatica. The sequence continues at coordinate 29,107,662 of JARQOD010000003.1, read as the reverse complement.
TTTGACGCATGGCAGAGCTCGAAAGGGAAGTAGCGCCTTTTTCAAATGCAGACTTTGATGGAATGGTCTGTGGGTGTCATGTCACGTTTGGATAGCCCCTGATGTGCCTAAACAGTAGAAACCCCCCACAAGTGACTCCATTTTGGAAACTAGACCCCCAAGGAACTTTTCTAGATGTGTGGTGAGCACTTTGAACCCCCAAGTGTTTCACAGAAGTTTATAACGTAGAGCCGTGAAAATAAAAAAATCATATTTTTTTCCACAAAAATAATCTTTTTGCCCCAAATTTTTATTTTTATAATGGTAACAGGAGAAATAGGACCCCAAAAGCTATTGTGCAATTTGTCCTGAGTACGCTGATATCCCATATGTGGGGGGGAACCACTATTTTGACGCATGGCAGAGATCGGAAGGGAAGGAGCACCGTTTTTAAATGCAGACTTTGATGGAATGGTCTGCGGGTGTCATGTCGCGCTTGGAGAGCCCCTGATGTGCCTAAACAGTAGAAACCCCCACAAATGACCCCATTTTGCAAACTAGACCCCCCAAGGAACTTTTCTAGATGTGTGGTCAGCACTTTGAACCCCCAAGGGCTTCACAGAAGTTTATAACGTAGAGCCGTGAAAATAAAAAAAATCATATTTTTTTCCACAAAAATGACCTTTTTGCCCCCAAATTTTTATTTTTATAAGGGTAACAGGAGAAATAGGACCCCAAAAGCTATTGTGCATTTTGTCCTGAGTACGCTGATACCCCATATGCGGGGGGGAACCACTGTGATCGCCTTACTGCGATCTTTGGGAGGCACAATGAACAAATCTACCAAAGGTGAAGAATTGGTTTTCTTTTTTACGCCGTTCCTCGTGCGATATTAGTGATTAGGCGACTTTATTCCTCGGATCGGTGCGATTACAGCGATACCAGATTTACACCCTTTTTTCATGTTTAGCTTCTGTCACACACTAAAAGATGCTTTTTTTTGGAATAATTTTTTGTAAGAATTTTTTGCATCGCCGTATTTTGAGAGCTATAATTTTTCCATATTTCGGCCGACAGAGTTATCTATGGGCTTATTTTTTGCGGGACGAGCTGACGTATTTATTGGTACCATATTCGGGCACATAACGTTTTTTGATCGCTTCCTATTCCGATTTTTGTGGAAGCAGAATGAACAAAAACCAGCAATTCAGGAATTGTTTTTTTTTTAATTTTTTTTCCCCCGTTCCGCGTGTGGTAAAATTGATAAAGCAGCTTTATTCTTCGGGTCACTACGATTACAGCGATACCTCATTTATATATTTTTTTATGTTTTGGCGTTTTTTACACAATAAAGAATTTTATAGAAAAAATAATTATTTTTGCATCAGTTTATTCCGCGAGCTATAACTTTTTGTGTTTTTTTTTTACGGCTTTCACTGAAGGGGTTAACTAGGGTTATGCTTTTATAGATGGGATTTTTACGGACATGGCGATACCCAACATGTGTATTTTTTTTGTTTTTTATTTTTTTTATTACATAAAAATGTGTATTTTTTAGGGGATTTTTTTTAAATTATTTTTTAATATTTTTTTTACAATTTTTTTTAAAAAATTATTTTTTTCAACTTGTCCCTTTATGGGACTTTCACTTTTTTTACTTTTTATTGCAGTTACAATGCATTGCAATGCTCTGGCATTGCAATGCATTGCAACTATAGTGGAAGCTGCTGTGACATGATCACAGCAGCTTCCCGTAGCTAAATGACCCGGAGGTTGTCATGACAACCCCCGGGTCATCAAGGCAGAGATCGGCCCCTGCAAATACAGTGCAGGGTGCGATCTGAGGCAGAGGGAGCTCCCGACCCTCTGCCTCCCCCCTGAGCTCTGCGATCGCGCTCGATCGCAGCAGTCAGGGGGTTAACAGCCAGGGGCGGTGGGGGCTCCGCTCCTGGCTGTCAGTGCAGGAAGCCTGGCCACTGCAGCGCCGGCTCCTGCACTGATCGCGCTGGGGAAGCTGAAATTTCAGCTTCTCCTGCGCAATCGCTGCTGTGTTTGGTCAGTCAGATTGACTGACCAATCACAGCGCTGTGAGTGCGGGGACCGACGGCAAAGGTCCCCGCACCGCTTGCCGTGCCTGTCAGCTGTCTGTGACAGCTGTCGGCACTGATCTACCACTGCGTGTTTACACGGAGTGGTAGATCAAAGGCATGACGTGCAGAGTCCGTCCTGGTGCCGGAACTGGCACCTTGCCATGACGGACTCTGCACGTCAGTGGACATTAAGGGGTTAATATTGTATTTTTTGGTTCACTCGATTAATAATATCCTGACCTTGTTATAGACATATTGTTTTCCTTGTTTCTTTTGTCTCATACGTGAGTAGTGTAGAGTGCATCAGGTGGGCATAAGTGAGTTCTGTAGAGTGAATCAGGTTAGCATATGCAAGTTGTGTAATTCATAAATAACTTAAGTAGTTCATACATAAATGGTGGACTCTGAAACAGTCTTTCATACACAGACCAGGTTTGTCGGGAAGGGGTCAAATTGATCAATGGCTTCCTTTTGTAACACACTTTGGAACTTTTTTTATGCAACATTCGTCTCTTTTCAGTTAGAGGGACCTCACCGGGGAAATGTTGATCTGGTACAACACGGGCACCTTCAGTTCCGGAAGTACTGGGGCCCACTCCTTCCTCACATCCAAATATTAGGGCCTTGATCACTCCATCGTGGAACTGAAGCAATGTAACGGTCTGGCCTGTACATTGTGATAGCACAAAAGTGTTATACAATGCCATTTGGACAATGTACACGGCAAGTTTCTCGTACCACACCTTAGCTTTTCGCATGGCACTGTAGGGGTGGAGGACTTGATAAGAGAGATCAACTCCACTCATGTTTTTGTTGTTCCCCAGAACACAGTCTGGTTTGGGGATCAGTGTAGAGGAACCTCGTACAGCGGTGGGGGTGCTGCGGTAGCTCTGGCAGAGAGGGACTCGATGAGTGGGATGCTGGAATAAAAGTTATCCATGTGGAGGTGATAACCTTTATCTAGGAGTGGGTGCACCAAATCCCACACAATTTTCCCACTCATTCTCAGGACGGGGGCCTTCGGGGGATGAATCTGGGTGGCCTTCCCTTCATAACCCTAAATCCCTGGGTGTACCCTGAGGTACTATCACATAGCTTGTAGACTTTAATTAGGCACCTGGCCCTCTTACTTGGCAGGTACTGTCGGAATTTAAGCCTCCCCTACGCAGATGGTCCTTTGGGGAATGAACATCTCAGCAAATTGTGAACTGTGACCGAACGAACTTTGAAAAGTCGATCAAAAGTTGGGGTCATCTCGGGGAGGACATATTGCATTATCTTTGTAATGTAAAAATTTGGGATGGCCTCAAAGTGTGTCCAGGCCATAGCCATGTGGAACAGTGGAGTGTTATATAAAACGCCAACACTCTAATATTGCCAAATTTCTGTCTTTTTCACTATCCCTATGTGAAGAACAAGGCACCAAACCTTCATTTCTATGGAGTCTACAGGGGTCCAGTTGGCAAATTATGAAATGGGATTTTCGGATAAAAATTGTTGGAGTACATATTTGTCTGGGACAGTATTGTCATTGTCAAATTGGATTCCTGATTCACCAGAAAATCAGGAATCTACGGCTCATGATTTTCGGGATGACTAAACGTGGGCGATGGGTCATTTTCTGTCCAAGGTAGTTTGCGTGGCTGTTCAGTATCATCTGATGAAGTGGAGAAGGAAAAATAAAGGGAGGTGGCATCCTCTACCTCGCTATCAGAGGTAAGGAAGACTTATGTCTCCTCGGCTGAATACCTTGTTTGGGACAAGTGAAACATTTTTTCACATGCATGGTGTATGTACCAAATTTTATTTAGGTGTTTGTGTGACTTTTTGGTGTAAACTTTTTGTTTTTTTTAACTAAATTTAGAATAGAATAAACGGAAAAAAATAGGAGAATCCAGAAAAAGCTAATAAAAAAGAGAATATAGAAATTTGGTAAAATAAAAAAAAATCTTACTAAACGGACAACAGTAAAAACAACTACTGACCACCCGCAACTAAATTAGGCTAATCGTAATTCTATGCAGTAGAAAAACTTGTAGTATAATTGCTACCTGGGCTCTGAAAGCTTGAAAATATTTTTTTCTGCTCAGCCAATAAAGGTATCATTCCGAGAATACATTTGTCATTTTTGGGCATAAAAGTATTTACATCGATTTTTCTGGCTAACACGGTACCATAATATAATAATTATTTTATTGTACATCACTAAAATTCGGAAACTACAATTACTAGATGGACATCAGTAAAACAAATTACTGAGTGCACGCAATTATCTGATGCGGATTGTGATTATATTTTAGTAAAAAATACTGTAATACAAGTGATTTACTACAGTAAATTTTTACTGTGGATTACATGGGTCCTAGTCTAGCTCTATTAACTACGGTAATCAAATTTTTTTATTTTTTTTTTACACTTTACACACCGAAACTAACCCTAACTATATTCAGTAAAAAATACTGTAGTAGACACAGATTACTATGTTATATTTTTAATGTCCCTAATCTAGTCCTATCAATTAATCTAAATTATTTATTCAATTTCATTTTAACATACCAAAACCCAACCGGATGCCGATCAGTGATATTAGTCATTGACCAGAGCTTGACGGCTGTAGGATGCACGTGTGGATGAGGTGCAAAAATGGGATAAAAAAATAGGAAGGAAAAAAACCTCCTGGAAAAAAGCGAGAACGGGTACCAATCAGTAATTTGCCTCACTGATCAGCGTTCGGTAGCTCCAAAGCACAAAAAAAACACTGTCAAAAATTGAGCAATCGGTGACAGAAGGGGAAGTGGAGAAGTAGTTCAGGAGACAGAGGGGGGAAAAGGGGAGAGAGGGGTATTGAGGTGGTGTTATTGGGGTGGTGTGATTTCACTGCATTAATTCTTAATTATGCCAGCCGCATGATTCAGAAGACACATGGACATGAGCTCTTGTTCATATGAGCCTGAAAAATGACTCTTGCTGTAGGTTGAATTGATTTTTGTTGAATGTTTGCTGACTCCCTATTGCATTACTTCCTACAGCTATTTGTTCTGAAATCCTTCAAGGACAAAGGCGAAGGTTAATTGAACAATCAATGTTTGTTAATTTGATGAATGCCTGCTGACTACCTATTGTTTCAGTCCCCTGAACACTCGAACAATGAGGGATTATCTCCTACCACCTCCCCCCAAACCTGTGGATAATGCCCTGAAAGACAGCTGTGGGTATAAGAGGAACCTCTCCTTCTAAAGTGAGACTCTAGAAGACTGCAGCCAAGGCCCCATGGCTCCAGTCGGAGGAATACAGGTTTGATTCACTGCCCATTACTTAACCTATGGAGACATTTGGAGAACCGAGGTTGGTACAATCAGGTCACCTGGCCACATACCTCAATAGACTGTCAGCTTCCTAAGCTTGCCGCTAACTCATCTTTGCCCTGGAATCCCCAAACTCGCAGATGTTCTAATTCCCGGCGAGCCAGCGGAAGGGTGAAACTCTGTCATTTGCACCATCTTATGTACTTGCTGGGTCTGTACTATATGTTATTGACTGTTTGTGATCCAATGAAGTATCACACTATTGTGTCAGCTTCACCCTGTCTGAGTAGTATTCTGCCCACGGGAAAGAATTAACGGACATTCAGTGGGATGGGCCCTGATCCATGCTGTGTTTCTAAAGACAGCCAAGCCAGCGAAGGAGAGCACCCGCTGACCCTCGTGTCTCCACAAGTGGATTAGGAAAAAGCTGGGGACAGGAACAGGTCAGGAAAGGATCAAGATTTTCTTCTTTTGGGAACAGCAGCAATGGCACAGACAAAGATAGTCTGTGGCACCACAAGCCCTAGAAGATCCGGCAGCAGAACAACACAGTAACCGCCCTGCAACATCTCCAAGTTGAAATGAGCAGGTCCAGGGCTGTCACTGTAAGGTCAGATCACGTCTCTGCATACTGACTGGTGCGATCAGCGTCATCGCCCCAATTACACCAATCAGTGCTAAGCTCCCGCCCATGATCGGTGCTGTTGCAGCACCGACTATAGCTGGACCTCTGTGTTTCAGGCAATTTTATTGCTTGAAACACTAGAATTGAACAGCCAATCACAGCAATTTCAAACAGCCGATTGTAGTTGCGGGAGGGTGGCACCCCCCTTCCCTACCCGTGGCTACGAGGCCCATGCCCTGCTGTCAGAAACAGCAGGCACCCTAATGTGATCACCGTGCGCTTAGTCACGGTGGTCACATGAATGACATGACATACAGTATATATACGGAATTGGTCAGGAAGTCCTTCCATTCCATGATGTATATATACTTCAAATGTCGTGAAGGAGATAATCTAAAATTACCAGAAATGTAAAGTACAATGTGTCACAGAAAAAAATATTTCAGAATCATTGAAATCAGAAGAAGCATCCAAAGTTATCACCAAACAAAGTGACCCAGGTCAAATTTGAAAAATGGGGCCTTGTTAGGAACACAAAACTGGTTGCAGTCAGTGGTTAAAGTAGAGTATTTTAGGCACTAATTACTGTAGTCAGAAACTGACTATAGAAAATAACACATGTACTGAAATGATCAAACTCAACAGTCTTCATCAGTAAAAATAGAGTAACGAGTGGTGAAACCTCCCTGGGGTAATTAGAGTATGTGGCTCGGTGGCTCTTGGCAATCTAAACTATCTTAGGGCCAATATTTTCTGTCAGATGAGTTTTTAAAGAATTATTGGACATTTAAAGAGAACTTTTGAAAACAGTGCAGAGCTGAGGTGTCTTAAATTTAGATCTCAGGCATTTGGCAGAGGCAATCATTACCCTCCGCTTTCTCTTAGAGAACAAGCTCCTTATGTTTCTTCAAGTGTTTTCTAACTAGTCAGCACATTCTACATACGTTGTCATTTGGCTTTGTAGTTTACAGATCTGGGCAGGTAAGGGTCAACATCTTTTAATTCCAGGGGTAGGTGGATCCTCCAGGTTGTAAACTCTATAGAAGAAGGGCGTTCAATGTCCTAAGTGATTTGAACAGTGCCGGGTGAGGAAGAATGTGGTGTATAGTGATAAAATGGTGATCACATGATTACAATGTGGCCGGACTACACCACTAATAAAGGAGAAAAGACGGTGACAGAATTCTGTTCTCTTTCTGCGGATTGACCCCTAGTGGATGCTATTATTCACTTTCATAATTGTGCTGCATATCCACTCATGATAACTAGAGGCTTGTATTGTTTGAGTATTATGTCTAGCCTTTAGTTTAGTTCCTTGCGCAGCTACTGAGAATTGTGTTCGTCCATGTTCACGATTAAAATACTGACCAAATACTGCACATCAGTATTTGTAAGCCAAAAACCAGGAGTAGAAAAATCAGAAGAAAAAGTAGAATATAAACAAGTGCACCACTTCTGCATTTTTTAGCTTGCAAAATACTGATATAAAATATTAAATACATACTGAACGTGGCCTTAACCAGACTGTTCCCACTCCTCCCATCTCTTGTTCCTACGATTCCTAGCCCTGATTTCAAGAACTGGAACTACCACTTACTGTTCCCCGCTTGTGCTCCTCTGGCTATTGGATTACAACCATGCTTCACCATTATCATAACAGCCAGTGACTGAGAAGAATCTGTGACTTCTCTGTATTTAGTGGTTACTACTCACCTGGGTAGTCATATGTAGGAATCTCCTCTTTACAACTCACGTATGTCTCTATGGTATTAATATGAGTCAGATCTTCACCCTGAAACAAATATTGTAAAAGTCACAGACAAATGGAGAAGCCACATCTATGATCAGCTCTAATCCTGCCATCTCCACCGCTCTCATTACACAAGTATAAAACATATAATACTGGTGGATAAAACAAGACTGAGCACAAGACCTTCACAGCCATCTACACATCATAGGGAGATCTCATGACACCTTCTCTTCATCTACCTGAGGAACATCGGGATCTTCTTGTTTACAGTCCTGTGGAAGAAGAGGACGGGGACATCTCTCTGGTGTTGTCCTCTTACTGGATAGAACTGGAGGAAACACATACAGGGACTGAAATCATTCTCTACATACAGATAATTATAGGCCGTGTGTATTTAGTCCTGTCTATTACCTGGTGATGTGAGGGGCTGGGAAACCTCCATCATGAAGTCCTTGTACAGATCTTTGTGTGCATCAAAATACTCCCACTCCTCCATGGAGAAATAGACGGCGACGTCCTGACATCTTATAGGAACCTGACACACACAATGATACCGTCATCCCCCCGATCCCTTCATAGCATTACGGTATAATGTCCCAGTATTCCCAGCAGTGTCACCTCTCCAGTCAGCAGCTCAACTATCTTGTAGGTGAGTTCTAGGATCTTCTGGTCATTGATGTTCTCATTTATCAGGGTATAAGGTGGTGACGCAATGATTGGGCTCAGGGGTCTTCCCCATTCCTCAGACACAGGGTCCTGACAGCGCTCAGTAGAGGTCTTCTTCACTACTGTGTAATCCTGGTTATGGAGAGACACATTAATAAATCTCACTGCAGACATTTCCAGAGTCCTCACCTCTCCAGTTCTGTCCATCTGTTATTCCCATAGATAAGAATGATGTAATGTGACGTCATCAGAATCTCTCACCTCTCCAGTAAGACGGAAGAGGATCTCTAGGGTGAGGTGTAATATCCTCTCCGCCATCTTGTCTCTGTCCCTATCCATCCTTAAAGGTCACTCAGGAAAATTCTCTTATATAGAAGATCTCCACTGAGAGGATCCGATATTGTAGACACCTGAATGGGGAGAAGATGAGCCGAAGTAACATCATAAAAATTCCATGTAATAATACAATTACTGTATATAATAAGGGATACATATCAAGAAATTTATTATTTTACACTTCAGTTTTTTTATTTACATCTACTAATAAAACCTATATATTTAGGCCACAGACAACAAGCAGTTTCTTCCTCGGAGTCGGCAGCTGAATACGTTTCTCATAGACTCATCTTCCATAACGCTAATTCTCGTCTCATTTACAGACACTGGAATCGGCATTAGTAATACTGCAGGAGATATTCATTACACGTGACATGAGAAATAACTACTTCATGATGAGGACGACATCTTCATCTTCTACTACGGCTCTAGAAACATTTGTCCAGAGTCCGTCACTGACTCCATCACCACCGGCGTCTATATGAATGTTTCCCGTCTTCCCCGGACTGTAATCTTTTATCACATTAGATCTCATATCTAATACACACACAGAAAAGTTTGAGACACTTATAAAAGGTATTTCTAAGAACATCGCAGACAGGAGGTATTTGATGCCAAAATCTACATGTAGTTTTAGTTTTTTTTTGTTTTTTTTTAATCTGGATATGATGTTTTTCCTGGGATTTTCAGCTTAGATTTCCCTAGGGGCCATTCCATACTTACGGGTGTTATAGTCACACAGCTTAAAATGCATAAATAAATTATAAGGAAATGTACCACATTTGTTTTTATGGTAGAAACAGATGTCTGAATATATATTTTCAAATTATTTGGTGAAATTCCAGTTTCTAGTGAAAAAATGTTGAACTATGTTACCAAAAATCGACCTAGAGTCCTGTACAGAGTAAGGAAAGCTCCAAACTCTGAACTGGACAATAATTATGCTTAGGTTTTTTTTACTGGTTGCAGATAAGACCCCGTGTTATAACATTAGATATTTATTATAATTTCATAATTATTTTTACAGGATTTTTACGGGTGATACAGGAATCTTCAGTTTGGATGGAACGGCCCCTAAATTACATGAAAAACACCAGAAATAAACAGGTGTTAAAATGTTACAGAATACAATTGGCTCCAACAACTCTTGTAAAACACCATACAAGAAGCGTCAGACACATGGTGCACCTTATATGCCAAATGGTAGACAGGTTTATAGAGACCACAGGAAAGCCCGGCCGAGTAGGGCAGTTGTGTGTGGGGGAGTCGGGACAAATAGACATCACCCGAATGATTGTCCGGCCAACAGTTATCTCATGTGTATGGGGCCATTAGTATTACACTGACAGGCAGGGATAATACCCCGCACTACAGTAGTACAGGGCATCACCGGAGCCATCAGAGGCTTCTATGTTGTATGATCGCACTAATGGGGGTTGTGGGAAAAGCTTATAAAAGAAAAATAAATATCACAGTTTTAGAGGGAAAGAACATTCTCCATTCTTGATGAGGAGAGAGGAGACATCTTCCATATATCTGAGGTCACAGAGACGACATCCATTATTGTATCTGAGGCAGAAAGACAGCGGCAGAGAGCCTCCTCCATTATATCTGGGGCACAGAGAGGGGGAGTCCTGTGTTCCCCATAGACACCTCCCAATATATCGCCATGACAGCCGGGGCCTAACAATGGGGCCCTAGAACGAGGTCATTAAATTATAAAGAGAAAACAACAAGGTAAAATCCAGCGACATTCACTAAAGAGAAAGAGTTCTACTTCTGGGATAATCTGTCCCCAGAATGTCTCCATTACATGTACAGCTCACACCGCAGATAGCAGCCCCTCATACATCTATAGCACCGGCCCCGGGGCCACATCTCCAGACCTGGGAACTGATCCAGGAGGTCGGTGCTGTGCATGGCCGGCGTCAGCACTAGGCGCAGCCTGGCAATTATATATGGAGCATCATATGGGGCCCATTATATATAGAGCATCATATGGGGCCCATCATATACTGGAGTATTATATGGGGCCCATCATATACTGTATGAAGCATTATATGGGGCACATTCTGTTTGGAGCAATATATAGGGCCCATCATATACTTGGGCATTATATGGGGTCCACCATATATTGTATGGAGCATTATATGGGGCTTATTCTATATGGAGCATTTATAGGGGCCCATTCGGTATGGAGCAATATATGGGGCTCATTATACTGTATGGAGCATTATATGGGGCTCATATTGTATGGAGCAATATATGGGGCTCATTATACTGTATGGAGCATTATATGGGGCTCATACTGTATGGAGCAATATATTGGGCTCATTATACTGTACAGAGCAATATATGTGGCTCATTATACTGTATGGAGCATTATATGGGGCTCATTGTATGGAGCAATATATGGGGCTCATTATACTGTATGGAGCATTATATGGGGCTCATACTGTATGGAGCAATATATTGGGCTCATTATACTGTACAGAGCAATATATGTGGCTCATTATATTGTATGGAGCATTATATGGGGGTCCATTATTCTGTATGACACAATGAGGTGCCCATAATACTGTATGGCGAAATATATGGGGCTCATTATTCTGTATGGAGCACTAAGTACTAAATATAATACTGTATGGAGGACTATACTATCCAGTTTGTGAGTTTATGTAGAATGTACCATAGATATCACTCATGTAATATAAGAAGTGACATCTTTGGCATTGTACTATACCTATATTTCTCTGCCATATCTGTGCATCATGAATTGTAGTATGTGTTAAAGGGGCCCACTGAGACTCTTTCGCTAGGGGACCACGAAAACCTGGAGCCGACCCTGGTGCTGTGTCCCGGGTCATCTATATCTGCATCAGGAATGGGGATAAGGGAAGATTTATTAGCCATTAGGTGGGTGGTACCATATTGTGGAGGCAACTTGTACTATTATAATTTGTCTGGGGAGATGGCAGTACTCTGGGAACATTATACTGTGTGGGGGGAGTTGGCGGTACTATGGGAACATCATACTGTGTGCGGGAGGATGGCAGTACTGGGGGGAAAATTATATTGTGTGTGAGGATGGTGGTACTGGGGGAACATTATACTGTGTGGGGGGCATGGCGATACTGGAGGAGCATTATACTGTATTGGAGGATGGCAGTACTATGGGAATATTATTATTAACATATTGTGGGGGCAACTTGTACTACGAAGTACACAACTGTTCAGGCCACATAGGGTCTCTCTCCTCTCTCTCTCTATAGATGTCTTGTGGTTTCAAAGGTGTTGCCCACTACTACAACAACCCCTTCTCATTCCCCACGCTAAGCCCAGATAAAATAAAAGGACTGGCATCACTGTCCCCCTTCTGTCGAACTGAACATGAAGAGGAAGACAGAGGTTAGTTGCAGCCCAGACTTCCTCTTCATGTTCAATTTGTCTGAAGGCGGAGACAGTGACGCCAGCGCCGTTTGGGCACCGGGGTCATGTGTCACAACAACCATACGAGTGCCCCTGGAGAGCGTGTGCCGGCACTAAAGGAACGGGGTGGGCATAGGAGGGGAGTATAAGCTTTAGTATTTTATGGGGCATGACAAGTTGTCCAAATAGTGGGCAAACCTTAATTTGCACTGCCACTTGAACAGCCACTTATAATCTGAAGGGTTATTCTTTGTTGTACAAGTACATCATATCCTTCTTGGGCTTTGTAGGATTTTTTTTTCAGGTCAGATTTTTGAAATATATTGTATATTGCATAGTAACTAACTGTGGTTAGTTATAACAAATTATAATGATTATCCTACATCCCATAGTCCAGTGCCCATATACCCATCACAGATCCTCCATCCCATAGTCCCATATACCTATCATACATATCCTCCATCCCATAGTCCCATGCCCATATACCCATCATACATATCCTCCAACTCATGGTCCCGTGCCCATATACCCGTACCTATCCTCCATCCCATAGTTCCGTGCTCATATACCCATAACACATCCTCCATCCCATAGTTCCGTGCCCATATACCCAACACACATATCCTCCATCCCATAGTTCCGTGCCCATATACCCATCACACATATCCTCCATCCCATAGTCCAGTGCCCATATACCCATCATACGTATCCTCCATCCTATAGTCCAGTGCCCATATACCCATCATGCATATCCTCCATCCCATAGTCCCATGCCCATATACCCATCATACATATCCTCCATCCCAAAGCCCCGTACCCATATACCCATCACACATCCTCCATCCCATAGTCCAGTGCCCATATATATGTATGATAGGTATATGGGCATAGGACTATGGGATGGAGGATATGTATGATGGGTATATGGGCACAGGACTAAGGGATTTACCCCAGTGTTTTAGTATTTTACCTCAGTATTTTGTCAGTGGTTTACCTCAGTGTTTGCTCAGTATTTTACCTCAGTATTTGGTCTGTATTTTACCTCACTAATTGGGCAGTATTTTACCTCAGTGTTTTAGTATTTTATCTCAGTGTTTGATCAATATTTTACTTCAGTATTTGGTCAGCATTTTACCTCAGTACTTAATCAGTATCTTACCTCTGTTTTTGGTCTGTATTTTACCTTAGTGGTTTAGTATTTTACCTCAGTATTTTATCTGAGTTTGATCAGTATTTTGTCAGTATTTTACCTCAGACCTCAGTGTTTGATCATTATTTTACTTTAGTATTTGGTCAGTATTTTACCTCAGTATGTAATCAGTATTTTTTTTCTGCGCCGGTAACAATAGAGAGGGGCAGTAATGGAGAGGAGGGGGTGATTCATTTCTGTCATGTGCTCTCTGCTCCTTTCTGGGGGCAGACAATGGCTGGGAGCTTATGTTCCCAGGGATGCTAGATTTCTCCCACCCGGTCAATGTCTGCTGAGGTGTTGTGGAGTGGGAAAACTGTTGGTCATAGCAACCAATCACAGCTCAGCTTCTTTTAAAACAGCTCTGGTGAAATGAAAGATGCTTAGTGATTCGGTGCTGATACACACACATACACTGATTTTTATATCTATAGATTTTTGAGTAAAATGTAAATTGCTCTTTTATTCTATAAACTACTGACATGTCTCTGAATTTCCATGCAATAAATTTTGCTTTTATTTTCAGAAAATGAGAAATAGTCAAAATAACAAAAAAATGCAGTGCTTGCAGACCTAAAATAATGCTAAGAAAACAAGTTCATAATCATTTAGAAACAATAATACTAAAGCTTAAACTCAGGAAGAGTTCAGAAATCATTATTTGGCGGAATAACCATGATTTTTAATCACAGCTTTCATGCGTCTTGGCATGTTTTCCACAGTCTTTCACACTGCTTTTGGGTGACTGTCATGACTCCAGGAGGCTGACAGGCCAGACGGCAGCACAACATATAACATTGCGGCACCCAGGTATTTAAATATTTCATGTGCTCAATTATGAAGCATGTCTATATTATGAAACAGAGGATTTTTCTGTATAGTTAAAGCCAATAAAAGTATTTGGCACTGTTTAATGCCTTTTGGGCAATGTGATGCCATTGAATATATTACTGTGACAGCAGAATCAGTATATTTAAATACACACTCGGTGTGTCCGCTACCCGAGTGCTGTTTTTTGGCAAACAATTGGAAATAATTGACTGTGTAATAATATTTACATAATAGTGCTCATAGAACCTCTGTGCGGTCATTTCATGATATAGCACCTTTGCACAACTACATACAGTCATGGCCAAAAGTTTTGAGAATGACACAAATATTATATTTTCACATGATCTGCTGCCCTCTGGTTTTTATGTGTGTTTGACAGATGTTTTTATCACAGACAGAAATATAATTGCAAACATATGAGTAACAAAAGCTTATATTCACAGTTAGAATGAGTTAATGCAGCAAGTCAATATTTGCAGTGTTGACCCTTCTTCTTCAGGACCTCTGCAATTCTCCCTGGCATGCTCTCAATCAACTTCTGGACCAAATCCTGACTGATAGCAGTCCATTCTTGCACAATCAATGCTTTCATTTTGTCAGAATTTTTAGGTTTTTGTTTGTCCACCCGTCTCTTGATGATTGACCATAAGTTCTCAATGGGATTAAGATCTGGGGAGTTTCCAGGCCATGGACCCAAAATCTCTATGTTTTGTTCCCTGAGCCATTTAGTTATCACTTTTGCTTTATGGCAAGGTGCTCCATCATGCTGGAAAAGGCATTGTTGATCGCCAAACTGCTCTTGGAGGGTTGGAGAAGTTGCTCTTGGAGGACATTCTGGTACCATTCTTTATTCATGGCTGTGTTTTTAGGCAAGACTGTGAGAGAGCCAATGATTCCCTTGGCTGAGAAGCAACCCCACACATGAATGGTTTCAGGATGCTTAACAGTTGGCATGAGACAAGACTGGTGGTAGCGCTCACCTTGTCTTCTCCGAATGAGGCGTTTTCCTGATGTCCCAAACAATCGAAAAGGGGATTCATCAGAGAAAATAACTTTACCCCAGTCCTCAGCAGTCCACTGCCTGTACCTTTTGCAGAATATCAGTCTGTCCATGATGTTTTTTTTGGAGAGAAGTGGCTTCTTTGCTGCCCTCCTTGAGACCAGGCCTTGCTCCAAGAGTCTCCGCCTCACAGTGCGTGCAGATGCACTCACACCTGCCTGCTGCCATTCCTGAGCAAGCTCTGCACTGCTGGTAGCCCGATCCCGCAGCTGAAACCCTTTTAAGAGACGGTCCTGGCGCTTGCTGGTCTTTCTTGGGCGCCCTGAAGCCTTTTTGGCAACAATGGAACCTCTCTCCTTGAAGTTCTTGATGATGAGATAGATTGTTGACTGAGGTGCAATCTTTCTAGCTGCGATACTCTTCCCTGTTAGGCCATTTTTGTGCATTGCAATGATGACTGCATGTGTTTCTTTAGAGATAACCATGGTTAACAGAAGAGAAACAATGATGCCAAGCACCAGCCTCCAGTGGTGTCATTCATACTTAATCATGACAGATTGATCTCCAGCCATGTCCTCATCAACACCCACACCTGTGTTAATGGAGCTATCACTGAAAAGAGGTTAGCTGGTCCTTTTAAGGCAGGGCTGCAATGATGTTGAAATGTGTTTTGGGGATAAAGTTCATTTTCTAGCCAAATATTGACTTTGCAAGTAATTGCTGTTAAGCTGATCACTCTTTATAACATTCTGGAGTATATGCAAATTGCCATTAGAAAAAGTGAAGCAGTAGACTTTGTAAAAATTAATATTTGTGTCATTCTCAAAACTTTTGTCCATGACTGTATATGTAGTGATACAAATGTAGTATCCTTTCATGTATTTGCACTTTATAAATATTTTGCACATGCACTTTAGATTTTTTTTAGTATTTCTTAATGATGTTATTATACGGTGTGAAGAAACCAGGTTGTATCTTAATTTCCCAGACAACCATGTTTTTTTGTGCAAACCAAGAAATTACTTTTTATTTGTATATTGGCCTGTGGATTTAAGTGTTTATGTCTGGTGGGTCAAGACGACAGACTTGCAAGCTGATATACTATTTAACATACTGTGTAAGGGTCCCGTCACACGCTTCAATGTGCCAGCGATCCCACCAACGATCCGACGTGGATGGGATCACTGGGACATCGTTAGCTGATCGCTGGTGAGCTGTCACATTGGCAGACTCACCAGCGATCAGGACCAGCGAGCACGCTGGTATCCAGTGTACAAATCTGGTAACTAAGCGCTGCACGGCGCTTAGTTACCCGATGTGTACACTGGATATAAGCTCCCAGCTTCTGCGTACTGCGCTGGGAGCTGGTATCCAGGCTAAATATCGGGTAACTAAGCACCGCGCGGTGCTTAGTTACCCGATGTGTACACTGGATACCAGGTCCCAGCATATGCTGTGCAATGCTGTGATCTCGCTGATCGTTGGTCTCCTGCTGTCACATGCAGCAATGCGCGCTGGCCAGCGGGAGACCAACGATGAAAAAATGGTCCAGGCCATTCGACGACGATCAGCGATACCCAGCAGGGGGGCTGGTCGTCGCTGCGTGTCACACTAAGCGAGATCGCTGGCTAGGTCACTGTTGCGTCACAAAATTGGTGACACTTCAGCGATCCCGCTAGCGATCTAGCTTAGTGTGACGGGGGCTTAAAGGCACTGTCACACTTAGCGATCGCACTAGCGATCACGACAATGACACGACCTGGCGAGATCACTATTGTGATCGCTATGTGGTCGCTAGTTAGCTTCCAAACACATCTCATCAGCGATCTGTACAACGACCTCTGCGGTCGTTGGGAAAACCTAGTCCCGCCTGCGACGCTGGTAAAGTCGTTCATAAAGGGTGTCACACTCAGCGATTCAGGTTCACCAGCGGGACACCAACGACCAAAAAACGGCTCAGAACGTTCATAAGCGATCAGCGACATCGCAGCAGGGGCCACATCGCCGCTACATGTCACACACAGCTAAGTCGCTAACGAGATCGCTACTGCGTCATAAAATCGGTGACGCAGTAGTGATCTCGTTAGCGATCTCGCTTAGTGTGACAGTACCTTATGTCTGTAATAGTGACTTGTACATAGTGTGTTTATCTTTGTCTATTGATGTGTACTGATATGCTAATTGTGCATTGTATTATGAAACTAGTTTGTTTACTTCGAAGGTAGATAGGGAAAGGCTGAGGATGAGCTGAAGTACACTGGGTAATACTAAAAATAGCTTACATGCCTCAGGTATAAAAATACTCAAGAGACAGAGAGAGCAGATCTTATCTCATCTCATCACACAAAGAGCTACTAGTCAGACATTCTGCACAACACTCAACGGACGAGAGACAGTACTGCAGCCAATTCATCAAGGCACCATCACGAGGGACACGGATCTATGATTCTAAGGGAAACAACCTAGGGATTTTCGGCTCCGGTTGGAAGGACACAGAACTGATCCAGTGACCATCTCTGAACCGTGGATATGTTTGGAGAAAGCCAGGTTTTGGGACCCGCTGGTCGCCTGGTTCCATGGAGATGGTCGGATAAGCCAGGTGGTGACTCTCGTGTCAACTGACTTTGGACCTTGTATGGACAGTATGGATTGTCATCTCCCTACGCTTGTTGTTATCTCTTCTCTGTGTGTCTATATCACAGATGGAATAGCAACCCTGGGAGCTGTGACGTTGTGTCAACTGGCATTGGACCTTCTACGGACTCTATGGACTGTTCTCGGTCATCTCCATAAGCTTGTCATTATCTCTTCTCTGTGTGTATATCACAGGTGGAATATCGACCCCGGGAGCTCGTCGTAACATCTACCGTTATCCAGGTGAGTCAGCGGAAGGGTTAGGCCCTGTAATATGCACAATGTTGTGGGTAATTGCTGGAATTGTTCTGTTTTCTATTGGGCATTGTGATTCAATAAAGTATTTCCACTGTTTTACCCTAACCCTGTGTTGTCTGTGTAGTGTTGTGTCCACGTTTAACAGGAGAGCGGGTGTTAGGCAGGACGATCCCTGGTCCATGTGGTTTCGGCTAGCAGACTTGGGCGCCCGCCGACCCCAAGTTTCTCCACATTTGGTGGCAGCAGTGGGATACTACTCAGCCCGGCGGAACCGGGGGAGCTGCAGGGGGCTGGTGTTCTCACACACCGTCCAGGGCTCCACAACCAGGGAGGCATACAGACAGACCCAGCAGACCATTGATGAGGCATGCACAGCAGGTTTCGGATGCCACTACATCCAACCCCACCAACTCGGCCATGGGAAGAAGACCAGAGTGAATATATGACCTCAACAAGAAACAGAAAGTACAGGAGATGTTCCAGCTTCAACGGATTGAATGGGACTTAATCCAGGAACCATGTTATGCGGAGGAAGCCATGCATGGGCCCAATGGATACCAGTTGCTACTCTTCAATTACGTGTGGCGTTTATTTTCATAAGGAGGACATGGAATATGCTCTGAGGAAAGTGGATGATAGAATGTTTTGTGTCATAATGTTGCATTGTACTCAATACTTACTGCTGTATAGCCATGCTGGGGCCAGTAGAGATGCTATTAGGTGCAAGGTGTTACCAGCATATGGATGTAGCCAGGCTCTGTGCCTTTGACCGTCTAAGCTCCCCTGGTGTGCTGGGCAGCTGCTAATTTATCCAAAACCAGCTCCCACAATCCCTTTCACCTGATCCTCTACTCAGTCCTATATATTCAGTAGCAGCCGGGGGGCACGAGTGTTGGGTCAGGCATGCGTATTTCTGTAGCAAAAGTATCTAGAATCTGCAGTTATTTCAACAGCAGTTAGTCACGGCAGGAGTCAGGACCCCACCCTACGTCTCTTTTGGGTATGTCTGCTGAGTAACCATTTCTTCTTACTTGTACCTGGCTTTTCTATTTACCCATCTTATTCCTTGACCATGTTTACATATGCCCTCACAGTGTTTGCTCCATTAATCCTCACTCTCCTTTGCTATCCCAAAACCCCAGCACCCTCTAACCAAAAAATCATCTCCCCTTCCCTCCCCACCTGATCTCCTCTGCTGACCTACTCCTCAACATCAAATCTGTTCTAATAAAACATAAACCAAGCCACCCACTCTCCTTCTCCCACCTGCTCTCCCTTTCTCTGCTTCTCCCACTGCTGGTGACATATCTCCCAATCCTGGACCCCCACAGCTCATACCCCCCATTACTACCCCTTCCTACTGCTCCCTATCTAATAAGAACTACCGAAATCTTTCCAACTTAAAACCTGTGCCATTGACACCCACCTCCCTGCTCCCTCTCTCTGGTGCACTCTGAAATGCCCGCTCCATCTGCAATAAGCTTCATGTGATTCATGAACCCTTTCTCTCTCGCCATCTTGCCTTCCTCACCCTCTCAGAATCATGGCTGACACCCTCTCACACCGCCTCCTCTGCTGCGCTGTTACGGCGGCCTCCACTTCACCCACACTCCTCTCCCTGGCAACAGACATGATGGAGGAGTGGGTATTCTCCTTTACTCTAACCGCACCTTTAACCCAATCCCACCTCTTCCCTCCCTAATCCTCCCCTCTTTTGAAGTCCACTCTGTCCGCATCTACTCTCCCTCCAACCTCCAAGTGGCCGTCATATACCGACCTCCAGGCCCGACCACTGCCTTCATTAACCAATTCTCTACCTGGCTTCTTCACTTTCTTTCCACTGACATCCCCCATTATCATCATGGTTGACTTCAACATCCCCACCGAAAACCCTCAGACAGCAACCTCCAAACTCCTGTCCCTTACTTCATCCTTTGGACTTACTCAGTGGTCCTCCTCAGCCACCCACTCAGATGGACATACATTAGACCTGGTCTTCACCCGCCTCTGCTCTCTATCTAACTTCACTACCTCTCCTCTCTCTCTATCCGATCACCATCTACTCACTTTCTCATCCCTGTCCTCCTCTCCTGTTACCCATGTGCAGCAACATGCGCACCCCCGCAGAAACCTCATACATCTAGACACCCACACACTCTCTGACGCTATTCTACCACTGGCATCCATATCCTCTTTCCACGACAGACAGTGCCGCTGCTTTCTACAATGCCACTTTTGCATCAGCTATTGACACGGTCGCCCCTCTCATTCATGGCAGAGTGCGACGTACCAACAGACAACCCTGGCACAATAACACCAGTAAAAAGCTCCGGCAAGTGTCCAGGATTGCAGAGTGGCGTCGGAAGAAAACAAATTTGCAAGACGACTTCACTGCATTCAAACAAGCAACACTCTCTTTCAAATCTGCCCTCAACTCTGCTAAACAGGCCTACTTCACAACCCTCGTATCTTCCCTATCCTACAACCCCAGTTATTCAAAACTTTTAACTCCCTCCTCCATCCACCACTGCCCCTCCTACCTCCCTCATCTCTGCTGAGGACTTTGCCACACACTTCAAAAATAAGATCGACCAAACAAGGCAAGTCTTCATTGTTCAACCACCACAACCCCTTTGCATACCAGACCAATGTCCAAACCCCATAACCTCCCTCTCCAACATCACCGAAGGGAGCTTAATAGTCTCCTCTCCAAATCGCACCTCACAACCTGTGCACTTGACCCCATTCCATCCCACCTGCTCCCCAACCTCATCACCACTATTATCCTATCCCTAATCCACCTCTTCAACCTATCACTAACTTCTGGTACCTTCCCTTCTGCTTTCAAACATGCCACAATCACGCCTCGAGCAAACCACTATGTCCAGCTATCGCCCAATATCACTACTCCTATTTGCTTCCAAACTCATGGAGCTGCACGTCCACGCTGAACTTTCCTACCACCTCTCATCTAACTTGCTCTTTGACAATCTACAATCTGGTTTCCACCCCCATCACTCCACTGAGACAGCCCTGACCAAAATTACTAACGACCTACTTACAGCCAAAGTGAACGGACAATACTTATACTTCTGCTTCTAGACCTGTCCTCTGCTTTTGACACAGTTGACCACTGCCTTCTACTACAGATTCTCTCCTCATTTGGCATCAAGGACCTAGCCCTATCCTGGATCTCCACATACCTTTCCAACCGCACATTCAGCGTCTCCCACTCCCACACTACATCCTCGTCCCACCATCTCTCTGTTGAAGTCCCCCAAGGCTCTGTTCTAGGACCCCTACTCTTCTCAATCTATACACTTGGCCTGGGGCAACTCATAAAGTCCCACAGATTCCAGTACCACCTTTATGCTGATGACAATCAGATCTACCTCTCTGGCCCAGACGTCACCTCTCTGCTGTCCAAAATCCTGGAGTGTCTATCAGCCATAACCTCATACTTCTCCTCCCGCTTCCTCAAACTTAATGTGGACAAATCTGAACTCATCATCTTTCCCCATCTCACAGATCTTCCTTACCTGACCTATCTATCACAATTAACAACATCACGCTTTCCCCTGTACCGGAACATTGCTGCCTTGGAGTAACCCTTGACTCTGCCCTGTTCTTCAAACTGCACATCCAAGCTCTTTCTACCTCCTGTTGCCTTCAGCTCAAAAATATTTCCAGAATCCGTCCTTTCCTCAACCCTCAATTTACTAAAATGATTGTGCATGCCCTCATCATCTCACGCCTCGACTACTGCAACATCCTTTTCTGTGGCCTCCCTGCTAACACCCTAGCACCTCTCCAGTCCATCCTTAACTCTGCTGCCCAACTAATTCATCTCTCTCCTCGCTACTCCTCCACTTCTCCCCTCTGCAAATCTCTTCACTGGCTCACATTCCCTCAGCATATCCAGTTCAAATTACTAATACTGACCTACAAGGCCATCTTTAACCTGTCTCCCCCATATGTCTCTGAACTAATCTCCCGATACCTTCCCTCACATAATCTCCGATCCTCCCAAGATCTTCTCTCCTCCACACTTATTCGCTCCTTACCCAACCGCCTCCAAGACTTCTCCCGAATATCCCCCATCCTCTGGAATTCTTTGCCCCAACACGTCCGACTATCAACCACATTCGGATCCTTCGGACGGAACCTGAAAACCCACCTCTTCAGGAATGTTTACAGCCTGTAATAACCCTGCTACCTCCTCACCACTACCGGAGATATCGCCTCAACCAACACCGGAACTGCTGCAATCCACCAACCTGCTGTTTCCTTCCCCAACGAAAGGGCAGGGTCCTCTCCCCCCTGTATCAGTCAGTCATTGTTAGTTTGTTTACTGTAAGTGATATCTGTAATTTGTATGTAACCCCTTCTCATGTGCAGCACCATGAAATCAATGGTGCTATATAAATAATAATAATGGTGAGACCTCTTATATTTGTGACTGTGCATAAAGACATGTTGTGGACTGCTCCCCATAAGTAGAGGTTGACCGTAAGCCTATCATGTCTGGTTAATTAAGATGGGGGAGCAATGTGAAGAAACCAGGTTGTATCTTAATTTCCCAGACAACCATATTTTTTTTTCCAAACCAAGAAACAACTTTTTATCGGTATATTAGCTTGTGGGTTTAAGTGCTTATGTCTGGAGGGTCAAGACGACAAACTTGCAAGCTGATATACTATTCAACATACTGTGTACGTCTGTAATAGTGACTTGTACATAGTGTGTGTTTATCTTTGTCTATTGATGTGTACAGTCATGGACAAAAGTTTTGAGAATGACACAAATATTAATTTTTACAAAGTTTACTGCTTCACTTTTTCTAATGGCACTTTGCATATACTCCAGAATGTTAAAAAGAGTGATCAGCTTAACAGCAATTACTTGCAAAGTCAATATTTGGCTAGAAAATGAACTTTATCCCCCAAAACACATTTCAACATCATTGCAGCCTTGCCTTAAAAGGACCAGCAAACCTCTTTTCAGTGATTGCTCCATTAACACAGGTGTGGGTGTTGATAAGGACATGGCTGGAAATCAATCTGTCATGATTTAAGGGTATGCCACACTAAACAATATCGCTAACGGGATCGCTAAAAAACGTCACTATTTAGCGATCCCGTTAGCGATATTGTTCAGTGCGGCAGCTTCCAGCGACGAGCTTCCTGCTGTGATCTCGCTCGTCGCTGGAATCGTTCCGGACCCTATTTTCTCGTCGGCGCTCCCGCTGGGTAAGTATCTTATCGCTGTGTGGCACCTTTTCTTAGCGATTTAGCGGTACTTTTGTACCGCTAAAGTCGTTAAGAAGATCGCTAACGGCGATAGCGTCGTTAACTATATCGCTAAATGCGGCAGCATTTAGCGATATAGAAACAATCCCGCTAGCGATCTCATTAGTATGCAACGCTAACGAGATCGCTAGCGGGATAGCTAAGTGTGGCAGTACCTTAAGTAAGAATGACACCACTGGACACTTTAAAAGGAGGCTGGTGCTTGGCATCATTGTTTCTCTTCTGTTAACCATGGTTATCTCTAAAGAAACATGTGCAGTCATCATTGCAATGCACAAAAATGGCCTAACAGGGAAGAGTATCGCAGCTAGAAAGATTGCACCTCAGTCAACAATCTATCGCATCATCAAGAACTTCAAGGAGAGAGGTTCCATTGTTGCCAAAAAGGCTCCAGGGCGCCCAAGAAAGACCAGCAAGCGTCAGGACCGTCTCTTAAAAGTGTTTCAGCTGTGGCATCGGGCTACCAGCAGTGCAGAGCTTGCTCAGGAATGGCAGCAGGCAGGTGTGAGTGCATCTGCACGCACTGTGAGACGGAGACTCTTGGAGCAAGGCCTGGTCTCAAGGAGGGCAGCAAAGAAGCCACTTCTCTCCAGAAAAAACATCATAAACAGACTGATATTCTGCAAAAGGTACAGGCAGTGGACTGCTGAGGACTGGGGTAAAGTTATTTTCTCTTATGAATCCCCTTTTCGATTGTTTGGGACATCAGGAAAACGCCTCATTTGGAGAAGACAAGGTGAGCGCTACCACTAGTCTTGTCTCATGCCAACTGTTAAGCATCCTGAAACCATTAATGTGTGGGGTTGCTTCTCAGCCAAGGGAATCGGCTCTCTCACAGTCTTGCCTAAAAACACAGCCATGAATAAAGAATGGTACCAGAATGTCCTCCAAGAGCAACTTCTCCCAACCCTCCAAGAGCAGTTTGGCGATCAACAATGCCTTTTCCAGCATGATGGAGCACCTTGCCATAAAGCAAAGGTGATAACTAAATGGCTCAGGGAACAAAACATAGAGATTTTGGGTCTATGGCCTGGAAACTCCCCAGATCTTAATCCCATTGAGAACTTATGGTCAATCATCAAAAGACGGGTGGACAAACAAAAACCTAAAAATTCTGACAAAATGAAAGCATTGATTGTGCAAGAATGGACTGCTGTCAGGATTTGGTCCAGAAGTTGATTGAGAGCATGCCAGAGAGAATTGCAGAGGTCCTGAAGAAGAAGGGTCAACACTGCAAACATTGACTTGCTGCATTAACTCATTCTAACTGTCAATATAAGCTTTTGTTACTCATATGTTTGCAATTATATTTCTGTCTGTGATAAAAACATCTGTCAAACACACATAAAAACCAGAAGGCTGCAGCAGATCATGTGAAAATATAATATTTGTGTCATTCTCAAAACTTTTGGCCATGACTGTACTGATATGCTAATTGTGCATTGTATTATGAAACTAGTTTGTTGTCTACGAAGGTAGATAGGGAAAGGTTGAGGATGAGCTGAAGTACACTGGGTAATTCTAAAAATAGCTTACATGCCTCAGGTATAAAAATACTCAAGAAACAGAGAGAGCAGATCTGATCTCATCTCATCACACAAAGAGCTACTAGTCGGACATTCTGCACAACACTCAACGGACGAGAGACTGGACTGCAGCCAATTCATCATGGCACCATCATGAGGGACACGGATCTATGATTCTAAGGGAAACAACCTAGGGGTTTTCGACTCCGGTTGGAAGGACACAGATCTGAACCATCGATATGTTTGGAAAAAGCCAGGATTTTGGACCTGCTGGTCCCCTGGTTCCATGGAGATGGTCGGATAAGGCAGGTGCTGACTCTCGTGTGACTGAACTGTGGATGTTTGGAGAAAGCCAGGTTTTGGGACCCGCTGGTCGCCTGGTTCCATGGAGATGGTCGGATAAGCCAGGTGGTGACTCTCGTGTCAACTGGCTTTGGACCTTGTATGGACAGTATGGACTGTCATCTCCCTACGCTTGTTGTTATCTCGTAAACTGGCTTTGGACCTTGTATGGACTGTCATCTCCCTACGCTTGTCAATATCTCTTCTCTGTGTGTATATCACAGGTGGAATATCGACCCTGGGAGCTCTGACGTAACATCTATCATCATCCAGGTGAGTCAACGGAAGGGTTGGGCCCTGTAATGTGCACCATGTTGGGATAATTTCTGGGATTATTCTGTTTGCTATTGGGTGTTGTGGTTCAATAAAGTATTGCCACACTGTTTTACCCTAACCCTGTGTTGTCTGTGTAGTGTTATGCCCACGTTTAACCCCTTAATGTCCATTGACGTGCACAGTCCGTCATGGCAGGATGTCAGTTCCCGCACCAGGACAGACTGTGCACGTCCTGCATTAGAACTGTCACTGCGTGTAAACACGCAGTGATAGTTCAGTGCCGACAGCTGTCTACGACAGCTGACAGGCACAGTAAGAGGTGCGGGGACCCTTGCAGTCAGTCCCCGCACCCAGAGCGCTGTGATTGGTCAGTGAATGTGACTGACCAAACACAGCAGCGATCGGGAAGGAGATGCTGAAATTTCAGCATCTCCTGCCCGATCAGTGCAGGAGCTCAGCGCTGCAGAGGCTGAGCTACCTGCACTGAGAGCCAGGAGCAGCGTCCGCGCAGCCCCTGGCTGTTAACCCCCTGACTGCTGCAATCGAAGCGTACGGGGGGGGGGGGGGAAGGCAGAGGGTCGGGGCCCGATCTCTGCCTTGATGTCATGACAACCTCCGGGTCATCCAGCTACGGAAAGCCTCTGAGACCATGCTCACAGCATGGTCTCAGCAGCTTTCTCCATTGGTATAATGCATTGCAATGCTTGGGCAGTGCAATGCATTATACCATCAATCAAAAGTGAAAAATTGAAAGTCCCATAAAGGGACTAGGTAAAAAAAAAAAAAAAAATTTAAAAAATGTTTTAAAAAAATTAAAAAACAATAAAAATAATTTAAAAAATCCCCTAAAAATACACAATTTTATGTAAAAAATAAACAAAAAAATATAAGTTTGGTATCGTCGCATCCGTAAAAAACCCATCTATAAAATTGTAACCCGCGTTAATCCCTTCAGTGAACGCCGTAAAAAAAAAACAAAAAAAGAAGCAAATTATACTTTTTCCAAGCAGTATCCTCATACTGTTTTGAAAAAGTGCAATAACATGCGATCAAAAGATGGATATAAATAAACATGGTACCGCTGAAAACGTCATCTTGTCCCGCAAAAAACAAGCCGCCATACAGCATCATCAGCGAAAAAATTAAAAAGTTATAGCTCACAGAATAAAGTGATGCAAAAATAATTATTTTTTCTATAAAAGTTTATTGTGTAAAAAAAAACAAACATAAGAAAAGATATAAATGAGGTATCACTGTAATCGTACTGACCAGAAGAATAAAGCTGCCTTACTAATTTCACCACACACAGGACGGAGGAAAAAAAAAAACAATTCCTGAATTGCTGGTTTTTGTTCATTCTGCCTCTACAAAAATCGGAATAGAAAGCGATCAAAAAATGTTATGTGCCCGAAAATGGTACCAATAAAAATATCAGCTCGTTCCGCAATAAACAAGCCCACACATGACTCTGTCGGCAGAAATATGGAAAAATTATAGCTCTCAAAATACAGTGATGCAAAAAATTCTTCCAAAAAAAAAAAAAAAAAGCGTCTTTTAGTGTGTGACAAAAGCTAAATATGAAAAAAGGGTATAAATCTTGTATCGCTGTAATCGCACCGACCCAAAGAATAAAGTCACCTAATCACTAATACCGCACAAGGAACGGCGTAAAAAAGAAAACCAATTCTTCACTTTTTGTGGATTTGTTCATTCTGCCTCCCAAAGATCGCAGTAAGGCGATCACAGTGGTTTACCCCCACATATAGGGTATCAGTGTACTCAGGACAAATTGCACTACATTTGGGGTCTAATTTCTCCTGTTACCCTTGGGAAAATAAAAATTTGGGGGCAAAAAGATCGTTTTTGTGGAAAAAAAATATGATTTTTTTATTTTCACGGCTCTACATTATAAACTTCTGTGAAGCACTTGGGGGTTCAAAGTGCTCACCACACATCTAGATAAGTTCCTTGGGGGTCTAGTTTCCAAAATGGGTTCACTTGTGGGGGTTTCTCCTGTTTAGGCACATCAGGGGCTCTGCAAACTCAACATGATGACCGCACACCATTCCATCAAAGTCTGCATTCCAAAACTGCGCTCCTTCCCTTCTGAGCTCTGCCATGCGCCCAAACAGTGGTTCCACCCCACATATGGGGTATCAGCGTACTCAGGACAAATTGCACAACAACTTTTGGGGTCCAAATTCTCCTGTTACCCTTGTGAAAATAAAAATTTGGGGGCAAAAAGAATTTTTGAGAAAAAAAAAGATTTTTTTATTTTCACGGCTCTACATTGAAAACTTCTGTGAAGCACTTGGGGGTTCAAAGTGCTCACCACACATCTAGATAAGGTCCTTGGGGTTCTAGTTTCCAAAATGGGGTCACTTGTGGGGTTTCCACTGTTTAGGCACATCAGGGCTCTCCAAACGCGACATGGCGTCCGTTCTCAATTCCAGCCAATTTTGCTTTGAAAAAGTCAAACGGCGCTCCTTCCCTTCCGAGCTCTGCCATGAACCCACACAGTGGTTTACCCCCACATAAGGGGGTATCAGCGTACTCAGGACAAATTGCACAACAACTTTTGGGGTCCAATTTCTCCTGTTACCTTTGGGAAAATAAAAATTGGGGATGAAAAGATTATTTTTGTGGAAAAAATATGATTTTTTAATTTTACGGCTCTACGTGATAACCCTCTGTGAAGCCCTTGGGGGTTCAGAGCTCTCATCACACATCTATATAAGCTCTTTGGGGGGTCTAGTTTCCGAAATGGTTGTCACTTGTGAGGAGGTTTCCACTGTTTAGGTATATCAGGGGCTCTCCAAACTCTACATGGCGTCCGATCTCAATTCCAGCCAAAAAAGTCAAATGGCGCTGCTTCCCTTCCGAGCTCTGCCATGCGCCCAAATAGTGGTACACCCCCACATATGGGGTATCCGCGTACTCAGGACAAATTGCACAACAACGTTTGGGATCCTGTTACCCTTGGGAAAATAAAATTGGCAGAGCAAAGATCATTTTTGTGGAAAAAATATGATTTTTTTTTAATTTTACGGCTCTACGTTATAACCTTCTGTGAAGCCCTTGGGGTTTCAAAGTGCTAACCCTACATTTAGATAAGTTCCTTGGGGGGGGTCTAGTTTCTAAAATGGGGGTCACTTATGGGGGTTTCACTGTTTAGGTACATCAGGGGCTCTCCAAACGCGACATGGCGTCCGCTCTCGATTCCAGCCAATTTGACATTCAAAATCTCAAATGACGCTCCTTCTCTTCTGAGCACTGCTGTGCGCCTTAAGATTGGTCTTCTTCCACACATGGGGTATCGGTGTACTCAGGAGAAATTTCACAACAAATATTGTGGTTCATTTTCTCCTGATACCCTTGACAAAATAAAAAAAATTGTGTCCAAAAAAAATTTTGGGGAAAAAACTTAAATGTTCATTTTTTCCCTCCACATTGCTTCAATTTTTGTGAAGTACTTAAAGGGTTAATAAACTTCTTGAATGTGGTTTTGAACACCTTGAGGAGTGCAGTTTTTAGAATGGTGTCACTTTTGGGTATTTTCTATCATGTACACCCCTCAAAGTGACTTCAAATGTGAGGTGGTCCCTAAAAAAAAATGGTTTTGTAAATTTTGTTGGAAAAATGAGAAATCGCTGGTCAAATTTTAACCTTTATAACTTCCTAACAAAAAATTATTTTGGTTCCAAAATTGTGCTGGTGTAAAGTAGACATGTGGGAAATGTTATTTATTAACTATTTTTTGTGATATATCTCTTTAATTTAAGGGCATAAAAATTTAAATTTTGAAAATTGCTACATTTTCACCATATTTCCATTTTTTTCGTAAATAAACGCAAGTCATATCGAATAAATTTTACCAGTAACATGACGTAAAATATGTCATGAAAAAACAATCTCAGAATCAGCGGGATCCGTTGAAGCGTTCCAGAGTTATAAGCACTTAAAGTGACAGTGGTCCGATTTCAAAATTAAGGGTATGTGCACACATTGCGGATTCTGCTGCGGATTCAGCCCTGTGGATCCGCAGCATAACTGCAAGTGATGTACAGTACCATTCTAGTCTATGGAAATCAAAAAACGCAGTGCACATGCTGCGGATTTTTTCCGCACAGATTTGCTGCGGATTTAAAACTGCAGCATGTCACTTCTTTTGTGCAGAACTGCAGCGTTTTGAGACCTGCTCCATTATAGGAATCCGCACAAAAACTGCAGTAAATCTGCACTAAATCCGCAGGTAAAACACAGGTCATTTTACCTGCGGATTTAGCTAAATCTGCACGGAAAATTCCACTGCAGAATCCGCAATGTGTGCACTTAGCCTAAGGCCTGGTCATTAACCTACAAAGTGGCTTGGTCCTTAAGGAGTTAACAAGAGAGCGGGTGTTAGGTGTGACGATCGCTGGTCCATGAGGTTTCGGCGGGTGTTAGGTGTGACGATCGCTGGTCCATGAGGTTTCGGCGGGTGTTAGGTGTGACGATCGCTGGTCCATGAGGTTTCAGCGGGTGTTAGGTGTGACGATCGCTGGTCCATGAGGTTTCGGCGGGTGTTGGGTGTGACGATCGCTGGTCCATGAGGTTTCGGCGGGTGTTGGGTGTGACGATCGCTGGTCCATGAGGTTTCGGCGGGTGTTGGGTGTGACGATCGCTGGTCCATGAGGTTTCGGCGGGTGTTGGGTGTGACGATCGCTGGTCCATGAGGTTTCGGCGGGTGTTGGGTGTGACGATCGCTGGTCCATGAGGTTTCGGCGGGTGTTAGGTGTGACGATCGCTGGTCCATGAGGTTTCGGCGGGTGTTAGGTGTGACGATCGCTGGTCCATGAGGTTTCGGCGGGTGTTAGGTGTGACGATCGCTGGTCCATGAGGTTTCGGCGGGTGTTAGGTGTGACGATCGCTGGTCCATGAGGTTTCGGCGGGTGTTAGGTGTGACGATCGCTGGTCCATGAGGTTTCGGCGGGTGTTAGGTGTGACGATCGCTGGTCCATGAGGTTTCGGCGGGTGTTAGGTGTGACGATCGCTGGTCCATGAGGTTTCGGCGGGTGTTAGGTGTGACGATCGCTGGTCCATGAGGTTTCGGCGGGTGTTAGGTGTGACGATCGCTGGTCCATGAGGTTTCGGAGGGTGTTAGGTGTGACGATCGCTGGTCCATGAGGTTTCGGCTAGCAGACTTGGGCGCCCGCCGACCCCCCGTTTCTCCACATATGTGATATTATTTTTCTACTTTGTTATTAACGTGGACTTAAAAAGCCAGCCTCCATTTATTCCTGTAATTTTAATAGTGTCTTGAAGAATTAATAAATTGCAATTTTAACATATCTTTTGAGCGCTTCTATCAATTGTTTGTTGATCGATGGGATATGAGAGACACAAAAATAATGGTGTAGTTAATTAATATTGAGCAGAATTATTTTCAGCCTATCGCTTCGGCCTCCACAATTTTCACGGTCTCTCATGTGGCCCCTTGGGGAAAATAATCTCCCACTAATCTTCTACTATCTATAGACCTGTACATGAGGGAAAAACTTGCTGACGTTTTCCATCTACAGATGAGCCCTAGAGCACCTGTGTGTTACCCACACTACCATTATCATTACACTGATACATCAGGTACCTGGGAGGGCCCACGTCTTCTGAACTGCACGGGGCCCTCACTACTCCACTCATAATCCATCCCTGGTGCTGGGGGAACATTACACTGTGCGTGGGAAGAACCTACAACGCGCCACGGTACTGTGTGAGGAGTGTGTGTTCCCTTACTTTCTGTCTTTCACAGTTGGGCCGTATGTATCACAGGAAGAGGAAAAGAGAAACTCTCTTAGAAAATATCAACAGAAAAGCACCAGAATAGTGTCAGCACTGAAGGGGTTACTGCCCCCCCTCCCAGTAATGGGGTATCTCCAGCACCTACCTCCACCTGCAGAGCCGCACTCCACATATATGGCTGTTCTGTGCCCAGTAATGGGGAATCTCCAGCACCTACCTCCACCTGCAGAGCCGCACACCACATATATGGCTGTTCTGTGCCCAGTAATGGGGAATCTCCAGCACCTACCTCCACCTGCAGAGCCGCACTCCACATATATGGCTGTTCTGTGCCCAGTAATGGGGAATCTCCAGCACCTACCTCCACCTGCAGAGCCGCACTCCACATGTATGGCTGTTCTGTGCGCAGTAATGGGGAATCTCCAGCACCTACCTCCACATATATGGCTGCTCTGTGCCCAGTAATGGGGAATCTCCAGCACCTACCTCCACCTGCAGAGCCGCACACCACATATATGGCTGCTCTGTGCCCAGTAATGGGGAATCTCCAGCACCTACCTCCACCTGCAGAGCCGCACACCACATATATGGCTGCTCTGTGCCCAGTAATGGGGAATCTCCAGCACCTACCTCCACCTGCAGAGCCGCACACCACATGTATGGCTGTTCTGTGCCAGTAATGGGGAATCTCCAGCACCTACCTCCACCTGCAGAGCCGCACTCCACATATATGGCTGTTCTGTGCCCAGTAATGGGGAATCTCCAGCACCTACCTCCACCTGCAGAGCCGCACTCCACATATATGGCTGTTCTGTGCCCAGTAATGGGGAATCTCCAGCACCTACCTCCACCTGCAGAGCCGCACTCCACATATATGGCTGTTCTGTGCCCAGTAATGGGGAATCTCCAGCACCTACCTCCACCTGCAGAGCCGCACTCCACATATATGGCTGTTCTGTGTCCAGTAATGGGGAATCTCCAGCACCTACCTCCACCTGCAGAGCCGCACACCACATATATGGCTGTTCTGTGCCCAGTAATGGGGAATCTCCAGCACCTACCTCCACCTGCAGAGCCGCACTCCACATATATGGCTGTTCTGTGCCCAGTAATGGGGAATCTCCAGCACCTACCTTCACCTGCAGAGCCGCACTCCACATATATGGCTGTTCTGTGCCCAGTAATGGGGAATCTCCAGCACCTATCTCCACCTGCAGAGCCGCACACCACATATATGGCTGTTCTGTGCCCAGTAATGGGGAATCTCCAGCACCTACCTCCACCTGCAGAGCCGCACTCCACATATATGGCTGTTCTGTGCCCAGTAATGGGGAATCTCCAGCACCTACCTCCACCTGCAGAGCCGCACACCACATATATGGCTGTTCTGTGCCCAGTAATGGGGAATCTCCAGCACCTACCTCCACCTGCAGAGCCGCACTCCACATATATGGCTGTTCTGTGCCCAGTAATGGGGAATCTCCAGCACCTACCTCCACCTGCAGAGCCGCACTCCACATATATGGCTGTTCTGTGCCCAGTAATGGGGAATCTCCAGCACCTACCTCCACCTGCAGAGCCGCACACCACATATATGGCTGTTCTGTGCGCACAGGACCTGTGATGAGGTCACAGGAGGGGAGGAGTCAGGGGTCACATGATCAGGGGCCTCAGTGTATGCAGGACTCTGCTGGGCTGGTTGTCATGGTGCTGGATGAGGGGAAGTTTATGTGTGGGGTCAGGAGGGGTTTACAGGGTGGATGTAGCAGAGCCGTGTGTGTACGAGGTCTATGGAGCGGAGCCGTGTGTGTACGAGGTGTACGGAGTAGAGCCGTGTGTGTACGAGGTGTACGGAGCAGAGCCGGGTGTGTACAAGGAGTACGGAGCGGAGCCGTGTGTGTACGAGGTGAACGGAGCAGAGCCGTGTGTGTACGAGGTGTATGGAGCGGAGCCGGGAGTGTACGAGGTATACGGAGCGGAGCCGAGCGTGTACGAGGTGTACGGAGCGGAGCCGGGAGTGTACGAGGTGTAAGGAGCGGAGCCGCGTGTGTAAGAGGTGTACGGAGCGGAGCCGCGTGTACGAGGTGTACGGAGCGGAGCCACGTGTGTACGAGGTGTACGGAGCGGAGCCGTGTGTGTACAAGGTGTACGGAGCGGAGCCACGTGTGTACGAGGTGTACGGAGCGAAGTCGAGTGTGTACGAGGTGTACAGAGCGGAGCTGGGAGTGTACGAGGTGTACGGAGCGGAGCCGTGTGTGTACTAGGTGTACGGAGCGGAGCCGGGAGTGTACGAGGTGTATGGAGCGGAGCCGAGTGTGTACGAGGTGTACGGAGCGGAGCCGCGTGTGTACGAGGTGTACGGAGCGGAGCCACGTGTGTACGAGGTGTAAGGAGAGGAGCCGTGTGTATGAGGTGTACGGAGCGGAGCCGTGTGTACGAGGTGTATGGAGCGGAGCCGTGTGTGTACAGGGTGTACGGAGCATAGCCATGTGTGTATGGGGTGTACGGAGCGGAGCCGTGTGTGTACGGAACAGAGCCGTGTGTACGAGGTGTATGGAGCGGAGCCGTGTGTGTACAGGGTGTACGGAGCATAGCCATGTGTGTATGGGGTGTACGGAGCGGAGCCGTGTGTGTACGGGGTGTACGGAGCAGAGCCCTGTGTGTACGAGGTGTACATTTACAGCAGTCGTAATGCGAGCTAGGTTGAAGTTTTCATGGCAAATATCAGCTGCTCCCTCTAGTGTGAAAATTCAAAATATCAAAACTAGATAGGAATGAGCTTGTCTTTAAATTCTGCAGTTAATTTCTTGACTTAATTTATAAATTACCGTATTTTTTGGATTATAAGACACCCCAAATTTTGAGGAAAAACATATTTTTAATGAAATGGTGGTGCTTCTTATAATCCATGCATCTTATTGCTTTCTGGGGGTGGTGGTTGCGGTGAAGCGGGGACCCAGGGTCGCTGCTGGAGGATGCACGAGTGGGGTGATGCCGCAGGCTGGGATGAGGGGGTGTTCCGATGTGCGGTGCACCGCTGCAGGTGTCTGGTGCTACTGCAGTGTCCGATGCTGCTGCCGGTGTCCGGCGCTGCAGGGGTGTTCGATGTTGCGAGTGCCTGGCAGTGCTACAGGGGTGTCCGGCGGTGCTGCCTGGTGCTGCTGCAGGTGTCTCCGATGCTGCGGGGGGCTCTGCTGACGTTTTGTGAAAGGCCAGAGCCCTCACAGTTCCATGGTTTCCTGTGCAGTGGACTCTGGGGAAAATGGCACATGTGCAGATGGGGATCTCAGCATCGGCGGTCGTATTCCACCACACAGGAAACCATGGAACTGCGGGGGCTCTAGCCTTTCACAAAATGTCAGCAGAGCCCCCTGCAGCACCGGAGACACCTGCAGCAGCACCGGGCAGCACCGCCAGACAACCACGTAGCTCCGCTGGACACCCTCTCATCCCAGCCTGTGGCCTGCAGGAACGGAATCGTTAAGGTACCAAATTTTGGGGAAAAAAAAGTGCGTCTTATAATCCGAAAAATACAGTACTTTACTTTTTTTCCTATAGATTCTTTTTAATCATTTTTGACATATGTACAGTTGAAACCAGAAATTTAGATACACTATATAAAAAGACACATCTGCATATTTTTCTCAATATCTGACATGAAATCAGAATAAACCTTTCCCGTTTTAGGTCAATTAGGATTACCATAATTATTAACCCCTTTCTGACATCTGACGTTCTATCCAGTCCATGTGCCCTGGGCCCGTATGACTATGGAGGGATAGTCCATCATCGCGATGCAGATCTGCATGCCATATAAGCGATCAGCCTGCAAAAAATGAATGTCCTATAGTAGGACACAGTGTAAAAGTAAGAATGAAATTTAAAAAAAAATTATATTGTGAAAATATTTAAAAAAATAATAATAAAAAAATATTTATTCCATCACTAAATATTTGAATTAAAAAAATCTAAACAATAAAAGTACACATATTTAGTATTGCCGCGTCCGTAATGACCCGCCCTATAAAACTGTCCCACTAGTTGACCCCTTTAGTGAACACCATTAAAAAAAAAACAATGTTTTATCATCATACCACCAAACAAAAAGTGGAATGACAAGCGATTAAAAAGACGGATATAAATAAACATGGTACCGCTGAAAATGTCATCTTGTGCCGCAAAAAACGAGCCATCATACAGCATCATCAGCAAAAAAGTAAAAAAGTTATGGTTCTCAGAATAAAGCGATGAAAAAATAATTATTTTTTATATAAAATAGTTTTTATTGTATAAAAGTGCCAAAACATAACAAAAATACAAATGAGGTATCGCTGTAATCGTACTAGAATAAAACCGCTTTATCAATTTTACCGCACGCACAACGGTATAAACGCCCCCCCCCCAAAAGAAATTAATTGCTGGTTTTTGTTCATTCTGCCTCACAAAAATCGGAATAAAAAGCGATCAAAAATTGGCGTGTGCCCAAAAATGGTACCAATAAAAACGTCAACTTGTCCTGCAAAAAAACTAAATCTCACATGACTCTGTGGGCCAAAATATAGAAACATTATAGCTCTCAAAATGTGGTGATGCAAAAAACATTTTTTGCAATAAAAAGCGTCTTTTAGCGTGTGACAGCTGCCAAACATAAAAACCTGCTATAAATAGTAAATCAAACCCCTTAGTTAGGGAAAAATAATAAAATAAAAAAATGTATTTCCATTTTCCCATTAGGGTTAGGGCTAAAGTTAGGGTTATGGTTGGGGCTAAAGTTAAGGTTAGGGTTGGGGCTAAAGTTAGGTTAGGGGCTAAAGTTAGGGTTACAGTTGGGATTAGGGTTAGGATTAGAGTTAGGGTTGAGATTAGGGTTAGGGGTGTGTTAGGTTAGGTTTGGAGTTAGAATTGGGGGATTTCCACTGTTTAGGCACATCAGGGGCTCTCCAAATGTGATATGGCATCTGATCTCAATTCCAACCAATTTTTGCATCGAAAAGTTAAACGGCGCTCCTTCACTTCCGAGCTCTGCAATGCGCCCAATGTTATGATTCGGTAGCTGAGGAGTGCAGGCAAAAAGGCAATACACCAGAGCAGTTGGAATCTATAAGATTGCAGTACCCTGACTAACCACCACAACTAGAGGCAGCCGTGGAGCGTTCCTACGTTGGTCCTAGACGCCTCGTCACAGCCTGAGAAACTAACTACACCTAAAGATAGAAATAGGAAAGCTATCTGCCCCGGAGCAGAACCCCAAAGATAATAGCAAGCCCCCAAACATGTAATGGCGGTTAGACAAGACGAAATACTGACACAGACAGAAAATAGTATGAGCAAACGTTGGGGCCCAAACTAACTAAATAGAAAAGGATAGGAAGGGTACTTACTGCAATCCCAAAAAAACCCTGAAAGCACCAACTCTACTAATTTCAAAAACACCTGAGATCACACGACCTCTACCACCTAAATTAGCTCTCTGGTGTAACAAAATCAAAACAGCAGCCACTGAAAAAACTGGAAAAAGCAAAAGTACAAACATCAGTGGCTGAACTAAACTGAGAGGGCAAAAGCCCCCTGAGGGGACCCAGAAGGCCCCCACAGAAGTGCAGGACAAAATGCAAAAATCAAGCACAGAAACAAAAAGAAGAAAATGTCTTATCTGTTAGAAGGAGATGCAGACACGACACAGCAGGCTACAAGGGAAACTGGAATCAAGGATTCAGACCAGAACAATTGATCACCGGCAACCCTGATGGGAAGGTGACTCCCTTATATAAGACCAGTCAGTAACACCTGATTCCCAGTCCTCACAATCTTCACTGAACAGACCAGTACCGCTTGTAACCACCAGAGGGAGCCTCTGCTCAGAACTCATCTCAAGCCCATTCACAACAGTACCCCCCCCTTGAGGAGGGGTCACCAACCCTCATTTGAGCAACCAGGTCGGTCAGGATGAGTTCTATGATACGCACGGATGAGTCTCCTAGCATGGATGTCCGAAGCAAACACCCAAGAATTGTCTTCCTGACCATAACCTCTCCACTTAACCAAATACTGGAGTTTCCGTCTAGAAAAACGAGAATCTAATATTTTCTCAACCACATACTCCAGATTGCCCTCAACCAAAACAGGGTCAGGAGGCACAGCAGCAGGAACCACTGGCTCAACAAACCTCTTCAACAAGGACTTGTGGAACACGTTATGGATCTTAAATGTCCCTGGAAGAAGCAAACGAAAAGAAACAGGATTAAGAATCTCCATGATCTTATAAGGTCCAATGAACCTAGGCTTAAATTTAGGAGATGCTACTCTCATAGGAATATTTTTTGAGGACAACCAGACCAAGTCCCCTACTTTAAACCGAGGACCATCAGTCCTATGCCGGTTAGCAAACCGCTGGGCCCTCTCTTGAGAGAGGGACAACCTCTCCACTACCTGGTCCCAAATCTGTTGCATATGCTCCACAACAGAGTCAACACCCGGACAGACAGAAGCCTCCATCTGTCCCGAAGAAAATCGAGGGTGAAACCCAGAATTACAGAAAAATGGAGACATCAAAGTGGCAGAGCTAGCCCTATTATTAAGAGCAAACTCAGCCAAAGGAAAAAAAGGGAACCCAGTCATCCTGATCAGCAGACACAAAGCATCTTAGATAAGTCTCCAATGTCTGGTTTGTTCTCTCAGTTTGACCATTGGTCTGAGGATGAAACGCCGAGGAGAAAGACAATTGAACACCAAGTTTAGAACAAAAGGTCCTCCAAAATCTGGAAACAAACTGGACTCCTCTGTCAGACACAATGTTCTCAGGAATGCCGTGTAAACGAACCACGTGCTGAAGGAACAAAGGCACCAATTCAGAGGAGGAAGGCAACTTAGGCAATGGCACAAGATGTATCATCTTGGAAAACCTATCACAAATCACCCAGATGGCGGTCATTCTCTGAGAAACAGGAAGGTCGGAAATGAAATCCATAGAGATATGGGTCCATGGTCTCTTGGGCACAGGCAATGGCATCAACAAACCACCAGAGCGAGAGCAAGGCTTGGAGCGAAGCAAGTCCCGCAGGACTGCACAAATTCCCTGACATCACGAGACAAGGTAGGCCACCAAAAGGACCGACTAACCAAGTCTCTGGTACCAAAAATTCCGGATGCCCAGCCAACGCGGAACAATGAATCTCAGACATCACACTCTTTTTCCACTGGTCCGGGACAAACAATTTTCCAACAGGGCAGCGCTCGGGCCTATCCTCCTGACACCCCTCCAGAGCAAGTCTCAAATTGGGTGAGATGGCGGAAAGAACTACACCCTCTTTCAAAATAACAGAAGGATCAGATAACTCAGGAGAGTCCGCAAGGAAACTCCTCGAGAGAGCATCCGCCTTAACATTCTTAGTGCCAGGAAGAAAGGAAACCACAAAATTAAAACGTGTGAAAAACAAGGCCCACCTGGCCTGTCTAGGATTGAGTCGCTTGGCAGATTCCAGATAAACCAGATTCTTATGGTCCGTAAGGACCACCACCCGATGTTTGGCTCCCTCCAGCCAATGTCTCCACTCTTCAAAAGCCCACTTCATGGCCAATAACTCCCGATTACCCACGTCATAATTACGTTCAGTAGGAGAAAATTTTCGAGAGAAAAAGGCACAAGGGTTACTTTTAGAGGTCTCTGGATCTTTTTGGGACAAAACGGCACCTGCCCCAATTTCAGAGGCATCAACCTCCACCTGAAATGGCAGAGAAACATCAGGCTGCCGTAGAACAGGAGCAGAAGTGAATCTCTGCTTAAGTTCCTGAAATGCAGAGACTGCCTCAGGAGGCCAATTCACCACATCAGAACCCTTTTTGGTCAAATCAGTTAATGGTTTAACAATAACCGAGAAATTACCAATAAATTTACGATAAAAATTGGCAAAACCCAAAAATCTTTGAAGAGCCTTTAATGAAGTAGGTTGGACCCAATCACAGATGGCCTGAACCTTGACCGGGTCCATTTCAATAACAGATGGGGACAAAATGAATCCCAGAAATGAGATCCTCTGTACGCCAAAAAGACACTTTGATCCCTTCACATACAGAGCATTCTCTCTCAAAATCTGGAATACAGTTCGAACATGTTTCACATGAGAGTCCCAGTCATTGGAAAAAATCAAGATATCATCCAAATAAACAATCAGAAATTTATCCACAAAATCCCTGAAAATGTCATTCATGAAGGACTGGAAGACAGAAGGAGCATTAGTGAGCCCAAAGGGCATCACAAGGTACTCAAAATGCCCCTCCGGGTATTGAATGCCGTCTTCCATTCATCCCCGTGCTTAATGCGAATAAGGTTATATGCCCCCCTGAGGTCAAGCTTGGTAAACCAAGTAGCGTTTTTCACCCTGGAAAACAGGTCAGAAATCAAGGGTAACGGGTATTGATATTTCACAGTAATATTGTTCAAAAGACGATAATCAATACACGGCCTTAATGAACCATCCTTTTTGGCCACAAAGAAAAAAACGGCACCTAAGGGTGAAGAGGATGGTCTGATATGACCTTTCTCCAATGACTCCTTGATATAAGACCGCATAGCGTCATGTTCAGGTACAGACAAGTTAAAAAGGCGACCTTTAGGGAATTTACTACCAGGCACTAATTCAATAGCGCAGTCATAGCTCCTATGGGGAGGCAAGGATGCAGATTTACTTTCACTAAACACATCAGAAAAATCAATCAAAATGTCAGGAACATCCTGAGCCTGGGGGGAGGCAGAAAAAACAGGAGTGTTGGTATTAACACATTGGCAGCCCCAACTGGTTACAGACACAGATTTCCAATCCAAAACAGGATTATGAGACTGTAACCAAGGGAAACCCAGTACGATAATATCATGCAGATTATACAGAACCAAAAATTTGCAGCACTCTTGATGATCAGGTTCAACCCTCATTATAACCTGAGTAGAGAACTGAGGTTTATTCTCAGCCAAAGGGGTAGAATCGATCCCCAGAAGGGGAATAGACTTCTGTAGGGGTATCAAGGGAAACCCACAACGTTTAGCAAAATCATAATCCATCAGGTTAATAGCTGCTCCAGAATCAACGAAAGCCTGAGCAGAAAATGAGGACAGAGAGCATATCAGAGTGACAGTTAGTAAAAACTTAGTCTGAACACTACCCAAGACAACTGAGCGTGCAAAACGTCCTCCCCGCTTAGGGCAGACTGAAATAGCATGAGAGGCATCACCACAGTAGAAACATAACCCATTGCGCTTTCGAAACTCATGACGCTGTGCCCCAGACACCACTCTATCACACTGCATGGATTCAGAAGCAGGTTCACAAGGCAACACTATTCCACGCATACTTCTCCGCTCACGCAAACGTCTGTCAATTTGAATCGCTAATGACATAGAATCATTGAGACCAGAGGGGACAGGGAATCCCACCATAACATCCTTTACATTATCTGACAGCCCCTTCCGAAAAAGGGCCGCCAAAGCGTCGTCATTCCACTTGGTCAGGACTGCCCACTTACGGAATCTCTGACAGTATAACTCAGCGTCATCAAGCCCCTGATTTAATGCCAACAAGGCTTTTTCAGCTTGATCAGTGACATTAGGCTCATCGTACAATAACCCCAAAGCCTGAAAAAATGCATCAACATCACTCAAAACAGGATCCCCAGGTGTCAGGGAAAAAGCCCAATCCTGAGGATCGCCGCGCAGGAGAGAGATGACAATTTGAACCTGCTGCGCTGCGTTTCCTGAGGACTTAGATTTTAAGGCAAAAAACAATTTACAATTATTTTTGAAATTCTGAAACTTAGCTCGATCCCCTAAAAACAAATCTGGCATGGGAATCCTAGATTCCACAACAGGCAACCTAGCAAGATAGGTAGCAATACTCCGAACCTCAGTGGCAAGCTGATCCACACGGCCAGACAACTGTGCAAACTCCATTGAGAGAAAAAAAAAATCCTCCCCAGCACCCAGAGATACAGAGGGAAAAAAAAAAATGCAACAAACAGAAAAATATCTCTGACAACTCTGACAACCTTTTTTTTTCTTTCACAATATTTTTTCCCTTCTGTGAGTACCATACAATTTTCAATTTTTAAGGCCGGTGATACTGTTATGATTCGGTAGCTGAGGAGTGCAGGCAAAAAGGCAATACACCAGAGCAGTTGGAATCTATAAGATTGCAGTACCCTGACTAACCACCACAACTAGAGGCAGCCGTGGAGCGTTCCTACGTTGGTCCTAGACGCCTCGTCACAGCCTGAGAAACTAACTACACCTAAAGATAGAAATAGGAAAGCTATCTGCCCCGGAGCAGAACCCCAAAGATAATAGCAAGCCCCCAAACATGTAATGGCGGTTAGACAAGACGAAATACTGACACAGACAGAAAATAGTATGAGCAAACGTTGGGGCCCAAACTAACTAAATAGAAAAGGATAGGAAGGGTACTTACTGCAATCCCAAAAAAACCCTGAAAGCACCAACTCTACTAATTTCAAAAACACCTGAGATCACACGACCTCTACCACCTAAATTAGCTCTCTGGTGTAACAAAATCAAAACAGCAGCCACTGAAAAAACTGGAAAAAGCAAAAGTACAAACATCAGTGGCTGAACTAAACTGAGAGGGCAAAAGCCCCCTGAGGGGACCCAGAAGGCCCCCACAGAAGTGCAGGACAAAATGCAAAAATCAAGCACAGAAACAAAAAGAAGAAAATGTCTTATCTGTTAGAAGGAGATGCAGACACGACACAGCAGGCTACAAGGGAAACTGGAATCAAGGATTCAGACCAGAACAATTGATCACCGGCAACCCTGATGGGGAAAGGGGACTCCCTTATATAAGACCAGTCAGTAACACCTGATTCCCAGTCCTCACAATCTTCACTGAACAGACCAGTACCGCTTGTAACCACCAGAGGGAGCCTCTGCTCAGAACTCATCTCAAGCCCATTCACAACAGCCCAAACAGCGGTTTACCTGCACACATGGGGAATCAGCATACTCAGGACAAATTGCACAACTTTTAGGGTTCAAGTTCTCCTGTTACCCTTGGGAAAATAAAAAATTGAGGGCGAAAAGATAATTTTTGTGAAAAAAATATGATTTTTTATTTTTACAGCTCTACATTATAAACTTCTGTGAAGCACTTGGGGGTTCAAAGTGCTCACCAACACATCTAGATAAGTTCCTTGGGGGTTCTAGTTTCCAAAATGGGGTCACTTGTGGGGGTTTCCACTGTTTAGGCACATCAGGGGCTCTCCAAACGCAACATGGCGTCCATTCTCAATTCCAACCAATTTTGTGTTGAAAAAGTCAAACGGTGCTCCTTCCCTTCCGAGCTCTGCCATGCGCCCAAACAGTGGTTTACCTGCATATACGGGGTATCAGCGTACTCAGGACAAATTGTACAACAACTTTTGTGGTCCAATTTCTCCTGCTACCCTTGGTAAAATAAAACAAATTGGATCTGAAGTAAAGTTTTTGGTGTTGTAAAAATGAGAATTCGCTGGTCAACTTTTAACCTCTATAACTTCCTAACAAAAAAATTTGGTTCCAAAATTGTGCAGATGTAAAGTAGACATGTGGGAAATACTACTTATTAAGTATTTTGTGTGACATATTGTTAGGGTTGGCGGAACACACCAAATGAAATATATATAGTAATGATAAGGTGTGTTTGCAACCCGGGGTCCACCGTGCAGTGATGGAACCTGCTGCTAAGCAATGGCGGAACAAGACGGCAGTTGAACGCCGACAACACGCTGGTTAGATGTCACCCGGTATGAACAGAGGCAAACTCTGTTGCTTCACAGAGCCGCCGCAACAAAGTAATAGAACGCCGTTCCCTGTTACACATCATAGGACACAGCTGATATGGCGCAAGTGAGGTCTCTAGGCTCAACCCCTACAATGCAGGGACTTGAGTCTGACCGGACCCACAATGCGCACGGCGTCGCACTAGCGATGCTAC
Source organism: Oophaga sylvatica (assembly GCA_033576555.1). Taxonomy (NCBI): domain Eukaryota; kingdom Metazoa; phylum Chordata; class Amphibia; order Anura; family Dendrobatidae; genus Oophaga; species Oophaga sylvatica. Next base: position 29,064,364 of record JARQOD010000003.1, on the reverse strand, counting down.
TACTTGGCTCTCAGTGGTAGCAAAACATAGCTAACTTAAAAACAAGCGCAAAAGCTCAACTGACCGCAGAGCGGTACCAAAAGGTGTGTGCCAGAGCATGTGGATTGACTGTGCCCTGTAAGCAGCCTGTGTTAAGCAGCACACGTGGCTGAGACATGCACTAGGTCAAGCTGAGTAAAAACCTGCTAAGGAACACTAGACGATCATACACGCCGACAGTGCTGCCGGTTTTCGTCCCAAACACCCGTGCATACGCAGAGTGGTAGCGTATCCACTCGCTCACACACCACATGGTTTATACTAGCGAACGGCCGTGCAATCCTTTTATAACCGCAGCCTTCCAGGACCTTGCTGATGACCCAATCCGAACTGCTTGAGGACCTGAGCATGTGACCTCCGACCATCAATGAGCGGTCGTGTCACGGGAATGCTCAGATGGAGAAAAGCAGGACTTAGTCCCAGGAACATCTGCTCGCTGCTGAATTCCAGAGGATGGGGGCTTTTCGGGAGAAGTCTTTTAGGCGGTTAGGTGAGGAGCGAATAAGTGTGGAGGAGAGAAGGAGGTCTTGGGAGGATCGGAGATTACGTGAGGGAAGATATCGGGAGATTAGTTCAGAGTGTAGGGATTCGCTCTGGTAGGCTGAGGCTGGGCACGCAGTAACGAGGCAACACACAGGCTTTATGTCCAAAAATCACTATTTTACTGTCTCTTTAAATCCGGTAACAAAGCATAACCAAACATAAATGCATTTCCATCCTGGATAATCACTAATTCCAGACTCACCCTTGCATGGGACGGGCTTAACTAAGCGGCTGCAAGCCAGCAGGGACCGCCAGGTGCCATTCCCGGGTGGTCTGGACTCGCTTCTGCTGCACCGACACACTGTAACAAAACAGTCCTTTCCAGGCTGACTCCAGCCAAACTCAATAGAACCGCATGGTTCTCAGTGTGAGACCGTCACAGGCTCTGCACACACATGTGTCCTGTCCGGGTGCTATACCCCAGTCCAACACCCTGGCTACCAAGCTCCAAGTCTCACCAGGTGCTTCCAGGAATCTTCCAACACCGGCAGACCTTCCAGGAACCTTCCAGGCAGCCCTGTGCAGGACACACACTCTTCACTCGTCTCAGCCAGACTCCCTTGAAACACTTCCCAGTCTCAGACAGAGTCCCTTGAGACAGACATCAGAGACATTTCCCAGCCTCCACCACGTTCTCCTCTCCATGTGCCCAGCACTGCCTTACATACCTGTAGCCACTCCCCAAGCCAAGGCATGAAGCACATGGTCTGGTCACGTGTTCATGACCTCATCACAGGTCCTTTACCACATACAATCACCAGTATGTACAATTCATTCTCCCACCACCAGTGGGCAGTGTATGTGTGGTTAGCATGTCCCACCCAGCTCACAAGCTAACCCTGTAGGTTCACCTTAATAACAACAGAACTCTTATGGGACTACAAGTCCCAGAACAACATTGCTGACCTACAGCACAGAGTAACTCTGCGACACATACTTTCCATTTAATACCCTGCCAGGGACTGGTTTCCCATCCATCTCATGTCTCCAGGCATAATTTGAGCAATTCATACAGCGCCCCCTAGGTGCCACATTAGTCATTATACCACATACCTTCCCCCTCTGTTCAAACTTGTTAGGTTGAACACCTGTTTCAACCGAGGACCCCGAGACAGGTCACCCATGTCATCTTGCCCTACCAGTCGAGGAGACCGTCTCAGTCGATTTTTGGCATCCTGCAACATTACCTCTTGGTCAGGCCTCCCCCGCCCCCAGCGGTCAGAATGTCGGCCTTGTTTTTCCCTCGGTGTCACCAGACCTCTCCAGTACCGTCTCCTACGGTTATTGCGGTCCTGAGTCCATCGTCCCGTCAAACTCACTGGTTGATCTGAGTTGGACTCTCTATCTCTTTGTCCGCCACCGGGTCTTACACTTAGGTCACTCAACCCTGAGCTAACTGAATCGTCATCTCTACCCCTCAGTGTTTCAGCTCGTCTACTGCCAGTCCCCAGAGAAGCCTCTTGTCTCTCTATATGTTGGGATGGAAGCCGTTGCCGTCTTTGTTTTAATTCCTGCAGCTGTTCCTTCATCTGCTTTCTTCCTGAGATCAGCTGCTCTACTTCTCGTAGATACGTCACTGTATACTCCAGGAGCGTTCGGATTTTCTTCAGGCTCTCCACTGAGCCCACACCAATGAATGGAACCATGTCTTCTCCAGCCACCTTGATCTCGCCATCAGCTGGAATCCTCACTCTCCTTACACCGGATTTATCCACCATCTCCTGCATCACTTTTCCAAGTCTTCCGACGACTCTCCCCACCAGATTTCTGGGTACCGGAATTACCTCTTCTGCCAAACCCAGCCGATTTTGATCTTCCTTGGCTTGCTCCAAATGTTGAGCGGCTTTCATGTTACTTAACATAATCATCTGTTTTGCGTGAAGAAGACACTGCAGATGCATATCCTTCAGGACAGCCACCAGCTTCTCTGTGTCTTCCCCCTCTGCCATGATCACCAACTGGTTAGTCTCTGGTGCCCAGTTCACACTATCAGCTTTTACCGCCTTTTTAAAGGCCTCATGCACCCCCTCACTGGCACAGGCTTCTCGCATGTCTGCAGGTACCTTTATCACACACCTAAAGAGTGAAGCCTTCTCCTCTTCCTGAGACTCACGTTCTTCACGATCCCTTGCCAAGATGGGAACTGGCATTTTCGCCTGGTTATCACTCGGGCACAGCCGCTGTAAGTCTTCACCCACCAACTTCTCTTCCTGCAGCAGACCTCTTACGGCTTCTCCGAGCGCAATCACATATTCCCTGACGGCTTTATTCCCACTTTGCCACGTGGACAGGTGACCTCTGAGTTCAGAGACTTCCCTCTTTAGCTCATCCACTCTTTGTTCGGCCGTTTGTCTCAGGGCCTTTTCTTGTTGGATCTGCTCTTTAAGGGTCTCTAGTTCAGCAGACCTTTGCTTCTCACCAGACAACTTTTTAGCGATGTTCCGCTTTATGGCCGCAACCTCGGCCTCCAGGTGGCGCACCTGCTCCAACTGTATGGCGTCGGCGAATTCCGTATTCAACCCCTTCAACTTCTCTTGAGGCTCGGCCCGGTCATCTTTAGGCCCCTCTTGACTCTTTGTACCTTCAGCGAGCTCTACACTCTTCAGCTCTTCAGTGTCTGGAAGAGTACTCATATCTTGCACTAACACATCAATCATAGATTTTTCTTTATTACCATCCTCAGTACATACATTGTGTTCCGGCGCTTTGCGCCCTTTACGTCTCCGACGACGGGAGGATTTTCCCTCCTGGTGGGGGCCTTCCTTACTGTACTCCTTTTCTAACTTAGAGTCACAGTCACCCTCGGAGTCTGAGTCACCCCCCTCCGGGCACCCGTCAAGAGACTTCAGGTCTGTCAGTTGGGTAAACGCACCCTTTCCGCTGGTGTCACCATCTGCTAAGTCACTGAGTTGGTCAGACCCGTCCACTTTGGTAGGTGTTGCCGTACTAATACCCACCATCCCAACAGTAGAGCGATCTCCCTCCTCCTGCAAGTCAGAAAACAGTTTAGAGTCTCGACCTATAACTACGGGACACACCAAATTTGGGACTATAGCGACCTCCTGTTCCCTAATGTTCCAGCCCGTCCCCACAGTTACCACGGCCACGGGATACTCCTTCGTGTTCCCATGAATGCAGGTGACCCAGACCTTTCTACCGGGTATTTGAGAACCCTTAGGAGCAACTCTCACTAATGTCACCGGACTCCCCGGGTCGATCAGGCCAACCATATCCTCATTATCTATCGGCAGGTCACAACCCCGTAGCCTTACTCCAGGTGGATAGTTCATAAGACAAATTGGACACACATATATTTTCGCCTGGCAACTGTTTTGCTGCCCCTCCAGGTACACCCCGACATCCTCTGATGTCTCCCTTTCTGGAATCGCTGCAAGCCCCACTCGTCGGACATCCCGGCGTCCCTGGGCAGCTCCAGCTGTCTGCGGCGCTGTGATGTGCTGCATCAGTAGCCTGTTGGTTTCCTGTTGCCGCTCCATAGCCTGCTGCTGTAGAGCCTGCTGCTGCTGCATAGCCTGCTGCTGCTCCATAGCCTGCTGCTGCTGCATAGCCTGCTGCTGCTCCATAGCCTGATGCTGCTGCTGCATAGCCTGCTGCTGCTGCATAGCCTGCTGCTGCTGTCGCATGGCCTCCACAAGCATTTTTACCGTGCTCTCCATCTCCAGACAGTTCTCCACCCCCTTTTTACCTCCCATCCCTGCTGGTGGGTTACCGCCCCTTTTTGGCCACCACCCCACTCTGGGATACACCCTGTGGACTCCCCCACAGTTTCTTAGGCACAACCCCCACAGTGCAGTTTTATCTCTTTTGGGCTGTTACTGGCCCTTTAAGAGTCTATGTGACCTGATTCACACTGTCCTATTCCCACACCAGCTCGTGCGGGTACTGCCGCCGCTCCCGTTGCAGCCACGAACCACCAACACCTCCGGATGTTGCTCATAAGCTGCTGTGGCTGTTACTGCAGCTCCTGCAGAACCTCTTGCTGCAAGTCACTGTAGCTCCTGCTACCACCAGACTCTGCACGCTGCGCTGTCTTGCCGCTTGTCACCTTCGCGACCCCACGAGTCACAGCCAGCCGCTTGTCCCCTTCGCAACCCCACCGGGTTACAGCCAGCCGCTTGTCACCTTCGCATTTGTTATGCAGAGTAAAAAAAACATCCACAAAAAAAAACAGCCTGACCTCACTGCGTATGCCCGCATTTGAGCACCAATTGTAGGGATTCGCTCTGGTAGGCTGAGGCTGGGCACGCAGTAACGAGGCAACACACAGGCTTTATGTCCAAAAATCACTATTTTACTGTCTCTTTAAATCCGGTAACAAAGCATAACCAAACATAAATGCATTTCCATCCTGGATAATCACTGATTCCAGACTCACCCTTGCATGGGACGGGCTTAACTAAGCGGCTGCAAGCCAGCAGGGACTGCCAGGTGCCATTCCCGGGTGGTCTGGACTCGCTTCTGCTGCACTGACACACTGTAACAAAACAGTCCTTTCCAGGCTGACTCCAGCCAAACTCAATAGAACCGCATGGTTCTCAGTGTGAGACCGTCACAGGCTCTGCACACACATGTGTCCTGTCTGTGTGCTATACCCCAGTCCAACACCCTGGCTACCAAGCTCCAAGTCTCACCACGTGCTTCCAGGAATCTTCCAACACCGGCAGACCTTCCAGGAACCTTCCAGGCAGCCCTGTGCAGGACACACACACTTCACTCATCTCAGCCAGACTCCCTTGAAACACTTCCCAGTCTCAGACAGAGTCCCTTGAGACAGACATCAGAGACATTTCCCAGCCTCCACCACATTCTCCTCTCCATGTGCCCAGCACTGCCTTACATACCTGTAGCCACTCCCCAAGCCAAGGCATGAAGCACATGGTCTCATACCTCCCAACCGTCCCGGTTTGAGCGGGACAGTCCCGATTTTGACCCCCCCGTCCCGCTGTCCCGCTGACGACACTATGTGTCCCGCAGTGAGATGAGCCGCCACGCCCCCATGCACCCCTTGCTGCCCTCCTTGTCTCTCTACAGTTCAGCAGCTCACAGCTAGCAGTGACGCTGTCACGCTGCTATTGCTGTTCTCTTCTGTGCCCACAGGACCTGTGATGAGGTCACAGGAGGGGAGGAGTCAGGGGGTCACATGATCAGTGTCCTCTTGTGTGCAGGACTCTGCGCTGTCATGATGCTGGATGAGGGGTAAGTTTGTGTGTGTGTGGGGTGGGGACTGTGGATGTAGCAGTGCTGTAGTGTGTACAAGTTGGAGTCGTGTGTGTATGAGATGTACGGAGCGGAGCCGTGTGTGAACGGAGCGGAGCCGTGTGTGAACGAGGTGTACGGAGCGGAGCCGTGTGTGTACGAGGTGTACGGAGCGGAGCCGTGTGTGTACGAGGTGTACGGAGCGGAGCCGTGTGTGTACGAGGTGTACGGAGCGGAGCCATGTGTGTACGAGCTAAGCCGCACATGTACAAGGTGAGCGGAGCTGCGCGTGTACGAGGTGCACGGAGCGGAGCCGTGTGTACGAGGTGCACGGAGCGGAGCCGTGTGTACGAGGTGGATGTAGCTGAGCCGTGTGTGTACGAGGCATACAAAGCGGAACCGTGTGGATGTGCTGTGTGTGTACGAAACGGAGCTCCGTGCTTGAGCCGTGTGTGTATGGATGGAGCCTTGTGTGTATGTAGCGGAGCCGCGTGTGTACGAGGTGTACGGAGCAGAACCGCGTGTGTACGAGGTGTATGCTGCAAAGCCGCATGTGTACAAGGTTTACGGAGTGGAGTCGTGTGTGTACAAGGTGTACAAAGCATGGCTGCGTGTGTACAAGGTGTACGGAGTGGAGCCTTGTGTGTGCGAGGTGGACGGAGCTGAGCCGTGTGTGTACGAGGCATACAAAGCGGAACCGTGTGTGTGTGAGGTGTGCAGAGCCGTGCATGTACAAGGTGTATGGTGGGGAGCATTCATACCTCCCAACCGTCCTGAATTCAGTGGGACACTCCCGATTTTGAGAGTCTGCCCCGCTGTCCGGCCGGGAGCTTTTCCCGTGGACTCAGGAGTACATGCCGGAGCCCCGAAGAGCACTTTAAAACTCGCACGTGATGTTCCACCAGAAGTGACGTGCTGGAAGATGACCGGAAATTAGGTAATTTCGGGAGGAGATTGTGACGGAACCATGGAGGCACTTCAGGGAATGCTTCAGATCCATCACCGTGTCCTCGCCTTGGAATCGGGGATGTCGGCCATGTGAGTGGATCATGATATGGCCTGCACCGGGAGGCTTTTGTGGGCACTACAATGGGAGACGGGCTGCTATAGTATCTTTATAGAATCTTTATTTCTTTCTCTCTCTCTGTTCTTTCTTTCTCTCTCTCTCTGTGTTCTTTCTTTCTCTTTCTTTCTCTCTGTTCTTTCTTTCCCATCTTTCTTTCTCTCTATCTCTCTGTTCTTTCTTTCTCTCTTTGTTCTTTCTTTCCCTTCTTTCTCTCTCTCCCTCTGTTGTTTCTTTCTTTACCCTCTTTCTTTTTTTCTCTCTGTTCTTTTTTTCTGTCCCCTCTTTCTTTCGCTCTCTGTTTCTTTCTTTCTTTCTCTCTCTCTGTTCTTTCCCCTCTTTCTTTCTCTCTCTGTTCTTTTTTCTTTCTCTCTCTCTGTTCTTTCTTTCCCCTCTTTCTCTTTCTTTCTTTCTCTCTGTTTTTGCTTTCCCCTCTTTCTTTCTTTCTCTCTCTACTCTTTCTTTCTTTTTCTCTCTGTTCTTTCTTTCCCCCTCTGTCTTTCTCTGTTCTTTCTTTCCCCTCTTTCTTTTTCTCTCTCTGTTCTTTCCCCTCTTTCTTTCTTTCTCTCTGTTCTTTATTTCTCTCTCTCTGTTCTTTCTTTCCCCTTTCTTTCTCTCTCTCTGTTCTTCCTTTCCCCTTTCTTTCTTACTTTCTTTCTTTCTCTCTCTGTTCTCTGTCCCCTCTTTCTTTCTCTCTCTATTCTTTCTTTCTTTTTCTGTCTGTTCTTTCTTTCCCCCCTCTGTCTTTCTTTCTCTGTTCTTTCTTTCCCCTCTTTCTCTCTCCCTCTCTGTTCTTTCTTTCTCTCTCCATCTCTGTTCTTTCTTTCTCTCTCTGTTCTTTCTTTCCTCTCTTTCTTTCTCTGTTTTTTCTTTCCCCTCTGTCTTTCTCTCTCTGTTCTTTCTTACCCCTCTTTCTTTCTCTCTCCCTCTGTTCATTCTTTCCCCTTTCTTTCTCTCTCCCTCTCTGTTCTTTCTTTCCCCTCTTTCTTTTTTTCTCTCTGTTCTTTTTTTCTGTCCCCTCTTTCTTTCTTTCTCTGTTTTCTTTCTTTCTCTCTCTGTTCTTTCTTTCCCCTCTTTCTTTCTTTCCCCTCTTTCATTTTTTCTGTCCCCTCTTTCTTTCTTTCTCTGTTTTCTTTCTTTCTCTCTCTGTTCTTTCTTTCCCCTCTTTCTTTATTTCCCCTCTTTCATTCTTTCTCTCTGTTCTTTCTTTCCCCTCTTTCTTTCTTTCCCCTCTTTGTTTTTTTCTCTCTCTGTTCTTTCTTTTACTCAGTACCAGTGTGCCCTCAGTACCAGTCAGTGTGATCACCAGTGCTAAATCGGTGTGGTTGGGGCGTGGACATGGGTGTGACTAGTTGTGAAATGGGTGTGGCCGGGGCGTGGCCTACAATTTTGCCGGGGCGTGGCCTACAATTTTGCCGGGGCGTGGCCTACAATTTGCTGGGGCGTGGCCTACAATTTGCCGGGGCGTGGCCTACAATCTGCCGCAACCTTTGTCCCTCTTTCCCATCTTCAAAAGTTGGGAGGTATGTGGTCTGGTCACGTGTTCATGAACTCATCACAGGTCCTTTACCACATACAATCACCAGTATGTACAATTCATTCTCCCACCACCAGTGGGCAGTGTATGTGTGGTTAGCATGTCCCACCCAGCTCACAAGCTAACCCTGTAGGTTCACCCTTAATAACAACAGAACACTTATGGGACTACAAGTCCCAGAACAACATTGCTGACCTACAGCACAGAGTAACTCTGCGACACATACTTTCCATTTAATACCCTGCCAGGGACTGGTTTCCCATCCATCTCATGTCTCCAGGCATAATTTGAGCAATTCATACAGCGCCCCCTAGGTGCCACATTAGTCATTATACTACAAGAGATATATGAAGGAGACAGGTTATAGATGGCCTGTGCAGTGGCGGGATCTCGATGCCTTCCACATATATCTGTGATTTAAGGGCATGAAAGTTCAAAGTTGGAAAATTGCCAAATTTGTTTTTTTTTCACAAATAAACACAAGTCATATCAAAGAAATTTTACCCCATCATGAACTACAATATGTCACGAGAAAACAATGTCAGAATCGCGAAGATCCGTTGAAGCGTTCCAGAGTTATAACCTCATAAAGGGACAGTGGTTAGAATTCTAAAAATTGGCCTGGTCATTAACATGCAAACCACCCTTGGGGGTAAAGGGGTTAATATTTGCCAAACGCCAGAATAATGAGAGAGAATGCTTTAAAGCTTTTTTATTATTTACTGCAAAGTCAAAAGTTTACATGCACTAAGATTACTATGCCTTTAAACATTTCTGGACTACCCATATGATGATGTAATGTGTTTGGAAGCTTCTGACATATCTGTGGATGTATTTTAATGCACACCTGAAACACACTGCCAAACAGTACAATTGGACGCCACATAGCCCTCTAAACAGTATCGTTTGCCCCTACACAGCCCTCCTGTCGTGTCTTGGTTTTAATCTGTATCTAGATGAATAGGGGGTGCTCACTAATATGAAAAAGAGCTTGGTACTCAGGAGAAAAATCAAAGTCAATATAATTATATATGACTCCGGCACTCATGAGGAAATAAGAATCATGCAAAAAGCTTCTGTGATCAAATTTTATTTGCTCAAAAAACACTCCAAGTGCAAGTATTTGCTCATTATGTAGACAGATAACTTTTTCAACGTTTCGGCTAGTAAGCCTTTCTCAAGAAAATGATCTGTTTCTGTAGAAATACAAGAATAACAATAAACAAAAAGAAAATAACATTCCAACAGGAAAAAATATGCGTACATATGACTCTCAAGTCTCAAGACAAAGTCTATATAATCATGGCAAAAAAACAAAAGAATTCTTATACCAAAGAGACGTTTTCAGAGACGAGGATACAGTCCTATGTCCACCAGCTCGGACAGCGATTTTGGCCCTACCCATTTTTCTTTTTTAGAACAACGTCAGACCCGACCTTACAGAGGAAGACGAGGCGGGGGAGGGGCAAGCGGTTTCAGCACCAACATGGATCCTCACAAGATGACAACCCGCTCTCAGGTACAGAAACCACGAACATTGTATACAACATTTCATCACAGTGTCTTTCCCCCGCAGAAATATCACTATTACAAAAAGGACTAACATTTTGTCCAGTACCACGATTTAACACATTTCTCCTGGATCAGGAGTTATCTTGTTTTTTCAGGACATTGAGACTCAAAGCCCATTTCTACAATCAGCCATCTGTTGAGACTGGGTCTCATATACCAGCAGAATCTCAGTTCTCATTAAGGACTTTGTGTCTAAAAATTCCGAGTTGTTTTCAACCACCACATGTATACCACCCTGTTGAAACGTATATCGCTCTAGTACGCAGAGATGTTAAATCTGTTTTAGAAAACATAGATAAAGGGCATATGCGTATTAAAAATAATTTAACTGTTGAAGAACACAGATCTTTAATGTCTTTGAAGTCTAATCAAAACTTGGTCATCAAACCGGCAGATAAAGGGGGCTCAATAGTGGTGTTGGATCGTTCTTATTATATGGATGATATCAAATCACAGTTATGTGATACTAATACCTATATCTTACAACCCCACCTTTGATATTGCTAGGGCTATTAAGGAGGTCATTAGTCATTATAAAGACATAGGCACTATTGATGATAAAATCAGTGATTTTCTATGTAATTCACATCCTGTTGTTCCTGTGTTTTATACACTCCAAAAATCCACAAAAATTTACTTAAACCTCCGGGCAGACCAATAGTAGCCTCTACCAATTCAATTTTGTCTCCATTGGCCATTACGCTAGAAATAATTCTATCCCCTCTGGTACCGAGTATTCAATCTTTTTTGAAGGATACGACACATTTTTTGACCTCTTTAAAAACTTTAGGTAATTTACCCATAGACTCATTGTTAGTAACTATGGATGTCAACAGTTTATATACTAGCATAGACCATCAGGAAGGTATAAACTCAGTGGTTAAGTTTCTGAGATATCGCACGGATTTTTCGGATAATCAGATAGACTTCTGTAAGGATATAATGAAAATTATTTTGACTAAAAATTTCTTTTTATTTGGAGATCAATTTTATTTGCAGAAGAAGGGGACAGCCATGGGATCTAATATGGCACCCCCATATGCTAACATATATATGGGAGATTTTGAGAACACATATGTCTACCCACATCCTAGTTATGATTCACACATTATATACTGGAAACGGTTTATTGACGATATTTTTTTTGTATGGACTGGAGATGTAGAAAGTCTTCTCCTCTTTTACAACGACCTTAATTCCTACATACCAGGTCTAACTTTCTCAATACAACATAATGACAAATCCATTAACTTTCTAGATACTACCATCATGGTTCGTAGTGGAGGAGTAATTGAGACGAATTTGTTTGTAAAACCAATTGATAGAAACAGTCTTCTTTCATACTCTAGTTCTCACCCACTCCATATCAAAAGTGCCCTACGTAAATCCCAACATTGCAGAATTGATAGGATCGTATCAAACTCAGAACACCGCATACTCAGGCACCAAGAAATGGATAGAAAATTTAGAAATAGAGGTTATCCCTCTATTTTATCTAATCAACGAGACCAAACACAAAGGAGACCCGTTAGAACCGATATTGGAAGTCGACTTCCATTCGTGAGAACCTTCCATCCTTTTAATTATCAGATTAATAAGTGTCTTTTTAAACACTGGGGTATCCTCCGCAGTGCATATCCAAATATTCCAGAGTTTGATAATGAACTAATGATTTGCAATAAAAGAAGCTCAAATGTTAAAAACTATCTGGTCAGAGCTGATATAGGGTCCCTTAAGAAAAATGTGTCTCAAAGTTTTCTTTCAGCCCCACGTAAAGGTACCTTCCCATGCTTGGGGTGTCTGCAATGCTCTAATATAAGCAAAGGTGATTCCTTTACTCACCCCCGCTCAGGTCGAAAATTTCCTATAAATGGATATTTCACGTGTGATTCGTCATATGTGGTTTACTTTATAAAATGCCCGTGTGGCTTGGGCTATGTAGGTGAGACTACACAACATATACGTGATTGGATCTCCCAACATAAGTCCACAATACGGTGTGGACGTAAATATCTCCCTACTCCAGCACCCTTTCTACAACACCATCATAATGTGGCCCAATTAAAATTTCAGGTCATAGACCATGTCCCAGTTTCCAGAAGAGGAGGTGATAGGATCAAACATTTGAAAGAACGTGAATAATTTTGGATTCACACATTACAAACCCTTGCACCCCTTGGACTTAATAAAGAATATGAGTTCTCTTAGCCCATAGCTAATTACCATAATAATCTTATTATCGTTGGATATTGATTTCTCCTTTTAGGTAACATTTGTTTGACAGCTCTCACCTTCATTTTCCAAATTTCTGGGTTTTCATTAAGCAAGTATTGGATATGGAAATGTATTGTATACCAATTTTATCTTTCCCCTTTTTTTTCTCATCCTTTTTCCTTTCTTTCTGCTGCACAGTGGACGGAATTAATTGAGATATTTTTCATATTCACCCCGCTGTATTTTCTCTTTTATACAGGGAGTATCGGAGCAGAAATGATGTCTCTTCTATCGCAGCAACTAACAGCGCATGCGCAACAACTCCGCCCCCTATTCATGTTCTCTTCGGCTCCACTCGGTCTTTTTCGTCTGACACATGCGCACTACGCCGATACCTTTCCAAGCAGACACCCGGAAGTAGTTGTTATGAGAGCCCGGAATTGTATAAAACTTTCGCAGCACGCTAGCCTGTCCGCACTTCACGGACACTCACCCACCATACCGGACGTCTCCTCACAAACAGGATACTTACCTGGACTCACCTGTTTCTCCCGGTCTATTCCTCTGAAGGTAAAGGATCTATGGACTTTAAGGTCCTAGAGATCGATTAAGCGCTGGTTCCATAGAACTTTTTTCTCCTTACTTTTTAGGGTGTTTGCACGTCCTCTCCCATTAGGACAAGCTCAATATATGAATACATAATGTATATCCTTGTTACAATTTCTTCTCTTATCAAACTTAAAAGAAAGGAATTTTCTCAGGTCCTTTTACTACTTGTATTTCCTACATATATATATATATACATTTATTCATTGGTATCCAATATGTCCCTTGTACCATATATACGGTTATCTTACAGTAGATTCTTATTAACTCTAGATACAGTAATCTCTATCATATTTTGAATTTTTTCAGTACATGATTTAAGTAATATATGAAGATTAGGACTTTTCTAGGCATGCTTGAGTCCTCTCTTGTTTCCTTTTCTTTTTTCTTTGGTATAAGAATTCTTTTGTTTTTTTGCCATGATTATATAGACTTTGTCTTGAGACTTGAGAGTCATATGTACGCATATTTTTTCCTGTTGGAATGTTATTTTCTTTTTGTTTATTGTTATTCTTGTATTTCTACAGAAACAGATCATTTTCTTGAGAAAGGCTTACTAGCCGAAACGTTGAAAAAGTTATCTGTCTACATAATGAGCAAATACTTGCATTTGGAGTGTTTTTTGAGCAAATAAAATTTGATCACAGATGCTTTTTGCATGATTCTTATTTCCTCATGAGTGCCGGAGTCATATATAATTATATTGGTTTTAATCTGGTCACCTCTTGCTGCGTGGTCACTTTCCCTCTTCTGAGCCACAGCCTGGTCGATCACTGTCCAACTGCTGATATCTTTCTTGCCTTTGCTCTCCTTCCCTTGGTTTGCTGCTATTTAGGTGTGTCTCACTTCCCTTTTTTGTCTCTATCCTGTCACATCTTTGGAAGGGCTATGTGATGACACATTTTATCGTAATTAGCCAGACTTCTATTTTCGACAATTCAGGAAGAATATACTGTTATCTATATGTTGACTTTTGAATTTATGTGTTTCTTTCTGTTTGGTCAACAAAACAGACTTCTGTTCATGTAAAGGCACTGTCACACTTAGCGATCGCACCAGTGATCACGACAACGACACGACCTGGTGAGATCGCTGGTGCGATCGCTATGTGATCGCTAGTTAGATTCCAAACACAACTCATCAGCGATCTGTATAACGACCTCTGCGGTCATTGGGAAAACCTAGTCCCACCTGCGCCGCTGGTGAAGTCGTTCATAAAGGGTGTCACACTCAGCGATTCAGGCTCACCAGCGGGACACCAACGACCAAAAAACTGCTCAGAACGTTCATAAGCAATCAGAGACATCTCAGCAGGGGCCACATCGCCGCTACATGTCACACACAGCTAAGTCGCTAACAAGATCGCTACTGCGTCATAAATGGTGACGCAGTAGCGATCTCATTAGCGATCTCGCTAGCGATCTCGCTTAGTGTGGCATACCCTTAAGCCTGTAATATTGACTTGTGAGTTGACAATTTGTTGTAACATATTGTTCTGTTATCCTGGATGACTAGTGATGTTTGCTGATATGTTGATTACACATTGTCCAGGCTAGACAGGTTGTTGACTTGCAAAATAGTGGAGGAAAAACTATGCAAATAGATTATATGATCAAGCAATGCGAGTTGGTCTTATCACCATTCTTCCCGTTTACCTGTGAATACTGGAGAAAGGACAGTTGTTAGCTATAAAAAGAGGTTATATGCTTCTGTAACATAAGACAGAGATTCAGCAAATACATCCGGACATCCAAAAAAAGAACCAGAGACTCTTTACAGGACAACAGCCAAGACATCATTGCTCCATGAGGAGGGACACAGATCTATAGGATGCCAGCTTAGGGGACCACGGCCCCAGCTGGAAGAATATAGATCTGCTCCATTGACCATCGCAAATCCATGTATACAGGTCCTTCTCAAAAAATTAGCATATAGTGTTAAATTTCATTATTTTCCATGTCAGCTGCTGGTGTTGGTCCACTGTGTTTCATCAAGGGCAGGGTCAATGCAGCTAGCTATCAGGAGATTTTGGAGCACTTCATGCTTCCATCGGCTGAAATGCTTTATGGAGATGAAGATTTCATTTTTCAGCACGACCTGGCACCTGCTCACAGTGCCAAAACCACTGGTAAATGGTTTACTGACCATGGTATTACTGTGCTCAATTGGCCTGCCAACTCTCCTGACCTGAACCCCATAGAGAATCTGTGGGATATTGTGAAGAGAAAGTTGAGAGACGCAAGACCCAACACTCTGGATGAGCTTAAGGCCGCTATCGAAGCATCCTGGGCCTCCATAACACCTCAGCAGTGTCACAGGCTGATTGCCTCCATGCCACGCCGCATTGAAGCAGTCATTTCTGCAAAAAGATTCCGACCAAGTATTGAGTGCATAACTGAACTTTATTATTTGATGGTTTTTTTGTTTGTTTTTAAAAAACACTTTATTTTTATTGGACGGTTGAAATATGTTAATTTTTTGAGACAGGTTTTTTGGGTTATCAGGAGTTGTATGCCAAAATCATCAGTATTAAAACAATAAAAGACCTGACAAATTTCAGTTGGTGTGTAATGAATCTAAAATATATGAAAGTTTAATTGTAATCATTACATTATGGAAAATAATGAAATTTAGCACTATATGCTAATTTTTTGAGAAGGACCTGTATGTGTTAGGTAGTCAGGATTTAGACCCACCGGTTGCCTGAGCTCCAAGGATACGTTTGTGGTGGCCAGGAATGGGACCCACTGGTCACCTAGCTCCATTGAAATGTTCGGAATAGCCAGGTTGTGACTCTTTGGTCAACTGGCCTTGTACCTCAATGGACTGTCATCTTCCTAAGCTTGTTGTTACTAGAATTGAGCGAATATCTTCGGTCCCCGCTTAGTCCGCAAGCTATAGCGCTTGCTGAATAAGCTACAGTGGGAACCGGCTTCCTGGATCGCGCCGGCTGAACAGCTGATCGCTGCCACAGCTGCGTGTGTCGCAGCTGTGTCACTGTCACAGCACATGCATGGAGAGCCCAACACAGGCTCTCCATGCATGTGCTGTCACAGTGACAGCCGCGACATATGCAGCTGTTCAGCCGGCGCGATCCAGGAAGCCGGTTCCCACTGTAGCTTATTCAGCAAGAGCTATAGCTTGCAAAATAAGCAGGAAACCAAAGGTATTTGCTCAACTCTAGTCATTACCTCCTCTCTGTGCATGCCTCAGGTGGGGTAGTCGGCCCTGGAAGCTCTGAAGTCACAGCTGTTCTTATCCTGGCGAGTCAGCGGATGGGTGAGACTCTGTAATTGTGCACCATTTTGGTTATTTTGCTGGAACTGTTCTATGTGGTATTTGCACGTTTTGTGGTTCAACAAAGTATTGCCACACTGTTTTACCCACACCCAGTTTTGTCTGAGTAGCATTACGCCCACGGTTAAAGGAGAGCGGGCGTTCGGTGGGATGATCCCTAGTCCATGTGATTTTGACTAGCGGACCATGGTACCTGCTGATCTCATGTGTCTCTGTAACAAGGTGGCGCGGGGTGGTATTAATGACCAAGTCCACTTAAAGCAACAGTCCACAAGCACCCCGGCCCCTTGAACATGAAAAGACAGGAACAGTCCAGACCTATAACAGTCAGTTACCTTCTGTTCTCGCTTCACTGCCGTCACTGATGATGAGGATCCAGGGAAACACACAGGCACAGTTTTAATCCAACAGGGAAAACTTTTTAATGAAGAAGTAAAGAAGGTAGCAATTCCTGAGCTGTCTCTATTCAAAGATGCTGCTAAATCAGCAGCAGCAGAAGCATCAGCTCCCAATTGGCTCCTGGGAGCTAACAGTCTCTTGGAGGGCACCTCCTCAGTCCTAGTGCCTGTTCCTACTGCCCGACAGTCCTGGCAGCCGGTAATCTCCAGCCAGGGGTCCTTTCCGTCCTGGACAGGGCACACGTATTCCCCAGATGGGGTCATTCCTGTCCCAGATGGGGACACATGTCCTGCCTCAGGCAGTCCTGCGCGGGCTCTGACTGGAAGACAGGAACTTCCTGTTCCTTTGAGGCTGCTGATCGAGCCCCCTTAGTTAACCTCTTGCTATCCCTAATATTAACATGTTCATTACAACACAGTATATAAAAACAATGGTAAAACAGTAAACAATACACATGAATGAAGCATTGACACATTAATACATAGATAATTATTAGAGCACCGCAGGGGGAACACATGTCAGCCATATCAGGAAGGAGGGAGCAACCGAGGCTCCCCGCCACCTCCACAGGCTATTTATACTCACCTTGCACCTGCCTTCTTTGCTGGCTATTAGTGATGAGCGAACATGCTCGGATAACATCTGGGAGTGCTCCTATATTATGTTTGAGTCCCTGTTGCTGCATAATTTGCGGCTGTTGGACAACACATGTGGGGATTGCCTAGCAGCCGCAAATCATGCAGCCACAGGGACTCGAACATAATATATGAGCACACCCAGATGCTCGGATAAGACGTTATCCGAGCACATTCGCTCATCACTACTGGCTATATTTAAAAAACAGGTGTTTGAAGATCCAGATTGGGATTATTTTACCTGATCCTTATCTGTTGCTTTTCCTACGGTTGGTTTGTGTGTCTTCCTTCCCAGCCCCTTTTTCTTTTTTTTATGTTTGGGGTCTGGGAGGCTCTCCACATATTCCGTTTGTTGTGTGGTTCTTCTTATTTTCTTCCCTCTTTCCTGAGTGTGTTTGTGAGCACATTCATAGGCCTATTCCTCTTCTTAAAATTTTTGTGTATTTCACTTTATAGTTATTATTGTTTTAGTGTTGCACAATGTTTATATAGAGGGTGCAGTTAAGGACATTTAAGATAAGTTGACGTTGAGTGGGACACCATTGCGTATACTTAGGGTGGTTTATTGTGTTTATTGTGGTTTATTTGGATGATATTCTAATTTTCTCACCTGACCTGGATTCACATTATCAACATGTCCGTTTGGATTTGCAAAGGCTGAGGGATAATTGTTTGTTTGCTAAGATTAAAAAATGTACCTTTTTCTGTTCAAGAAATATAATTTTTGGGTTTCATTGTGTCAGCCTTTGGGTTTAAAATGGATCCTGGGAAAGTTCAGGCTATTACTGAAAGGGTGCAACCCAACGACCTTAAGGCTCTGCAGCATTTTTTAGGGTTCGCAAATTATTACAGAAAATTTATTAGAGGATTTTCTCAGATCGTCAAGCCTCTTAATGTCACGCTGTATAGCAGATATATATATGTGATGACAATAATCTATATCAAAAGGGCAACATACTATATAACATGCGCATAGCTATATGATAACATAGATTTACCTGACAGAAAGTCCAGTGGGTCAGAACGGAATCCGTTATACGCTGTCTCCGGCTAGAGGGTGACCGGGGTCTAAGCTGACCCTAACTGGGGTCCTAACTAATCCCTCAACCTGGAGGTACTGTTAAAGGTACAGAGGTCCAGGCCACCAGCGTAAACCCTGTCTCCTATCAATCCCTGCCAACTGTATTCTAGTCCTAAGAAGGACCCTGAATACCACCAAAGGGAATGACCAGGTAATGGTTAATGAACAGAAAGACAAACAAGAAAGATAAGAAATAAAGTAAATAAAGTCTTACATACAACACTCACACACAGTAGGAACACCTTAGGTCTCAGAGATAAACTATAAGCTGTAAGAGTAAAAACAACTAAGGAGCTCTTAGCTTAAGTATTCCCAGAACCGATCCAGTCTGCTAAACTATATGAATGCTTTCACCGGCATCAAACACCCAGACTGGCAGGAATATAAAGGAAACTAATTAGAACATAATCCAAAGCAGCCGGGCGAGGCTGGACCTAGTCTTAGCAAAGAGCTAGGTAAAATTAACTCTCTCATTACCAAACACAAAGAAACAGCAGCTCAGCTGTGAGAAGTCAGAATGTGCAATCGCGACGATCTTCGTGGCGATGCACCCATGACAGTACCCCCCCTTCTACGAGGGGCCTCCGGACCCTCATGACCAGGTCTGTCCGGGTAAATTGTGTGAAAGGTCCGAACCAATCGATCTGCGTTATCATCAGACGCAGGGACCCACGTCCTCTCCTCAGGACCATACCCCCTCCAATGAACTTCCACGTTATCATTGACTACCACTGAAGGAGGAGGTAGAGGTGACGGTATGACTGGTGCCACATACTTTTTAAGTAATGACTTGTGAAACACATTATGAATTTTAAATGTAGGAGGGAGGTCCAGACGAAATGCCACAGGATTAATTATGGAACTGATCCTGTATGGCCCGATGAATCTGGGACCCAACCTCCAGGAGGGAACTTTAAGTTTTATATTCCTGGTAGACAACCACACCAGATCGTTCACCCTCAGATCTAGACCAGAAACTCTCCTCCTATCAGCCATCCGTTTGTAAGGGTTCTCCGTAACCTTCAGTCTTAAGCGATCTGGAACTATCAGTCTCCCTGGAAGTCCCACAGGG
The DNA here is from genome assembly GCA_033576555.1 of Oophaga sylvatica. Taxonomy (NCBI): domain Eukaryota; kingdom Metazoa; phylum Chordata; class Amphibia; order Anura; family Dendrobatidae; genus Oophaga; species Oophaga sylvatica. The sequence continues at coordinate 29,045,089 of JARQOD010000003.1, read as the reverse complement.
GCGTCCCCCTGAGCCCCCAATACCTCCCCCTCAAGCTCAGAGCATACAGCTGACACTACAACTCCCTCCTGAGGAATAGGAACCGGATCATCCGTCTTCCCGACCCCTGGGAAAGTACGAGATAAGGCATCAGGAAGCAACTTTATTGAGAAGTCATATGTGCGATGAGGAGGTAACTCTTTACACCCCTCCTCTGAGAACTTCTCCCAAAAGTCCTCCAGAAAAGGAGGCAAAGTCCTAGGCACAACCGCACCGATGACCGTGCTCATGCAGTTATTCTTGCAAAATTCACCCCACTGGCTTATCTTTCTGGATTGCCAATCAATCACTGGGTTATGTTTAGCCAACCAAGGAAGTCCCAACACAATAGGAGCAGGCAGACCCTCCAACACATAACAAGACAATTGCTCTTTATGTATTGCCCCTACTCGAAGATCTATGTTATGAACAGCTTGTACCAAGCTACCTTGACCAAGAGGTCTAGAATCAATAGAGAGTATAGGGACCGGTTTGGCCAATACACTCAGTTGCATACCATGCACCTGGGCAAACCGAGTGTCCACCAAATTAGCCCCGGACCCACTATCAAGAAAAACAGAAATCCTCTCAGTTCTAGTACCAATCACCACCTCCGCAGGCACGAGAAACTGAGAGGGATTTGGGGACGAAATACACACTCCCAGGTTAACTCCTTGGTTCAAAGAGGTCCGGGATGGACACCCCCCAACAAAATGTCCCTCTCTCCCGCAAAAGAAACACCTTCTAGTCTTGCGGCGCACCGCTGATTCCCTCCTACAAAATGATGTCCCTCCCAACTGCATGGGTTCCTCAGAACAGACCAGGGGAACCTCAGTATAAGGGACTTTAGTAGTAGGTGGAGTCATCACGGGGGGCGGAGTTACCTCGCGTCTTCCCCGAAGACGTCTATCAATGCGAATAGCGAGGGCCATAGCAGCCTCCAGTGATGGAGGAGAATCATACTGAGCTAACACATCCTTTAATTTGTCAGACAACCCTTGACAAAACTGGCTCCTAAGAGCTGGGTCATTCCACTGAGTATCTGTTGCCCATCTACGGAACTCAGAAGAATATTCCTCCGCTGGACGATTTCCTTGCCGTATTTTACGTAACCTTGTTTCAGCAAGGGAGACTCGATCCGGATCATCATATACCAGACCCAGGGCAGTAAAAAATCGATCCACTGACTGGAGATCTGGGGAGCCTGGAGGAATAGAGAACGCCCAAGATTGAGGATCCCCTTGTAAGAGCGAGATAACAATTCCCACCCTCTGCTCTTCACTCCCAGATGACCGAGGCCGCAGCCGAAAGTACAATTTACATGCCTCCCGGAAAGTAAAAAATTTGTCCCGCCCACCAGTGAACCTGTCCGGGAGAGCAACCTTAGGTTCAGATCTGGTTTGCTCCGGGGGGGACAAAACCTTGGACTTAATGTCTGCCAACTCCATGGACAATCCCTGCAACTGCCGGGCCAGCTGGGCTACTGGATCCATGATAGCTGGGGAGAATCTTTAGTATGGGCCGGTGAAAATGTCACGCTGTATAGCAGATATATATATGTGATGACAATAATCTATATCAAAAGGGCAACATACTATATAACATGCGCATAGCTATATGATAACATAGATTTACCTGACAGAAAGTCCAGTGGGTCAGAACGGAATCCGTTATACGCTGTCTCCGGCTAGAGGGTGACCGGGGTCTAAGCTGACCCTAACTGGGGTCCTAACTAATCCCTCAACCTGGAGGTACTGTTAAAGGTACAGAGGTCCAGGCCACCAGCGTAAACCCTGTCTCCTATCAATCCCTGCCAACTGTATTCTAGTCCTAAGAAGGACCCTGAATACCACCAAAGGGAATGACCAGGTAATGGTTAATGAACAGAAAGACAAACAAGAAAGATAAGAAATAAAGTAAATAAAGTCTTACATACAACACTCACACACAGTAGGAACACCTTAGGTCTCAGAGATAAACTATAAGCTGTAAGAGTAAAAACAACTAAGGAGCTCTTAGCTTAAGTATTCCCAGAACCGATCCAGTCTGCTAAACTATATGAATGCTTTCACCGGCATCAAACACCCAGACTGGCAGGAATATAAAGGAAACTAATTAGAACATAATCCAAAGCAGCCGGGCGAGGCTGGACCTAGTCTTAGCAAAGAGCTAGGTAAAATTAACTCTCTCATTACCAAACACAAAGAAACAGCAGCTCAGCTGTGAGAAGTCAGAATGTGCAATCGCGACGATCTTCGTGGCGATGCACCCATGACACTTACGGACCTCACTCATAAAGGGGCGGAGCTAAAGGCTTGGTCGCCGGAAGCAGTTGGGGCTTTGAAAATTTGAAGAATTTTATGTCTGCTCCTGTTCTTGTTCAACCAGACCTCCAGAGGCCGTTTATTGTGGAGGTAGATGCTTCTGAGGTTGGGGTGGGGGCTGAATTGTCTCAAGGTCCTGAGACTTTAACCTGCGACCATGTGCCTTCTTCTCTAAAACATTTTCTCCTGCTGAAAGAAACTATGATGTGGGTAATCATGAGTTGCTTGCTGTCAAGTTGGCTTTTGAAGAGTGAAGGCATTTTTTGGAGGGAGCAGTTCATCCAGTCACCGTGGTGATGGATCACAGAAATCTAGCTTATATTGAATCTGCAAAGCGGTTGACACCTAGACAGGCACGATGGGCTTTATTTTTTTCACAATTTAATTTTTCTATTATGCTCAGACCAGGGTCTAGGAACGTGAGGGTGGATGCCCTGTCTCATAGTCTTGATTCTGTGTCTCCTCCTGAACCTCCTTCCTCAGGGTAATGTTGTGGCCATGGTTTCCTCTGAGCTGGAAGCTGAAATCCGTACTGCTCAGTCCTTGGCTCCTTCCAATACCCCTGAATGCAAGCTGTTTGTCCCTGTGTATCTCAGATTACATCTTTTGCAGGAATTCCATGATTTGGTGTTGAGTGGTCATCCTGGAGTCACTGCCACCCAGAAGGCAGTTGCTAGACTCTTTTGGTGGTCCACTATGCATAAGGATATTAGAGATTTTGTGTCTGCTTGTGAAACTTGTGCATGCACCTGTAATAATTATAACGGTAGACACGGGAACCTCTTGGCATGAGACAAATAAGGCAGCAGAACCAGAGTTCAGTGTCAAGTCTGTATTATACACACAAAAAGTAGGTGCAGCGTGTGAACACAGTTCAAATAAACACAGCAAACGGTGAAGTCAGAAGAAATTTATAGGCTGTACTATTGCAGGCAATGTGAATAAACGTGGATGCAGCACGAGAGCAAAAGTTTAATCAACACAGCAACTAGATGAAATCAGAAGTTCATAGGCAGCACTGCTGCAAGTAAAGTCTCATGGGCGAGGCACTCACTGGGAAATGCTGATACAAAGACTCAGTTCAGATCAGGACTAGCAATCTGAAAATAAGGTTCCGGAAACAGTGCAGAGCCGAGAGTCCAGAACAGTTAAATATACCGGTACTGAATACCAACAAAGTTTAGCAGAAGTGAGCCGATCTTATGTGTCCTGGCAGGCAGGCAGAAGCAGATGCAGAAGCACAGAGACACAGTTCGTAGCATGAGCACCACTGTAAGGTTTGCTGGAAAGGCCGAGCCTGATTCACTGGAGAGGATCAGTCTCTAGGAATACAGAGCCAGGAATTCTAGCAGAATACACAAACAAAGACTGGGAGGGGAACCAGGTTTATAAAGACAGGGAAGGCAAATCATATGAGCAGAAGTGAGGCTGCAGACGCCATCTTGGAAAAGGGCAAAAAGCACCACAGATGAAACAGGGAATCCTGACAGCACCAAAGCACAGCATTGCCGGCCGGTGAATTTGCTCCTTTGCCAATTCCGGAAAGACCATGGACTGCTATTTGGGTGGTAGTCAATCGCTTCAGCAAACAGGCTCACTTTGTCCCATTATCGGGGTTACCCAATGCTGAAACTCTCTCCAAACTGTTTATTATTCATGTGGTACAATTGCATGGGATTCCTCTAAACATTATATTGGATAGGAGTGTACAATTTGTCTCCTTCACCCAGTGTCAACCGTACTATTGCTGTTGCCTGTGTAACATTGATCCCTCTGTGGTCTTTGCCTGACCCAGCTTGACTTGATTTCCTACCCGGACTTTGAGCCTTTGCTTGTGACCTGACTTCTCTTGTGCCTGCTCCCTGTAAACTGTTCTGTCTCCTCTGGCTTTCCTGACCTCAGCTTGTGAATTGGATTTAGTTTCTGACTTCGCCATTTCCTGGACCTGACTTTGGATTGTTTGACCTCCCTCTACTTATTCAGTAAGTAGTATTTTTTACCATCTGTCATTGTAGTCTTATTCTCCACTTCTGGGACTATGTTTACAATAGTGACTCACGTCACAATGATGGTTTACAGTTCCTGTCCACAGTCCTTGAAGAAGGCTATGACACTCGCTGTTCGTTTGGATAGAAGCCTAAGGGCTCCGTCTCACATAGCGACGCACCAGCGATCCCGACAACGATATGAACTTGTCAGGATCGCTGGTGTGTCGCTACATGATCGCTGCTGAGCTGCCAAACAGGCAGCTCCAGCAGCATTTAGGACAGCGACACTGCGAGTAATGTCGCTTAGTAACCCACAGTGTACATTGGATACCAGCCCGCTGATGCAGGGACCTGGTAATCAAGGTACACATCGGGTTTCCAGGCGCTGCACGGTGCCTGGAAACCCGATGTGTACCTTGGTTATCAGCTCCCCTGCAGAAGTGCGCTGGTATCCAACGTACACATCGGGTTTCCAGGCACAGCCCCGCGCCTGGAAACCCGATGTGTACCTTGGTTACCAGCTGATCGATGGTCTCCTGCCTGCCACACACAGTGATGCGTGCTGGCCAGCGGGAGACCAGCGATCAAAAAAAAGTCCAGGCATTTCTGACACGACCAGCGATTCACAGCAGGGGCCTGATCGCTGGTACGTGTCAGACATAGCGAGATCGCTGCTGAGATCGCTGTTGCGTCACAAAACTTGTGACTCAGCAGTGATCTCGCTATGTGAGACAGGGCCCTGAGAAATATAGACACATTTAAAAGTGCTTCACTGACATCTTCTCTGTTAGTGGAGACTGGTGAACCTATGCAAATTGGTTCTTGATGGGATCCCAGAGTGGGTACTGAAGTCACAGCATCAGCTCATTTCTCATTTTTGTCATATATTGTGGCCAACGCGGTCACGCCACAGTTCAATGTTCAAATATAATAATGAATTTTCAAATAAAAAAAGAGGAGACTGAGATGTAGAGATGCAGATTCCAAGGGTCTGAGGTTGTCTCTCGTGCTTGCATCCGGGTTTTTCTTACAGGTGTGTCGGAGAACGAAATCTGGTTTTATTTTTACACCTGCATTTGCTGATTAAGGCTCTGCCTTGAATATTATTGACCATGACAGCCTTAGACTGTGGTTATGTTTCTACTCTTGGCCTTCCCAGTCGGATTTCAGTGATTGCAAATTCTCCCTATTCACAAAGCCATATTACTTCAAAGGTCGAGAATGTATGTATGAAGGTAGGAGTGCTCTACACTGAAATCAATTCATTTATGGTTTTCCCTTCGTTACATGCAAAATTAGTGTTAGACTTGCCCTGTTTAGTTAAGCACAACCCTACTATCAATTGGGAAACCCAAGAGGTTAGGTCTTGGGGTGACTATTGTTTTTCTGGATGTCTATTGAGATCCTTGGCTACTGTAAGATCTCATCGTCCAAAATTAATTCAGGACTTTGGTGTTTTTTTGAGACTGAGTGTTATGTTCTCCCACTGCATAGGACATATGATAGACTTCACACCAGTTGCTAAAATGTCTAAAACTCGTTTGTTTAACCTCTCCCTTCCAGAGAGAGATGCTTTGAAACAGTATATTTAAAAATGTCTGGTCTGGTCATGGGTCATATATGGCCATCCACCTTTCCTTTCACCGTGGGTTTTTTTGCTCAGAAAAAAGATGGAGGGTTGTGCCCATGCTTGGATGTTAGAGAAATTAATAAGATCACGGTCCGCAATCCCTATTGTTGCCCCATTATACCGGATATGTTAAATCTACCAGCTGGAGCTAAATGGTTTTCTAAACTTGACTTGAGAGGGGCATATAACCTCATACTTGTTCAGCAGGGTGATGAATGTAAAACTGCTGTCACGATTCTGTTGTCTGATAACCCAGTGCCAGGGTCTCCTACTCTGTCCCTAATGCTAGAGGCACCCTAGCTATCCCTGCTCCCCAGGTTACTTCTGATGGTAAAGATGCTGGGGCTATGTACCTTGCTGTACTCCTAAATCAGCCCTTATCTGTCCCCTCCCCTTCTCAAAGAAGTTGTGAGGTATAGCGTATGTAAATACACAAACCAGACAAACAAGGAAGGAAGTACAGGGATAGATAACGCAATTATACAAATATGCACTCACAGACAACAGAGGGGAACACTGGGTTGAAAAGAGAGAAACTAAATGGGATAGGGCGTGGGATTGCACACAGCCGAAACCCCTAGCAACAGTCACAGAACAACTCTGCAATTGCCCCTTCACTACTTCACCAGGCAGTACTCGACTTAACACTAGCAATCCAGATTGCCAAAGGCAAGAATATATAGGAGAGGGGAGTAGATGATACTCCACAGCTGAGATCCTCCAAACAGTAAGGTGTTGTGAATACTCTGGAGGCGACTTCTGAGCTGGGGCTCCTCCGGTGGTTGCTGAGGGTAATGAACTAATTGCTGAATGGCCTTCAGCTGGCTCTGAATGGTCTTATATAAGTGACCTGAACTCCCTTCAGCCTTGCCGGTAATCAATTGTTCTTCCTGGTCTTGCTTGGAGCTCAGCTTGCATTCCTGCTCTCATTCAGATAAGTGGTTTGCTGTTTTTTTTCCTCTGGTTGGATTTTCTTTGCTTGTTTGCTGCTTAGCAGTAGACTTCAACCTGGTCCCCTTTTGGGGCCTGGCGCTGCAATTGTGCTCAGTTTTTGTTTGCACTTTTGCTCTTTTCCTTTGCTGAATTTCTGTGTGTTACACCAGAGATCTGATTTAGGTGGTTGAGATCGTGTGATCTCAGTTTTTTTGTTTATCAGAAGTGTTGGTATTTTTGTCAGGGTTTTTTTTGGGTTGCAGTCAGAATTCTTTCCTATACTTTTCTATCTAGACAGATTGGGCCCCAGCGTTTGCTCATTCTATTGTCTGTCTGTGTCCGTATTTTCTTCTTGTCTAACCGCCATTACATGTTTGGGGGCTTCCTATTTCTTTGGGGGTTCTGCTACGGGGCAGATAGCTTTCATCTTTCTGCCTTTAGGTGTAGCTATCTCTCCGGCTGTGATGAGGCATCTAGGATCACCGCAGGTACGCTTCACGGCTACTTCTAGTGTTGCGGTTAAGTTTAGGGTCCTGCAATCCAATAGGTTCCAGCCTCTCTGGTGTATTGCTACTTTGCTATTTTTGCTATTTCTCCTCAGCTACCGAAACATAACAGTAAGGCTACAGAGACTCCAAGCTGAACAGGGTAACCCCTGCACTGCTGAAAGAAACCTGCACCGTTCAGTACAGGAGAACGAGAACCCAGATGCTGCGGCAGAGGATTAGCTAGGGGTTCAGCTCATGGGGGCTAAATATCTGAGTGGGCCCCTAACAGGCGGACATTTCAATGGTGCAACCTGCGCGGCCACATATGGGCGCCAGAGGTAAGGAGGCTTATTTCTACCTCCAAAGAATGTGCAATTTTGCATTTTTAGGAGCTCTTGGGCTGCAAAGGGCCCATATATTGTTATTGCACATGGGCCTTTTTCTGTCTGTGTCCGCCTGTGGCCCCTAACAGGTAATCATGATTATAACTACGGTGGTATAGGGGAACCTCAGGAGATGACAGCAATGTTATTGAAAATAAATCTCTATACAAAGACCAAAACTGATATTACCATCATATGATGACATATAGTGGTAGATACCGGTCCTGCAGGACATATAGAGATTACAGTACAGTTACAGATGGTGACTTACAGCTGACGTTCTTTCTGGTGGAGTCGTTCACTTTTCCCGTCTTTTCCATCTGGCTCAGACCGACATGTGTACTTCTCCAGCCAAGACTCATCTGCAGAGATTACAACAAAGACACATCTGACTTCACACATTTCCAGCACTGCTCACATGTAGGCTCAGATTGCTACAGTTGGTAGGGGCCTCCGGGGTCATCGTGTCTAACCCCCTGCTCAATGCAGGAGGCACTAAATCTCAGAAGGATGTCTGTCCAGCCTCTGTTTGAAGACTTCTATTGAAGGAGAACTCACCACCTCTCATGGCAGTCTGTTCCATTCATTGATCACCCTCACTGTCAAAAAGTTTTTTCTAATATTTAATCTGTATCTTCTCCCTTTCAGTTTCATTCCATTGCTTCTCGTGTTTCCATGTGCAAATGTATTACCAACCTGCACAAACTCCTCATCTTGCTGATACCCCAATACTGAGTTGTTATTGCCGTATGTGTCCCTAATACCCCATATGCAACTTTGATGGTCACAATACTGAGTGCCCCTATAACAATAATGATTAAATGCCCACTTAACATTTAACAATGTCCCCTGAGTTCCCCATGTACAACTTCCCTATACACAGTATGGTGGGCCCACAGATTCCCTATACACTGTATGATGATCCCACAGCTCCCTATACACAGTATGATGGGCCCACAGCTCCCCTATACACAGTATGATGCTGTCAGAGCTCCACTATACACAGTATAATGCCCCAGAGCTCCCCCATACACAGTATAATGAGCCAACAGCTCCCCTATTTACAGTAAAATATCCCCCACAGCTCCTTATACACAGTATGATGGGCCACATCGTGGCATGTGTGACCATTTAAAAACCCTGCAGCAAAGGGTTGGGTGTGTCAGTCTTGGTTTGCTATACTGTCAAATAACACCGCACTCAGGATTATGCTTCAAAGTGAAAAAATTTTTTTATTATTCAATGTCCTTAATGTGAAAAACGACAAGCAATATTAACGTTTCGGCCACAGCCTGGCCTTGATCACAATGTCGCTGAAACAAATGAAATGGAAGTGTAAATTATATACAAAATGAATATTATACAATATATACAAGGTCACAAATTATATACAGTGTTCAATTCTTTAATCAAAATCCGTATATGGATGCCAAGAGTATTGTGGACATTATATCGAACTGGAGAACAGGGAGACAGTCGCTATATATGGTACATATATATATATATATATATATATATATATATTGAGATGGGACTGATGTGGAACATACCAGTATAGAGATGCTTTGGAGCGTATGGTTAACAAGGATCCCTTATAGAGAATTGATGCAGGGCATAGGAAATAAACCTGCATGGAGACAATTGGTATTAAATGGAATTAAATGCTAAATGCTGTACATAATGTATATAGGAGATGCACAAAGGAATAGGGTTACACCAGTATTTACCCGGTACTTATGTTCACTTGGATACAGCAATTTTTTATATAGGGTATGTATAGGGTGATATTCTATGGGAAGAAAAATAAAATAAAATGAAAATGAATATGAACAAAGGCTGGGTATGGAGTATATATGGTAAAGATATATTTATATTTACCCCACTTGCAGAGTCATGTGATATTGAAAATACAGTATATATACACACCAGGTATAGGTTAGCTGTATTAGGGATGGTATTGTAATGCTGTGAACAGAGAAAGAGAAAACCATGGAGGTATCATGGAAAATAATAACAAAATATATGTGGTTAACAAAATAAAGTATAGTTACCCCATAGATTGTGGGGTTCTGGGATGCAGAGTATTGATATGGTGGGATATCCGTGTGCTGTGGGGAGAGATCGGTATTCAGAGTCATATATATCGCTTTTATGTGTGGTAGTACTTATCTTAGTCCAGAAGCGCTCACATCCGTTGGTGATATAGTGGTCTTCCCTGTCAGGGTTGGAGGCGTTGGTGGTACAGTGGATCGCTGGCACATCAGTGCCTTAGCTGGGAAACGCTGCTTAGAGGAGTGTGGGCGTGGATTTTTAAAGGGGCTGGCCGGTCACATGTCCGGAAGTGACATATGACGCCGGCGCATGCGCAGTGAGTAGGGGAGACGGAGCGGTCAGCGCTGTGTGTGGTGTGTTGCCATAGCGATGACTGGGAGGCGCTGAGCAGGCACAGGACGTTCTAAAACCGGCAAAATGTCAGATGGAGAGAGCGATAAGCACTCTAGGTTCTAACAAAAGGTGTAGGTGTTCATACTAATGAAAATAAATAAAAAGGTAATAGGTTATGTTAATTGGTGGTTGTTATAGTGATGGTGGGAGGAGCAATCCCACAAGTACAAGCGCTATGGCGATATTCTTGAGGACCTATAATGGTGTGTTATAAATGTATGGGCAGGATTTATATACTGGAGGTCATGGTAATATGCAAAATGGAAGCCATGTATAATAACATAGGGGGGGGGAATATCAAAGTCTTACCATCTCAGATATATAGGTGAGGCCAATAATATGTAGATAGGAATTTAGGGATTGATCTGAGGAAAAAAGATTACATTAGCCAATCCATCTCTCTATTTAATCCCTTGGGGTACAGTGTATTGAGGGTATAGATCCAGTAGCTCTCACGCCTTTTTAATATTTGGATATGGTTCCCACCCCTTCCTGGTCTGGGGACACGTTCGATGATCTGAAACCTAAGTTGGGCTACATTGTGATTGGCTTCTTTGAAATGCGCTGGTATTGGTAGCCAGGTTTTACCGCATCTTATGGTAGACTTGTGGCTTGAAATTCGATCACGAACGGCTTGAGTCGTTTCGCCAACATACAATAAGCCGCAAGGGCATTTGATAATGTACACCACGAAATTTGATGCGCATGTATAGTAGTCCCTAATAGGGTAAGTTTTACCAGTATGGGGGTGTGTGAACTCATTCCCTTTGATGACATTGGAACAACACATGCAGTTGAGACACGGGAAGGTACCCGTCCTCCTTTGTCCTGTTAGAGTAGTATTGGATGATTGTCTATTGGAACCCAAATCCGCTCTGACTACCTGATCTCTAATGTTCTTTGCTCTCCTAGTGCACATCAATGGGGGATCTTTGAAAATCTGTATCTTAGGGTATGCCCTGGTGAGAAGGGGCCAATGTTTCCTAATGAGATTGTGAACCCTCTTCATTGAGGGATGATGGCTATGTACGAATGGTAATCGTGGAGTTTTTTGAGGGCTGATGGAGATTGAATCCACTTCATTGAGTGCTTTTTGGGATTCATCATTGAGGAGTTGCAGAGGGTAGTCACGTGCTAAAAATTTATTAGCCATTTCTTGAATTCTGGTTTCTCTAAGTGTGGGGTCAGAGACAATCCTGGTAACTCTTTTGAACTGTGACCTAGGTAAGCTTTTTTTAATGGGGACCGGGTGACAGCTGTTGTATAACAGTAAGCTGTTACAATCGGTGGGTTTCCTAAAAATATCAGTACTAAGTGTACCTCCAGTATTTTTGAGTACCCTAGTGTCGAGGAATGTAACTTACTCGGTATGATGACACATGGAGAATGTCAATCCCGGTCTGATGTTGTTCATAGTCTCATAGAAGTCATATTTATTTATTTATTTTTCCTTATTTTGTTTGGACTCCTACTTCATTTATGTTCATCCATGATTATTTATCTACATTTATATTTACCTCTATTTTTTTATGATTTACCATTTATCATTGTTTTATGATTTACTTTTTATCATTTATGTTTTTCCACCCGTATTGCATTTGAATTGCTTTTATTGCTTATGGATTTATTGATCTGCATTGTATTACTATGTTATTATACATGGCTTCCATTTTGCATATTACCATGACCTCCAGTATATAAATCCTGCCCATACATTTATAACACATCATTATAGGTCCTCAAGAATATCGCCATAGCGCTTGTACTTGTGGGATTGCTCCTCCCACCATCACTATAACAACCACCAATTAACATAACCTATTACCTTTTTATTTATTTTCATTAGTATGAACACCTACACCTTTTGTTAGAACCTAGAGTGCTTATCGCTCTCTCCATCTGACATTTTGCCGGTTTTAGAACGTCCTGTGCCTGCTCAGCGCCTCCCAGTCATCGCTATGGCAACACACCATACACAGCGCTGACCGCTCCGTCTCCCCTACTCACTGCGCATGCGCCGGCGTCATATGTCACTTCCGGACATGTGACCGGCCAGCCCCTTTAAAAATCCACGCCCACACTCCTCTGAGCAGCGTTTCCCAGCTAAGGCACTGATGTGCCAGCGATCCACTTCACCACCAACGCCTCCAACCCTGACAGGGAAGACCACTATATCACCAACGGATGTGAGCGCTTCTGGACTAAGATAAGTACTACCACACATAAAAGCGATATATATGACTCTGAATACCGATCTCTCCCCACAGCACACGGATATCCCACCATATCAATACTCTGCATCCCAGAACCCCACAATCTATGGGGTAACTATACTTTATTTTGTTAACCACATATATTTTGTTATTATTTTCCATGATACCTCCATGGTTTTCTCTTTCTCTGTTCACAGCATTACAATACCATCCCTAATACAGCTAACCTATACCTGGTGTGTATATATACTGTATTTTCAATATCACATGACTCTGCAAGTGGGGTAAATATAAATATATCTTTACCATATATACTCCATACCCAGCCTTTGTTCATATTCATTTTCATTTTATTTTATTTTTCTTCCCATAGAATATCACCCTATACATACCCTATATAAAAAATTGCTGTATCCAAGTGAACATAAGTACCGGGTAAATACTGGTGTAACCCTATTCCTTTGTGCATCTCCTATATACATTATGTACAGCATTTAGCATTTAATTCCATTTAATACCAATTGTCTCCATGCAGGTTTATTTCCTATGCCCTGCATCAATTCTCTATAAGGGATCCTTGTTAACCATACGCTCCAAAGCATCTCTATACTGGTATGTTCCACATCAGTCCCATCTCAATATATATATATATATATATATGTACCATATATAGCGACTGTCTCCCTGTTCTCCAGTCCGATATAATGTCCACAATACTCTTGGCATCCATATACGGATTTTGATTAAAGAATTGTGGCCGAAACGTTAATATTGCTTGTCGTTTTTCACATTAAGGACATTGAATAATAAAATAATTTTTTCACTTTGAAGCATAATCCTGAGTGCGGTGTTATTTGACAGTATTGGATTTTGGAGATCTTTGATCTCGTTCACCTGCACCACCCACCTTGTTGAGTGCTAGCCTCTCGCCTTCTCTACTAGTCTTGGTTTGCTAACTGCAGAGCAGGTGGCTCTACAAGGTTCAGCCTGTGTGAACACAGAGCCAAGCAAAGCCAAAAGGCCTGGCACCTCTCTGCGTGACACGGCGGTGCAGTTGCCCACGGCAACCGGTCTCGTATACTGTCTTGATTCCGGGCTGCGATCTAGAGGATACCATTTGTTTTCCATTTGTGAGTTACGTTGGACTTTAAAGACTATTTTTATGTGTTATTTTACTCACTCATATAGTGTCATTAATTCAACAGCGCTTTACAGATATTATCGGCACTGTCCCCATTGGGGCTCACAATATAAATTCTCTACTGGTATGTCTGTTATATGTATTCTGTCCAATTTGTCAATAAAATTGATAGTGTCTTTCTTTTTTTTAAACTCTTTTTATTGAAAGATTCCACAGGATAAGATTACAAACATATAACAATGCAATGTAAAGTCAGAATAATCCATATAGTCACCGTCCACAATTACATAGATATGATATCACACTTTCAATAATAGAATAAACAAAGAAAAAAACAAATGGAACATAACATTTGGAATAATGTCCAGCACAAAGCATTGCACCCTCAAATAAACAGGTTCTTTATCAGAGTTCTGAACTCGTACCAGGTCAGATTATGATAGAAACGCACCCCCAAGCCCACATATACCATCACCTTCACGCCCTGAAAGGGATATACATCAGGGCTTGTATCACGAGATTGATGAAATCGTGGCGTTAGGAGTCAAGGGCGTTAAGGGTGAGTCACACCACCTCTCCCAAATTTTATGAAACTTCTGGGGACATCCTCTGTTTCTATGTAATATGTTCTCTTATGGTACTGTATCGTTCACTAATTTTTTCCATTGATTAATCGAAGGAGACTTCCCTACCATCCACCTCAACGCTATTGCTTTCCTATCCACAAATAGAACTTCCCAGAGAAATATTCTATCATAGTGCACCCATATCTCCTCATCCACAACCCCAGAATACACAACTCCGGACTACATTCAATTGGTATCTTAATTATCCGTTCTAATGTAGTTATGACATCACTCCAATACCTTCGTATTATCCTACAATTCCAAATAAGATGCCAGAAATACGCTCCAGATTCTCCACACCTATGACATTCATCAGTTGCCCATCTACCAAATTTATGTAATCTACTTGGGGTCAAATAGGATTGGTAAAGTATATATAATTGAATTAGCTTATTATTTGCTGATAATGTCTTTCTCTTTGTGAGTTATCATTTATTGGTCAACAAATAATGATTTTCCAGTAATTAATTTCTCAAATTCTATGTATGATAATGACTTCTCCCCATGTGGGATTTTTGATGTTTAAGAAAGTAACATTTTCAGGTAAAACATTTGTCACATTCTGAACATGAAAAAGCTTCTACCCTTTGTGAGTTTTCTGGTGTGTAACAAGATGTGTTTTATATAAAAAAGATTTCCCACATTCTGAACATGAAAGAGATTTTTCCTCTATGTGAGTTTTCTGGTGTGCAATAAGATGTGATTTCTGGTAAAAAGATTTCCCACATTCTGAACATGAAAAAGGCTTCTCCCCTGTGTGAGTTATCTGGTGTCTAACAAGGTGTGATTTACGGTAAAAACATTTCCCACATTCTGAACATGAAAAAGGCTTCTCCCCTGTGTGAGTTCTCTGGTGATTAAGAAGGTCTGATTTCTGTACAAAACATTTCCCACATTCTAAACATGAAAAAGGCTTCTCCCCTGTGTGAATTCTCTGGTGTCTTACAAAACTTGATTTATCTGCCCAACATTTCCCACATTCTGAACATGAATATGGCTTCTCCCCTTTGTGAATTCTTTGATGTGCAACAAGAATTAATTTATGTGTAAAACATATTCCACATTCTAAACACGAAAAAGGCTTCTCGCCTGTGTGAATTCTCTCGTGTGTAACAAGTTGTGATTTCTGTCCAAAACATTTTCCATATTCTGAACATGAATATGGCTTCTCCCCAGTGTGAATTCTTTCATGCCTAACAAGTTCTGCTTTCCGGGTAAAATGTCTCCCACAGTTGGAACAAGAAAATCTCTTCTCCTCTGTGTGAATTTTTTGATAGTTAGCAAAAGATGTTTCAAGGGAAAAACTATTTCCATGCTGTGTATGTGTAATTGTCTTATTTGCTTTAAGAGCAGTTTGTTTTGTAATGCCTCTTTTCTGACTTTTATTTTTATTAATAGTCTGTAATGAGTCAGAAGATAGGACCTGTTTCAAATGATCAGACGATAGATCTTTGCACTGAAGGGATGGTGGTATATCTGGAGTAATGGCATTCACTTCTGATCTAAAAATTGAAGATGTCAGCTGTCCCTCTGATCTCCTGGTACAGGCATCTGCCAAGAATAAAATCAATTATTATTTTTGAATAAAATATCCTTGAAATTTATGTTTTAATATTTCTACTCAAAATCTCCATAGAAATGTGAGGTTAGCGTATTTTTCGGACTATAAGACGCACCGGACTATAAGATGCACTCAGGTTTTAGAGGTGGAAAATAGGGAAAAAATATTTTAAGCAAAAAATGTGGGAAAATATGCAACATGTCCTGCAGGTCCTATGGCATGCTGGGAGTTATAGTTCACCACAGGAGTTGCAGAGTGCTTTTTTATGTGTTGTAATTACTAAACTTTTACTTAATTCTTAGGCTAAGTGCACACGTCAGCAATTTTCGCGTTTTTTTCCCACGGCAAAAACGCGAAAAAAAACGCAAGCATTAAGCATCCTATTCATTTAAATGGATTCCGCAATTTTTGTGCACATGCAGCGTTTTTTTCCGCGAAAAAAACGCTTCGCGAAAAAAAAAGCAACATGTTCATTAATTTCACATAATCTCCGCGCAATGTAAACGGTTCATGTGCAGATGGTACCCAGGATCTGGAGGAGAGGAGACTCTCCTCCAGGCCCTGGGTACCATATCCCTGGTAAAACAATAATGAAAATAAAAAATAATGATATTCTCACCTTCCGGCGGCCCCCGCAGCCTTCCCGTCCTCTCAGCGACGCTCCCGTTCCCAGTAATGCATTGCGAGAATCACCCAGATGACGTAGCGGTCTCGCGTGATGCTACGTCATCTGGGGTCTGCTGCAATGCATCCTTGGGAACGCGATTGGCCGGGAGCATCGCTGAGAGGCGGTAAAACTGCGGGGGCTGCCGGAAGGTGAGAATATCACGATTTATTATTTTTTTTATTATTTTTACATTAGATCTTTTTACTATTGATGCTGCACAGGCGGCATCAATAGTAAAAAGTTGGTCACACGAGTCAAACACTATGTTTGACTCATGTGACCAACCTGTCAATCAGTTTTACAAGCGATGCTACAGATCGCTAGGAAAACACTAGAATTCTGCAAGCTAATTACGCTTGCAAAACGCTAGTTTCTGGCGGGAATACGCATACAAAAAAAATGCGTATTTCCCGTGGCAGAGAAGTGCGGGATTGCCGCGGAAATTTCCGCGGCAATTCCGCAACGTGTGAACTTAGCCTTACTTGTACAGTCTGTGCTCACATCAGTGCAGGTCCTGCAGTCAGCCACGCTTGAAAACCGAAATTATCTCTCTCTACAGCTTAAATGACCTGTGGTCAGGTAATGAAGGGCTGGAACATCACATGACCGCACAGAGTCCTCCCTCTTATTACCTCACCACAAGTCCTGTCAGAGGAAGCTGCATTGTTTCTAGTGCGGTGTCTGCAAGTCTTGTGAAAACAATGAAGAGGGAGGGCTGTGTGCTGTCATGTGATGCTCCAGCCCGCCCTCTTCATTACCTCACCACAAGTCCTAAGCGGGAGCACTCAGCATCAGCACAGCTCACGCTGTGCTGTCAGGTATTCAACTGCGATCCCTCCTGTGGCACCCTGCTCCTGCCGCCTCCTCCTGCAGGAATCCGGCGCTGGGGAAACCATGTGGGTCCACTGTTTAAGTGAAGAAATATTCATTTGCTGCTCGCCGCCCACTGCTTGGCACTGATAGGTTGGTGAGGAAGAAGCTAATGAATATTCCTTCACTTTAAGCATTGGGTCCACGTGGTTTCCCCAGTGCCGGATTCCTGCAGTGGCGACATTTTCCTGCCTCCTGGGAGTGCAATCCCACTCCGCAGCTGCCCCCTCCCCACATGTTACATTCGGACCATAAGACGCACACACTTTCCTCCCAAATTTGGAGGAAAAAAGTGCGTCTTATGGTTCCGAAAAATACGGTATGTTGTAAAAATAAATTATTCCCTAAGACAATGACAGTTCACAGTCTAATAAGAGACATCATAGCATCAACAAGTGGAGTGTGCTGTTCAAATGTTTATTCATTCTGTCTCCAATAACAAGTCGCCAAAAATTGTTATATAATTGAAAATGATACTAATAAAAAATTTTACTCACCCCATTAACCCCCTTCAGCCCCCAAGCCTGTTTTCACCTTCATGACCAGTCCAAATTTTACAATTCTAACCAGTGTCGATTTATGTGGTAATAACTCTGGAACGCTTCAACAGATTCCACTGATTCTCAGTTTTTTTGTGTCATATTATACTTCATGATAGTGGTAAAATTTGTTCGATATGACTTGTGTTTATTTGTAAAAAAAAAAAAAAAAGAAATTTGGCAAAAATGTTGAAATGTTATAATTTTTAAGCCCTTAAATCAGAGGTATGTCGCACAAAATAGTTAATAAATAACATTTCCTATGTTTCTACTTTAAATCAGCACAATTTTTGAAACATATATTTTTTTTAGTTAGGATGTTATAAGGCTTAAAAGTTGACCAGCAACTTCTCTTTTGTTCAACAAAATTTACAAACAATTTTTATTTTAGGGACCATATTACATTTGAAGTGACTTTGAGGGGTCCACATGTCAGAAAATACCCAAAGGTTATACCATTCTGAAAACTGAAACCCTCAAGGTGCTCAAAACCACATTTAGGAAGTGTATTAACCCTTCAGGTGCTTCACAGGAATTTTTGGAATGTGGAAGGAAAAAATGAACATTTAGCGTTTTTTTCACAAAAATTTTACTTATACCCAATTTTTTTTATTTTTACAAAAGGTAACAGGAAAAAATAGACCCCATAATTTGTAGTGCGTTTTCTCCTGAACATACCGAAACCTCATATGTGGGAGAAAACCCCTGTTTGGGCGCATGGCAGGGATCGGAAGAGGAGCGCCGTATGACTTTTTGGATGCAAAATTAGCTGGAATAATTAACGGATGCCATGTCACGTTTGGAGAGCCGCTTATGTCCCTAAACAGTGGAACCCCCCCACAAGTGACAGCATTTTGGAAACTAGACCCCCTCAGGGAACTTATCTAGATGTGTGGTGGAGCACCTTAAGCTTCACAGAATTTATAATATTGAGAAAATAAAGAATATAAAATTTTTCCCACAAAAATGTTTTTAGCCCCAAATTTTGCATTTTCACAAGGGTAACAGGAGAAATTGCACTGTACAATTTGTAGTGCAATTTCTCCTGAGTACACTGATACCCCATATGTGGGGGAAAGCCATTGTTTGGGCACATGGCAGGGCTCAGAAGGGAAGGAGCGCCATTTTACTTTTTGAATGAAAAAATTTGCTTGAATAATTAGTGGATGCCATGTCGTGTTTGGAGAGCCCCTGATGTGCCTAAACAGTGGAAACCCCTCACACATGACACCATTTTTGAAACTACACTCATCAGGGAAATTATCTAGATTTGTGGTGAGCACCTTGAACCCCCAGGTGCTTCATAGAAGTTTATAACGCTGAGCCGTGAAAATTTAAAAAAAAATCTAATTTTTCCCACAAAAATGTTATTTTAGCTGCAAATTTTTTTATTTTCATAACGTAACAGGAGAAAATGGAAACCAAAATTTGTTATGAAATTTCTCCTGAGTACACAGAGTACCACTTATGTGGGGGAAACCACTGGCGGACAAAATCAGAAAAGGGCCCAGTGCAAGAACAATACATAGGCCCTTTGCAGCCCAAGCTCTCCTAAAAATGCAAAACTGCACCTGCTTTAAAGGTGTAAATGGGCCCTCACATCTCTTGGACCCCTGTGCAGCTGTACAGGTTTCACCAATGATATGTCCGCCCCTGGGGTAAACTACTGTTTAGGCGCACGACAGGGCTCAGAAAAGAAGTGACATTTTGGAATGCAAACTTTGATGGAATGTTCTGCTGATGTCTTGCTGCATTTGGAGAGCCCCTGATGTGCCTAAACAGTAGAAAATCCCCAATAGTGACCTCATTTTGGAAACTAGACCTTTCAAAGAATTTATCTAGATGTGTGGTCAGCACCTTGAACCCCCAGTCGCTTCAAATTTTATAACGTTGATCTGAGGAACTAGAAAAAATATATATTTTTCACATAAAAATGTTGTTTTAGCCCCAAATTTTTTAATTTTAGCAAGGGTAACAGGAGAAAATTGAACCGAACATTTGTTGTGCAACTTCTCCTCAGTACGCCAATACACCATAAGTGGTCAAAAACTACTTTTGAGGCACAGTGCACAGTTCAGAAGGGAAGAGGTGCCAAAATGGAGTTCAGATTTTGCTGGACTTGTTTTAGTGTGCCATGTCACAATGGCAGAGCTCCTGAGGTGCTAGAACAGGAGAATCCCCCATAACACCCCATTTTACAAACTACACTTCTCAATGAATTCATCTAAGGGTGCAGTCAGTTATCATATTGATACTACAGGTGTGTCACAGAATTTTATTCAAATGGGCTGTGAAGAAAAAAATAATTACATTTTTTTACAAAAAAAAACAGTTTTAGCTTCATGTTTTACATTTTCACACTGGGAAATGGTTAAAAATGGCACCAAAATTTGTACCACAATTGCTGCTGAATGTAGCAATAACCCATATGTGGCTGTACAGTACTGCTTAGCCACACGGCGAGACTAGAGAGGGACGGAGTACAGATTTTCCTAGAATAGTTTGCAGACTCCATATACAGAGCCCCTAATTACTAGATGAGCAGAATTCCTCTACTATTGACCCCATTTTGAAAATTATACCCCTTTGGGAATTTATCTACAGGTGTAGTGATGATTTTAACTCCATGGGTGTTTTCCAGAAACAAGCAGCAGTGGATGTGGCTGGGTGAAAATTGCTGTTGTAGTGACTAGTACATTGTAGTGACCAGTAAATTGAAGTGACCAGTACATTGTGGTTACCAGTACATTGTGCCTAGCTCATGCTTCTGGAGACATGCACCAGTACATTAGGCAGGCTCTCATCGCCACAGAAATATCAAACGTGGATACTAAATGTGGTTTAGGCACACTGTCAGAAGGGAGAGGGGGATTTAGCTTTTGGAGCGCAGAACTCACTGAATTTCTTTTGGGGGTGCGAGGAACCATTTTGCTTTTCCAGAGACTTTGTGCTACCATGACATGGAAGCCCCCTATATTTTTGTCAATAGATGACAGAGCTGAGTGGGGACCTGCTTTTTTGTGGATTGATTTGAAACTTTTGTTGGAAACATTTTACATAACACTCGAGATCACATTCATTCGATGCTCTATGCTGAGCTCTTACTTTGAGTTTTCCATCTAAATTTCCAAGTGACGTGATTCAGATTAAATCCCTAAGGGATCCATCCACTTTAATTAAGCAGCAGAGTTACTCTGGACTCAGCCTGGCCTCTGTTCAGCGGTGTCCTTTTCACAGGTGCACAAAACTGTGGCCGACGGCACTTTTATGCACGCCTAAAAAAACATACACCAGATTACAGGTCAGACAGAGTCTCCATCTGCTTCATTATAGGGAGTATTCCACCAGGGTTTCCGTTTGAATCACGTATTTCAGAGATTTACATGGAAACCCCAGTGTAAGCGCTCAGCATAGAGCGCAGGATAAATATCTTTGGAAGGCAGAACTAAAATCAACAATAGGTGAAGAATTGGTTGCATTTCTTTTTTACGCCGTTCCTCGTGCTGAAGAAGTGATTACATAACTTTATTCTTCGGGTCGGTGCGATTACAGTGATACCAGATTTATATAGTTTTTTTTATCGCTTTCTATTCTGATTTCTGGGAGCCAGAATGAACAAACACCGGCAATTCAGAAATTGTTTTTTTTTTAATGCTGTTCCGAATTTGGTAAAATTGATAAGGCAGCTTTATTCTTTGGGTCAGTGCGATACTATATTGATAAAGGTTTTTTAGGTTTTGGCGATTTTATGCAATAAAACTATTTTATAGAAAAAAATAATTATTTTTGCATTAACTTTTCTATTTTTCCACTGATTGAGCTGTATGGCAGCTTGTTTTTTTGCGGGACAAGCTAACGTTTTCATTGATACCATTTTATTTACATTAACCTTTTTGATCATGTTTTATTTCACTTTTTGTTCGGCGGTATGATGAAAAAGCATAATTTTTTGCCTCGTTTTTTATTTTTTTAAGGTTTCACTGAATGGGTTAACTGGTGAGACAGTTTTATAAGTCGGGTAATTCCGGATGCGGCGATATCAAATGTGTACTTTTTTGTTTTCATAAAAATATTATATATCAGACTGTATAGTACATTACAGACCCCACACTGGTCCCGCAGCACCATCTTCTACCCGTAGCTTCCAACATAATAGCTGTAATGTATGTAGTACAGTTCATATAGCGTCTTGTGCTTGGGTGCGATGAAAACACAGGAGTCACAGGTTTGATATAGAAAAGTCCTGTATTACTTCATACAAGTTGGCAGAAATAGTCACACAGTTTGCAGACACAGAAACAGGAGACACAGCAGGCCAGAGCAATCCAAGCTCAGCAATCACTCTCCAATACAGATTCAGGATCTTCTTCTCTGTTACCGTAAGTCCATGCAAACGTGGGTCTTTCAAAGAGCAGGGTTCAGAGTCCACAAGTGCTTCAGAGTTCCTCAGTAGGAATAGCTGGAGTACAAGGTCCAAGGCTTACAGGAGTCAAGTCACAGGTTCACTGCAGGCTAGATTCTGAAGCACTGATTGCTCAGCTGTGGCTGCTTAAGAAGCAAAGGAGAGAATCAGGGCGGGAACATGCAAGCTGAAAACTCCATTTTGACTGAGGGCAAGATAGCTGCAGCAAGACAGAAAGTAAAATGGCTGACGAACAAACTGAGTTTCAGGAATATATACATAGAACCTTACATTACTCCCCCCTTAAGGACAACCTCCGGATGACCTCAGACCAGGCTTGTGTGGGTACCTCTGATGAAACTGACGGAGCAAGCGAGGAGCATTAACGTTATTGACCGGTTCCCATGAGTTGTCCTCCACTGGGTAGCCCTGCCATTTAATCAGATATTGTAACTGATTTCTATACAACCTGGAATCTAAAATCCTTTCCACCACAAATTCTTCCTGACCATCGACTAGCACTGGGTCAGGGCAAGGAGAGGAACGTCCAGGAAACGTATTGGGTGTCGCAGCCTTTAGTAGGGATACATGAAAGACAGGGTGGATTCTCATAGTTCTGGGCAGTTGAAGACGACAAGCAACGGCACTTATAATTTTACTGATTTTATAGGGTCCAATGTACTTATGTCCCAACTTAGACGATGGAATCCTTAACTTAAGATTTCTGGTTGACAGCCAGACCAAGTCTCCTACCTTGAAAGCTGGTGCAGGTTTACGAAATTTATCTGCTGCTTTCTTGTACCTTTCTTGAGCCGATTCCAGATTTTCCTTTAGAAGATCCATATTCTTCTGTAAAGACGTGATTCTTTCAGCCACTGCTGGTAAAGGCGTTTCTATGGGAAATCGTGGTAGAATGTTAGGATGATAACCTAGATTAGAGTAAAAAGGAGACTGTTTAGTGGAGGCACTCTGAGAGTTGTTATACGAGAACTCAGCTAATGGAAGTAGATCCACCCAATCATCCTGTAGGTGGCAGATAAAGCAGCGGAGATACTGCTCCAGGGTTTGATTGGTTCGTTCGGTCTGTCCATTAGTCTGGGGATGAAAAGCAGAAGAAAGGTTTACTTTAATGTCCAATGCTGCACAGAAATTTTGCCAAAACCTAGAAGTGAATTGCACCCCTCGATCCGAAATAACCTCATCCGGTACTCCATGTAAGCGAAACACATCTTTAATCATCAAATCTGATGTCTGTTTTGCAGTGGGTAAGCCGACACAAGGGATAAAATGAGCTGCCTTTGTTAGACGGTCAACCACCACTAGAATGGTGTTCTTCCCCTGAGAGGTTGGTAACTCCACAATGAAGTCCATAGAAATGGATCCCCATGGGCGGGACAGGGTGGGAAGAGGCTGTAACAGACCAGTTGGTGAGGAACGAGGTGTTTTGCATCTTGCACAGACCTCACATGAAGTGACATAATTCAAAACATCCTTCCTGCAAGTGGGCCACCAAAAGAAACGAGAAAGAAATTCCTGTGTCTTTAGAATTCCTCTATGCCCAGCTATCTTGGAATCGTGAATGAGTTGCAATACTCTTAATCTGACTGTTTCAGGAATATACAGACGTTGTCCCTGAATCCACACACCATTCTGAAAGACAAGACTTACGTCCCTTGGGGGTTGTGCCAAAAAGGAATCCGCATGGTATGCTTCCTTGATGTCCTTAAGTAGGTCTTGATTATGAATTACTCCTAGGAATCTAGAGTCAGGAAGAATAGTCTTAGGAGGAGTAATTGGACGTGTCTCTGCTGAGTAAATCCTAGAGAGTGCATCAGCCTTTCCATTGCGCGATCCTGGTCTATAAGAGATGATAAAATTAAATTGGTTTAAGAAAAGATTCCAGCGAGCCTGGCGAGGAGTCAGGCACTTAGCCGACCTGATAAACTCAAGGTTACGATGGTCTGTCAGGACGACTATTTGCTGTGCAGCTCCCTGAAGAAGGTGTCTCCATTCTTTGAAGGCGGCAATAATGGCCAACAACTCTCTATTGCCCACATCGTAGTTCCTCTCAGCCGAAGACAACTGCTGGGAAAAGAAGGCACAGGGATGCAAGACATTCTTCTCACCTGTTCTCTGAGAGAGTATAGCTCCAACGGCACAGTCTGAAGCATCCACCTCTATTATGAAGGCAAGCTCGGGGTTGGGATGTACTAGGATAGGTGCAGTGGTAAATTTATCTTTTAGACGGGAAAATGCTTCCTGGGCTTGGGGAGTCCAGGAAAACCTAGACTCTTTCCGGGTAAGTTGAGTGATAGGTGACACTACCTCAGAGAAATTTCTAATGAAACGTCTATAGAAGTTGGCAAACCCGATGAAGCGCTGTACCTCCTTCACATTTCTAGGACTTGGCCAATCCTTGATGGCTTGGGTTTTGCTTCCATCCATACTAATTCCTTGTGTAGACAGTACATACCCCAGAAATTGAATTTCGGTCCTATGGAATTCACACTTTTCAAGTTTGATGTAAAGATGATTTTGTCTTAGACGTTCCAAGACCATTCTCACATGTCCATGATGTTCCTCTGTGGAGTTAGAAAAAATTAGAATATCATCCAAATAAATTACCACAAATGTATCTAGGAGATCCCTGAAGATGTCATTCACCAAGTGTTGGAAAGTGGCTGGGGCGGTACTCAGACCAAAAGGCATAACTAGATATTCAAAGTGTCCATAGCGTGACCTGAATGCAGTCTTCCATTCATCCCCAGGTCTAATACGGACTAAGTTATAGGCCCCACGAAGATCTAGTTTAGAAAAAATTTTGGCATGTCGCACTCTCTCCAATAACTCAGGGATTAAAGGCAATGGATAACGGTTTCTAATAGTAACCTTATTGAGTTCCCTATAGTCTACGCATGGTCTCAGAGATCCATCTTTCTTCTTTACAAAGAAGATGGGTGCACCTGCAGGAGATGAAGAGGGGCGTATGAAGCCCTTGGCTAGATTTTCATCTATGTAATCCTTTAAAGCCTTTAGCTCGGGCCCCGCCAGGGGGTAGATCTTACCAAAAGGTATCTCTGCTCCAGGCAATAATTCAATTGGACAATCATATGGACGGTGAGGAGGAAGCTGGTCAGCGTTCTTCTTGTCACATAAATCCACATAGTCCTGGTATACAGCTGGTAGTTCAGGGACTGACATGGCTCCTTTAGGAACAGAGCAAGCTGAAACTTTTGGACTCATCTGTTTCTCTGGAAAGTGTAATTCCTTGGTCTCCCAGTTAATGGTAGGATTCTGAGCCTGCAGCCATGGTAGCCCTAGAATAATGGGAAAGTGGGGAGAAGAGATAAGCATAAAGGACAGTTTCTCTTGATGATCTTTACCCATAAGAACCCTCAAAGGCTCTGTTTCCTGATCCACTGGTCCAGAGGTCAGCAGGGAGCCATCCACAGTTTCCATCTGTACTGGAGTAGCCTTCTTCACTGAACGTATTCCCTGTTTCAGAGCAAAGGAGACATCCATAAAATTTCCACTTGCCCCTGAGTCGATCATAGCAGAGCTAGACACCCAAGCTGAGTCAACCCAGAGTTTGATGGAAAGAAAGCAATGAGAATTGTTTTTCTTACAACTCAGCTGGGACACCGCTGAGGAAACTTGAAAAATGGCAGCGTTTACACAGTCAACGTCCTCAGAGGTAACGGAGTTTAAGTCCGAGAAATCAAGATCTGTTGCTGCAGATCTCTCTGGAGCCTGAGGCTCGGACCTGACAGATCCCTCTCGCAACACTCACAATGAATGAGTGCTGCAGTAGTCTTACGAGAACGGCTGGGGCAGTTTATAATGAAGTGCCCTGACTTACCACAATAGAAACATAGATTCTCCTTAAAACGATGTTCCTTGCGTGCATCACTAACCCGTCGTTGTAAAGAGTCTACCTGCATGGGTTCAGGTTCAGGTTCCCGTGTAATCCTACTCAAAGGTTCCTTAGCTGGAGAGGAAGGTAGGAAAAGGTTAGTACGATTGCTTTCGAACCATCTCTCTTGCCTGCGTTCAGTCAGACGAGTATCAATACGGATGCAGTAGTTAATAAAGTCACCTAACGCAGTGGGAGGGTCGGCACGAGCAAGTTCATCCTTAATCAGTGGAGATAACCCCTTTCGAAAAATAGATTTTTTGGCGGAACTGTCCCAGGTGGTATCAAGGGCCCATCTCCTGAAATCCAAGGCATATTCAGCTACCGAGTGCTTACCTTGGCGCAAAGCTAACATGGCTGCTTCAGCTGTTGCACCTCGATTGGGGTCATCAAACACCTGCCCCATGGCTGAAATAAAATCATCAAGGTGATTCAAACAATCATCCTCAGTCTCAATCAGAGGGTTTGCCCACATTAAAGCCTTGTTGGTAAGCAACATAATTATAGTAAGCACCTTAGATCGTTCAGTGGGAAATTGTGAAGCATGTGCAGAAAAAAAAAGATTGCATTGATTAATAAATCCCCTGAATTTCTCACGTTCACCGCCAAAACGAAAAGGGGGCAACTTGGGAATCCCAGCACTCGGGGCTACGGCAGGAGCCTGGACTCGCCCCTCTAGAACCTCAATCCTGGCTCGCAAATCCTGGGTAGTCTGTCCAACCACTTGCAAATTGTGATTATTGAGGTCCTGTAGATTTGTAAAACGGGTCTTTATATTCTGCAAATCTGCAAGGATATTATCAGTCACTCCGCAAAGTTCCTTTATGTGGGCCTCCATTTTCCAGATCTTTTAAGACAGGATTACTGGAAGAAGAGGAGAGAAAAAAAAAACAATAGTGTTCACCTGTGGCAACACTGCAGAGAGAAAAAAAAATTAAGGGAACTGCTCACCTGGAATGGTTGTGAGAAGTCACAACCACTATCATCACAGAAAGTTTCAACCAGACATCTGATATCCAGAGTTACAGCAGACAAAAAAAGAGAAAAGAAAGGAAAAAAAAAAAACAATAGTGTTTACCTGTGGTAACACTGCAAAAAGAAAAAACTTAAGGGAATTGCTCACCTGGAATGGTTGTGAGAAGTCACAACCACTGTCATCACAGAAAGTACAACCGGACGTCTGATATCCACAGTACAGCAGACACAGCCTTCCAGACCCAGCAGACACTAACGTTTTGGCTTCAGAATCTTGTAATGTATGTAGTACAGTTCATATAGCGTCTTGTGCTTGGGTGCGATGAAAACACAGGAGTCACAGGTTTGATATAGAAAAGTCCTGTATTACTTCATACAAGTTGGCAGAAATAGTCACACAGTTTGCAGACACAGAAACAGGAGACACAGCAGGCCAGAGCAATCCAAGCTCAGCAATCACTCTCCAATACAGATTCAGGATCTTCTTCTCTGTTACCGTAAGTCCATGCAAACGTGGGTCTTTCAAAGAGCAGGGTTCAGAGTCCACAAGTGCTTCAGAGTTCCTCAGTAGGAATAGCTGGAGTACAAGGTCCAAGGCTTACAGGAGTCAAGTCACAGGTTCACTGCTGGCTAGATTCTGAAGCACTGATTGCTCAGCTGTGGCTGCTTAAGAAGCAAAGGAGAGAATCAGGGCGGGAACATGCAAGCTGAAAACTCCATTTTGACTGAGGGCAAGATAGCTGCAGCAAGACAGAAAGTAAAATGGCTGACGAACAAACTGAGTTTCAGGAATATATACATAGAACCTTACAATAGCATACTATTATAGATAATAACACCACACATAATAGTATGTTATTTATGTTATTAAATATTTTACCACATTTTTTGATTCAAATATTTTTTTTCCTTATTTTCCACCTCTAAAACCTGGGTGCGTCTTATAGTCCGGTGCGTCTTATAGTCCGAAAAATAACAGTAATTTAAAGGATACACTGCGCAAGGGAGAAACGGCACGGACCAAGCCCTGAAACGAGAGTCACTGATGACGCTTCGTTTCAGGGTGGCAAACAAAACAATGGGTGTGTTGGGATGTCTCAGCCCCTCCACCCACCATGACGCTTCGTTTCTGGGTGGAAAGGGGAGTGACAGCAGTTTCAGCCAGCAGATGATGATTCGTTTGAGTTTCCCATCATGCACTGGGGATTCATTAGAAGAGGGGAATATAAACAGAATCCCACGTTGCAATACAGATTGAATAGTAGGGAATTTTACCATGACTTAAATTACAAGAATTACGGTTTTAAGGAATTATTAATTGAATTTTACTTTTGAGCTTTGGACTAACCCTTTAAGAAACAGTCTTTTATAGCTCTCCAACAGTTGACTACTATAATCACCTCAAAGAAAAAAAGCTTAGACTGTTCAGAGAGATATTCCTTTGTTGTTCAGGAGGAAGCACAGTCATTTCGTTGGAACTGTGACTATGCAACTGTTCATCGTTTAACAGTCTATAACAACGAGAATGGAGAAATAAAAATACAAAAGTGCAGTTATGATATTTGAGTGCCTACTTCATGAGTCAATATTTATTCATTAGTTCTAAAAATGATTCCAGTTATAAAAACTGACATGCTACCAAGTTTGAGCAAGGTCTACTACTTCTCAAATGGCTCTTCTACACAAGCTTCGAAAAAGCAAAACTTTATAAATGTATGCCATCATAGGAAAGATTTTGGAGTGGAAGCTGAATGGCTCTTTAGTTTTAGGAGGCATCGTGAAAAGCCTTGATGTTCTAGCTAGCCCCCAGACCAAATCTTAACACCCATGCAACTTTTCAACTGGAGTGAGAAAAATATTCCTAACATCCAGTTCACGTTCTGTACAAAGTAGGACTATAAAAAGAGGAGAGTTTGTTAAAACATCGGTTACAGGAAGCAAAACCCATCAAAGGGACTGAGCAACACCACACTTTTATTCCATTTAGTGAAACAGAAACAAGGATTTTTTAATGCAGCAATGACAGTGAAGTCCATGAATTGATTGAAGGTGGCACAAGATTGGCAATGGATGACATAACTGGTTATGTGATGCAGGATATCCCGCTCATAGAGAAGCGCAAAGGACATAAAAAGGGAGAGAGGGTTGGAAGATTTCTTTAGTTTATCAGGTTCCAGGCTGAGTCCAGAGTATGTATGAATGAGGGCATGTATGAGGAAACAGTATTGGGGGTGGGTGCAGACACAGTATGATGAGTGGGGGGATGGTTGCAGACAGTATGGGGAGCGAACGGGTGAATGTATGTGGACACAGTATGGGAAGTGAGGGTGATGGGATGTGTGCAGACACAGTATGGGGAGTGAGGGGTATGTGAGCAGACAGAATAGTGAGAGAGGGTAAATATATGAGGAGACAGTATGGTGAACAGGGGGGATGTGAGAGGATATAGTATGAGGAGGGAGGGGAATAGTGTGAGGCGACAGTATATTACAGATATTTTTATTCAGGAGCATTTTAATGACACTTCCATCTTTAAGAGCATTGTGTGGTGAGTTGTTGCAGAAGACTGGAGAAGATGGAAGTCTGCAGAGACGGCTGTGGGTGAGAAAACTCATTATGGAGTCTGGACAAGAAGAAAAATAGGAGAACGACTCCAGAGACGACGTCATCTATAAGGTACCTGGATGTAAATATTATTTGTGAAACTGACTAATTCTCTTGTTTTTATTTCTGTTAGGAGCATTAAAGGGGTTCTCCAGGTTTGTGCTGAGTCTGCAGTCACATAGAATGACTGCAGACTCAGCACAAACCTGGACAACCCATTTAATGCTCCTAACATAAATAAAAACATTAGAATTAGTCAATTTCAGAATTCTCACAGTGCGCACTGCACGCTGTTAGGATTCTCTCGTGCCGGTAATTTACATACATGCGGTTACATGCTGACTAGACATGCGTGGCCTCACTCAATGAAAATGAACGGAGCGAGGCCGGGCACGTCTAGTCGGAATGTGGCCAGAAGTATATAAATCACATGCTTGTGCTGACATGACCGTGTACTCTTGCCACCGGTAAGGGAGAACCCTAATAGTGTGCAGTGCATTTGTTGTGAGAATTCAGAAGCTGCAATGTCAGGATTCAGCTCTGCAGGTTCCAGTAGTCATCACATGGACACTTCACTCATATGCGATTTTCATACTTATGGTCCTGTGACAACGAGCTTCTCTTCCTGCTTCTCTGTTTTTCACTGAACATTGAGAGCATTAGGGAGAGCAGGTCATCGGTACATGACTAAGTGTGCAAATCGCATGTGTGCTTGGGGGGGGCGCCAAACTGAATTCTTGCCCCGGATGCCAGAAAGCCTAGATACACCTCTGAGACTGCCTACAGTCCCACCCTGAAGAACGAGAATCTCATTAACTGAAAACTTCTTACACTGACTACACAAGAACCACAAGATGGATTTCTTCACCCCAGGTATCATTTTAATCAGTTTAATACTGCCAGCCAGACAATGTCTGTAGTTTACTTAGCAAAATCCTGCTGACAGGTTCACTTTAAAAATAATTTTTTATAAAACTGCGCAGCTGAGGTGTCTTAAATTTAGATCTTGGACATTTGGCAGAAGCAATTGAGACCTTTCTTTATAGACTATCAGGGAGTTGAAGACTCACATAAGTGAGGCACGCCAATACCACCACAATCACACATACCATACAGAATGTACCTATAAAAAAAGACATTGAATAAAAAAAAATGTTATAAAAAAGACATTGAATAAAAAAAACATGTTACATCTCCAACTAGAAAACAACTTTAAACCGAAGTCGCACTCATTTATGATGGACCATTAGAGCTACTAGGAGTTCTGACCAGTAGTGTAAGTATTTAGTGCTCCACATTTCAGGAATGACTAGTGTTGTGAACGCTCTGGATTTGACTTCTGAGCTTGGGCTCGCTCTGGTGGCTGCTGATAGTAATGAAGCTGCTTTGGCTGACAGAGGTTCATCAGCTGGGAGCGATGATTGGCAATCTGGTGTTGATGACTTAGGAGATTTAAGTGAGTAACCTTCCTCGCCGGTGATTAGTTGTTCTTCCTGGTCCCATTTGGAAGTCAGCTTGCTTCCTGCTTGTCCTACAACTTTCAGACAAGTTTTTTGCTGTTTATTTCTTTGGCATTCGTTTTTGTCTATCTCAGTTTTCTGCCCTCCTGGAGTTTGTACAGCCAGGTTCCCCTGCTGGGGCCTGTGCTGCCCTCTGTTTCTCATTTGTTATTGTTTTGTATTTTCAGTTCCCTGTTATACCAGTATCCGCTTATTTGCTACCAGTTACACCGGAGTTCTGATCTAGCGGGGGAGAGATCGTGTGGTCTCAGTATTTTTGTATATCAGAACGTGTTGGGAGTTTTTCTTAAGAGTTTTGCCGGATTGCAGACAATATTCTTTCCTGTCCTGTGCTATCTAGACAGATTGGGCCCCAACATTTGCTCACTCTATTTTCTACCTGTGTTTGTATTTCATCTTGTATCACCGCCAATATATGTTTGGGGGCTACCTATTCCTTTGGGGGCTCTACTCCGGGACAGTTAGCTTTCTCCTTTCTGTCTTTAGGCTTAGTTATCTCTCCGGCTGTGTCGAGGTATCTAGGGCACCGTAGGCACGTTCCATGGCTGCTTCTAGTTGTGCTGTCAGTTTAGGGGTTTGCAATCCGCTAGTTACCAACCTCTCCGGTGTCTGGTTGCCTGTCTATTTTTGCTGCTGTCCTCCTCGGCTACCGAATCATTACAGAATCACCGGCCTGACTGTAAATTCTATGGTACTCAAAAGATGGAAAGAATAGTAAAAAATAAAAAAAATAAAAAAAAAAAATTGTCAGAATTTTTTATATGTTTTTTTTCCTCTTTTTCTCTGGGGACCGTAGGAGGGATTTTGTCTTCAATGGAAATTGTGCAGTTGTCTGGTCGTGTTGAGCGGCTCGCTGCTGAAGTTCGGGGAATTTCTGCCTTTCTCACTCAGTTTTCTGCTGTGGAACCTAGGATCCCTCTTCCTGATTTATTTTCTGAGGATCGGTCTAAATTTTTGAACTTTAAAAATAATTGTAAGTTGTTTTTTGCCTTGAAACCTAAGTCTTCGGGGAACGCAGCGCAGCAGGTTCAAATTGTCATCTCCCTGTTGCGCGGCGACCCTCAAGACTGGGCCTTTTCCCTGACACCTGGGGATCCTGTTTTGGCTAATGTTGATGTGTCTTTTCAGGCTCTGGGGTTATTGTATGATGAACCTAATGTGATTGATCAAGCTGAGTAAACCTTATTGGCATTGAACCAGGGTCAGAAAGCGGCAGAGTTATATTGTCAGAAATTCTGAAAATGGGCAGTCCTTACTAAATGGAACGATGATGCCCTAGCGGCTCTTTTTCGGAAAGGGCTGGCAGAGACCGTAAAAGATGTTATGGTGGGATTTCCTGTCCCCTTGGGGCTCAATGATTCTATGTCATCTATGTCATTAGCCATTCAAATTGACAGACGCTTGCGTGAACGTAAAACTATGCGAGAGGTGGTGGTTGCCTTTCGAACAGGCCTCTGAACCCATGCAGTGTGATAGGGTTGTTTCTAGGGCTCAGCGTCAAGAATTTCGGAAGTGTAATAAGTTGTGCTTCTATTGTGGGGACGCTTCTCATACTATTTCCGTCTGCCCTAAGCGGGGATGACGTTTTGTGCGCTCATTTGTTTTGGGCAATGTACAGCCTAAATTTCTCTTGACTGTTACCTTGATCTGCTCCTTGTCCTCATTTTCTGCTCAGGCTTTTGTCGATTCAGGAGCAGCCCTGAACCTGATTGATTTCGACTTTGTCTTAACTTTGTGGTTTTCCCATGGTAACCCTGCGGACTCCTATTCCTTTGCTGGGCATTGATTCTACCCCTTTGGCGGAGAATAAACCCCAGTTTTGGACCCAGGTGATAATTCGGGTAGCACCCGGACCACCAAGAGAATTGTAAATTTTTGGTGTTGCATAATTTACATGACATTATTGTACTGGGTTTTCCTTGGTTGCAGACCCATAATCCTGTTTTGGATTGGAAGTCTGTGTCTGTGGTCAGTTGGGGTTGTCAATGTGTTCGTGGTGACATTCCTGTTTTTACTACTTCTACCCAGTCTCAGGATTTCCCCGACTATTTGGCTGATTTTTCTGATGTGTTTAGTGAGAGGAAGTCTGCGTCCTTGCCTCCCCACAGGAGTTATGATTGCGCGATTGAGTTAGTGCCCGGTTGTAAATTTCCCAAGAGTCGGCTCTTCAATCTCTCTGTACCTGAGCATGAGGCTATGCGATGTTATATCAAAGAGTCATTGGAGAAAGGTCACTAGCAAAAATAAGGAGAAAAGTATGCCACTGAACATTGTGAACACCCATATAAAAGTGTATAATTTTAATCACAGGTACCAAACATTTGTAAACAAGACACCAATACAATTAAAAACATTTAAAATGTTTTTAAATGTATTGGTGTCTTGTTTACAAATGTCTGGTACCTGTGAATAAAATTATACACTTTTATATGGGTGTTCCCAATGTTCTGTGGCATACTTTTCTCCTTATTTTTGCTAGTGTTCTTTAATATGCCTCTGGTGAACCCCTTTCAAATTAGACTTTTAGTGGTGCCCTCCCGTTTGGTTGCTTTTGTCATTGGAGAAAGGTCATATTAGACCGTCCTCTTCACCTTTAGGTGCCGACTTTTTCTTTGTGGCCAAGAAGGATGGTTCATTGAGGCCATGCATTGACTATCTGTCAGGAACGCCGCACTATACTTGCTCACTGAGCCAGTGCGTGTGTCCTGAGTGAACAAACTGTGCCCAAAGATACCTGTAGAGCAGAGCAGCAGCAGGGAAGACGTGTGCTTCAGAGGACCAGGACCTGCAGCATGTGACTGCCCAGGGGCAGAGACGACCACAGGTCTCTCAGAGGCAGCAGTAGCAGATAGAGAATGCTTCAGGCCAGAGGACCTGAAGCATGTGACTGCTAGTGGGCGTGGTCTAAGCTCCAGAGAGCTATGAGGTGAAGGAAAACTCCTAGAAGGGTAACTACGGGACACAGTTACCAAGGGGCATATACAGAACGGATAATCAGGACATAGCCAAGGGGTCATACACATAGAGGGCGACGAAGTACAAGAGGAGCAGGCAGGGCGTAATCAGGGAATAGCCAAGGGGTCAGACACAGAGAGAGCGGCGATGTACAAGAGGAGCAGGCAGAGCGGAGTCAGAACATAGCCAAGGGTCATACACGTAGAGGGCAGCAGAGTACAAAAGGGACAGGCAAAACTCGAAACAGGTACACAGCCAAATCAGAACCAGACAGACGTAACGTAGCACAGGCACAAAGCACTGGCACAAGCACAACAAAGTCAAACACACTCGGCCAAGGGTCAGAGTATAAGCGACAAAGGATGGCCCCACAATGAGGCTATAAAAAGCCTCCCAGAATCCTAGAGTGAGGCCATTCCAGTTAACCCTAAAACCACCCAATCCCAGAAACTCAGCAGACCATGACAGTACCCCACTTTTAACAGGGGGCCTCTGGACCCCAGGTTTCTCAGGGTGCCGGGCATGCAATGCACGAACCAGGCGGTCAGCGTGTACCGATCTAGCTGATACCCAAGACCGATCCTCAGGACCGTACCCTTCCAATGCACCAGATATTGCAAAGCCCCCGAACCTGCCTGGAGTCCACAATATGTTGCACTTCGAACTCAATATGCCCATCAAACAAGACTGGAGAAGGACTGGCGTCTGAATCCTCTCTCACTGACCCAAAAGGTTTAAGTAAAGACCTATGAAACACATTATGGAGTTTTAAAGAGGGGAACAGACGAAGGCGATAGGCTACCGGGTTCACCACCTCAATGACTTCATAAGGGCCAATAAATTTAGGTCCAAGTTTGGCAGAGGGCACTCGAAGGCTTATGCTCCGTGTGGAGAGCCAAACCTTATCTCCACATCGCAACAACTGAGCAGAGTCCCTTTTTTTTATCCGCAAAATGTTTATATTTTTCCTGAGCCCTAGAAATATTTAGTCGAACCTTTGACCACAGATCCCCGAGACGATTGATCCCGTCCTCTGCCCCGGGCAACCAGAATCCATGCGCGAAAATTCGCCAAAATGAGGGTTTATCCCATAATTAACAAAAAATGGTGACCTACCGGTAGACTGGTTTACCGGTTGTTGAAGGCGAACTCTGCTAACGGCAAGGCATCAGACCAGTCACTTTGCAGGGTAGAAATCAAGCACCGCAGGATTTGTTCAAGCGACTGGTTGGTGCGTTCAGTTTGCCCGTTACTTTCTGGATGATAAGCTGAGGAAAATGACAAAGATATCCCCAGTTTTTTGCAAAATGCCTGCCAAAACTTAGACACAAATTGAGTCCCTCTATCAGACACAATATTCGTAGGTACCCCGTGCAAACGTACCACCTGGGAAAGGAAAAGTCTAGAGAGAGTCTCTGCTGACGGTAAACTTGCCATGGGTACAAAATGTGCTAATTTAGAAAATCTGTCCACAATTACCCAAATAACAGTATTTCCACGTGACGATGGCAGATTGGTAATGAAGTCCATGGACAAATGAGTCCATGGTCTTCCCGGAATTGGTAAAGGCACCAATTCCCCGGCCGGCAATGAGAGCTCTTAGAACGGGCACATATTCCACATGCAGCGACATGTTTCTTAACATCCGAAGCCATTAAAGGCCACCAAAAAACTCTTGCCACTGCTTCTCGCGTGGCTGCAATACCAGGGTGGGCACTCAATTTCGAATCATGGAACTCCTACAGGAGTTTGGTGCGCAAATGCTGCGGAACAAATAATTTGTCTTCAGGTTTGGACCTTGGTGCTGAAGATTGAGCCCCCACAATCTCCCGCTCAAATTCCGATGACATTTCGGCAACCCCGATACTGGGTTGAAGAATGGGGGACGGCGGATCGGGGGCGGACACTGGTTCAAAACTATGTGACAGAGCGTCAGCCTTCACGTTTTTTGACCCTGGACGAAAAGTAATTGAAAACTGAAATCTGGAAAAAAAAAGTGACCAGCGGGCTTGAATGGGAGTCAGTCTCTTAGCAGATTTGATATATTCTAAATTTTTATGGTCAGTGATAACTGTAATAGGGTGAGCCGCACCCTCCAAAAAATGCCTCCATTCTTCGAACGCCAATTTAATAGCCAAGAGCTCCCTATTGCCTACGTCATAATTTTTTTTCAGCGGGAGAAAATTTTTTAGAAAAATAGGCACAAGGCCTGAGATTAGTTAGGGAAGCCGGTCCCTGCGACAACACTGCCCCCACCCCCACCTGAGAAGCATCAATCTCAACCACAAATGGCATAAAAGGGTCGGGTTGAATCAGGATAGGAGCAGATGTGAAACAGTTTTTTAACGTTAGAAATGATTGTTTAGCTGACGGGGACCAGTTCCTGACATCTGTCCCTTTACAAGTGAGATCCGTAAGGGGCTTAGTTATCTGTGAGAACCCTTTAATAAATTTGCGATAATAATTTGCGAATCCCAAGAAGCGCTGGAGTCCCTTAAGGTCCCTGGGCTGGACACACTCCACAATAGCTTGCACCTTCTTGGGATCCATGCGAAACCTCAGAGGTGAGATAATAAGACCTAGAAACGACAACTCTTGAACAAAAAATGAACATTTCTCAAGTTTGACAAACAATTGATTTTCTCAAAGCCTCTGGAGCACAGTTTTAACATGTAACAAATGTGACTGTTTATCAGCAGAATATATCAGGATATCATCCAGGTATACAACCACATAGCGGCCGATAAGGTCCGAGAACACGACATTGATAAAATTTTGGAAAACGGCTGGTGCATTGGTGAGACCAAATGGCATTACCAAGTTCTCAAATAACCCCTCAGAAGTAAGAAAAGCCGTTTTCCACTCATCCCCTTCCCGTATCCTTATCAGATTATAGGCCCTCTGAGATCCAGTTTAGAGAACCATCTGGATCCAGAGAGCTGATTACAGAGATCGGGAATCAAAGGCAGGGGATATGTGTTCCTGACCGTAATTTTATTTAACTCTCGAAAGTCGAGGCAGGGACGTAGGCCGCCATCTTTTTTCTTAATAAAGAAAAACCCTGCTGCTACCGGGGAAACTGAAGGTCTGATGTGCCCCTTACGGAGACTCTCAGCAATATATTGTTTCATAGCCAGGCGCTCCGGACCCGACAAATTAAATAAACGAGCTTTGGGCAATTTGGCTCCTGGAATAAGATCGATGGCACAGTCAAATGGCCTATGAGGGGGTAACGCCTCAGCCTCACTTTCTGAAAAAACGTCCTCAAAGTCTTTTAGGTACTCCGGAATACCCTCCAGACTGACAGAAGACACAGAGACAGGTTTTGCAATTTTCACACAAAAAAACAGATTTAGGATCACAGTCAACACATTTGGACCCCCATTTGACAATCTCCCCCAATTCCCAATCAATCATTGGATTGTGGCGTTGAAGCCAGGGCATGGCCAAAACCAGCCCTGCGGGCAATTTGTCCATAACAAAACATTCAATCTCTTCCATGTGAGAAGAACCAATTTTCAATACAAATTTCTTAGAAACAGAAAGAATCCCTGTTCGGGTGAGAGGAGACGAGTCGATGGCCACGATTTTAAGTGGGGTATGAAGCCTGACTGTCCCTATCTGGAGTTGGGAAACGATATCAGAGCAGACCAGGTTAAGTGATGAACCACTGTCCACCAGTGCTGTAGAGAAAAAACGATAATAGTCTACCAACAGTTCAACCTTTAGAAAAACCTTGGCACATGAGGAAGAAAGTATCTGAAGGTCTGGGCAGTCTCCTCGATTACTACCCAGACCTAGTCGTTTCCCGTCGCCTTGGAGGATGACGGACACAAGGGATACTCCTTTTTCCAGTGACCGGACTCCCCACAGTAAAAACAGAGCTGTTTCTCCAGCGACGTTCTCTCTCTTTTTCTCTGACAGAGGTGACGCCCACTTCCATAGGCTCAGGAGCAGCAGGTGCGATACCAGTCTCTTTGCTGCCGGAGAATAGAGATGCCCCTGGCCCGAAGTCTGCGGTCCATACGCACTGCTTGCGTAATGGCATCCTCCAAAGTGTCTGGTGGAGGGTGAACGGCTAGTGCATCCTGGAGGCGTTCAGACAGGCCTCTGCGGAATAGGCCCCGAAGGGCAGCATCATCCCATGAGATCTCCGCAGCCCAGCGTCGGAACTCCGCACAAAACCACTCAGCCGAGCATTTACCCTGTCGCACATTCATCACCATATCTTCAGCCATACGAACCCTGTCAGGTTCATCATATATGCAACCTAGGGCTTCAAAAAAGGCATCGACAGTCATTCTCTCTGGGGCAGAAGGAGATAGAGAAAAGGCCCATGCTTGTGGAGCACCCCGAAGTAGGGAAATGATGACCCCCACCCTCTGGAACTCGTCCCCGGAGGAGCGGGGCCTTAGAGAAAAAAAAAGTTTGCATCCTTCTCTGAAGGACCTGAACTCCCTTTTATCCCCTGAGAAAGGGTCTGGCAATTTGACCGGAGATTCAGGGCCCGCTAATGACACATCTCTACCCCCAGAACTAGGAGCTCCTGCAGCGATAGCCCCCTGCACAGTATCCACCAAATGTTGCTGGGTAAGGCCCATAGTGCGCTGTTCCACATTAAGTATCTGGAACATTTGGGTCAGGTGCTTGACCTGGTCAACCAAAGCTTGCATGGGATCCATTAGGTTTGGGAAAGACACTTAACTCTCCAACACAAAATAATGTAAGGTCACTTATAATGTCAGGAACACACGCACTATACTTGCTAACTGAGCCAGTGCATGTGTCCTGACGTGTGCTTCAGAGGACCAGGACCTGCAGCATGTGACTGCCAAGGGGCGGAGCCGGCCACAGGTCTCTCAGAGACAGCAGTAGCAGATAGAGAATGCTTCAGGCCAGAGGACCTGAAGCACGTGACTGCTAGTGGGCGTGGCCTAAGCTCCAGAGAGCTATGAGGTGAAGGAAAACTCCTAGAAGGGTAACAACGGGACACAGTTACCAAGGGGCATATACAGAACAGATAATCAGAACGTAGCCAGGGGTCATACACGGAGAGGGCGACGAAGTACAAGAGGAGCAGGCAGAGCGTAATCAGAGAATAGCCAAGGGGTCAGACACAGAGAGAGCGGCGATGTACAAGAGGAGCAGGAAGAGCGGAGTCAGAACGTAGCCAAGGGTCATATACGTAGAGGGCAGCAGAGTACAAAAGGGACAGGCAAAATTCAAAACAGGGACACAGCTAAATCAGAACCAGACAGACGTAACGTAGCACAGGCACAAAGCACTGGCACAAGCACAACAGAGTCAAACACACTCGGCCAAGGGTCAGAGTATAAGCGACAGAGGATGGCCCCACAATGAGGCTATAAAAAGCCTCCCAGATTCCCAGAGTGAGGCCATCCCGGTTAAACCACCTAATCCCAGAAACTCAGCAGACCATGACACTATCGTCTCCTTAATAAGATCACTGTTAAGTATCAGTATCCTTTACGCCTGATTTCCGATTTATTCTCCAGAGTGAGTGGTGCTAGTTGGTTTACCAAGCTTGACCTTAGGGGGGGCGTATAATCTTATTCGCATCAAACACGGAGATGAATGGAAGACGGAGTTTAATACCCCTGAGGGGCATTTTGAGTACCTAGTGATGCCTTTTGGGCTCACTAATGCCCCTTCCGTCTCCCAATCTTTCATGAACGATATTTTCCGGGATTTTGTTGATAAGTTTATGATTGTTTATTTGGACGATATTTTGATTTTTTCCAATGACTGGGATTCTCTCCAGTTGTCACAACTCACCTAACTACAATCTTTAATCTCTCACTCTTCTATTTTCCCATCCTCCTGCAAACACTCCATCGTTACTCCATTACTAAAGAAACCCACTCTCGACCCTTCCTGCACAAACAACTACAGACCGGTCTCCAATCTCCCCTCTTCTCCATCTCTAAACTTTTGAAGCGCCTAGTCTACTCCCGCCTTACCCATTACCTCTCCACTCACTCCTTTCTAGACCCTTCACAGTCCGGCTTCCGCCCCCTACATTCGACTGAAACTGCACTCATCAAAGTGACCAATAACCTTCTGACAGCAAAACGTAACAGCGACCACTCTCTGCTCATTCTTCTCGACCTTTCTGCAGCTTTCGAAACTGTTGACCACCGTCTCCTACTGTCTAGACTCCAGTCACTAGGCACTAAGGACACGGCTCTCTCCTGGTTCTCTTCCTATCTTTCTGACTGCTCCTTCAGTGTTTTGTTCTCTGGCTCCACGTCATCTCCTCTTCCTCTCGCTGTCGGTGTACCCCAGGGCTCAGTCCTTTGCCCCCTTCTTTTCTCTCTCTACACGGCCCCAATTGGACAGACCATCAGCAGATTTGGCTTTCAGTACCATCTTTATGATGATGACACACAACTATACACGTCATCCCCTGACCTTACCCCCGCTGTACTACAGAACGCCACCGACTGTCTGTCCGCAGTCTCCAACATCATGTCCGCTCTCTATCTGAAACTCAACCTTTCCAAAACTGAACTTCTTCTGCTCCCGCCGTCTACTAACCTCCCTAAATTTGACATGTTCCTCTCCGTGGGCGGCACCATAATAACACCCCGGCAGCAGGCTCGCTGTCTGGGTGTTATGTTTGACACCATTCTCTCCTTCACCTCCCATATACAATCTCTTGCCTGCTCTTGCCGCCTACACCTAAAGAAAATCTCTAGAATCAGCCCTTTTCTCACCATGGAAACAACAAAAGTGTGTGTGTTGCCCATTCACTATCTCCATCCATCCCTCACTCCCTCAAGATGGCAGGACCATCATTGTAAATGCACCATTGTATATACACACCTGTACTTTGTATCTCCCCCACCTCATTGTAGATTGTAAGGTCTCACGAGCAGGGTCGTCTTATTTTGCTTTAATTATTGTATTGTTAACGTTGTTACATATGACTTGTGTTTTAAAACTGTTAAACTGTAAAGCGCTGCAGAATATGTTGGCGCTATATAAAGATTATTATTATTATTATTCTCATGTGGAACATGTTCAGATGGTATTCCGCATTTTGAGAGAAAATGCTTTGTATGTTAAGGGATCAAAATGTCTCTTTGGAGTACAGAAGGTTTTGTTTTTGGGATTCATTTTGTCTTCGTCAGCTAATGAGATGGACCCGGTCAAGGTTCAGGCCATTTGTGATTGGGTTCAGCCCACTTCCTTGAAGGCTCTTCAGAGATTTTTGGGTTTTGCTAATTTTTACTGTAAATTTATAAGTAATTTCTCTGGTATTGTGAAACCTCTGACTCATTTGACAAAAAGGGTTCCGATGTAGTGAAATGGTCTCCAGAGGCAGTTTCGGCGTTTCAGGAGCTTAAGCGGAGATTCACTTCTGCTCTGTTCTACGGCAACCTGATGTCTCTCTACCATTTCAGGTGGAGATAGATGCTTCTGAGATTGGTGCAGGAGCCGTTTTGTCCCAAAGGGATCCTGTAACCTCTAAAAGTAACCCTTGTGCCTTCTTCTCTCGAAAATTTTCCCCAGCTGAACGTAATTATGATGTGGGGAATCGGGAATTATTGGCTATGAAGTGGCCTTTCGAAGAGTGGAGACATTGGTTGGAGGGAGCCAAACATCAAGTTGTGGTCCTCACTGACCACAAGAACCTGATCTATCTAGAATCAGCCAAGCGACTAAAATCCTAGACAGGCCAGGTGGGCCTTGTTTTTCACGCGTTTTAATTTTGTGGTCTCCTTTCTCCCGGGCACTAAGAATGTTAAGGCGGATCCCCTCTTAAGGAGTTTCTTTGCGGATTCTCCTGATGTGACTGAGCCTGCTGCCATTCTGAAGGAGGTGTGGTTCTTTCCGCTATCTCGCCCGATTTGAGACTGGCCCTGGAGGAATTTCAGGGAGATAAACCTGAACGTTGCCCTGTGGGGAAATGTCTGAAATACATTGCTCTACGTTGGCTGGTCATCCCGGTATTTTTGGTACAAAAGATTTGGTGAGTAGGTCCTTTTGGTGGCCTACTCTATCTCGTGATGTCAGGAATTTTGTGCAGTCCTGTGGGACTTGTTCTCAGTCCAAACCCTGCTCTCGCTCTAGTGCAAGGGTCTCAAACACACGGCCCACGGGCCGCATGCGGCCCCAGAGGCAGGCATCTGCGGCCCGCGGTGCACCACGTCTCAAGAGGAGTGCGCCGCTCCATAGTGGCTGTGGCCCTGCGTGATGACTTCCTTCTGGCGCTGTGTAATGACATAAGCCTCGATCTCA
The DNA here is from genome assembly GCA_033576555.1 of Oophaga sylvatica. Lineage (NCBI taxonomy): Eukaryota > Metazoa > Chordata > Amphibia > Anura > Dendrobatidae > Oophaga > Oophaga sylvatica. The sequence continues at coordinate 29,002,629 of JARQOD010000003.1, read as the reverse complement.
GGCTTCTTCCTTCAGCGGTCAGGTGGTACCGTTCATTAAAGTCATAAATATGCACATATTCATGACTTTAATGAGCGGTACCATCTGACCGATGAAGGAAGAATAGCTGCCGGAGACCGCGGGAGAAGCAGGGGGGCTGCAGAGACACTCCAGGAGGGGGTAAGTATATGCGATATTCACATGTCCCCGGTCCACCGCTGTGTCCTCTGGCTGTGATGTTCAGGTCAGAGGGCGCGATGACGCAGTTAGTGCGCGCCACGCCCTCTGCCTGGTCACTGACAGAGGAGCCGGACGATGGAGCAGCACGCAGCGGTGGTTCGGGGACAGGTGAATATCGCAGGTGCCAGGGCCCTGAACCACCGGTGACACCGGCACCTGGCCCCCAGCGACGAGAGGTGAGTATGTCATTTTTTTTTATTTGCAGCAGCAGCATATGGGGGCATAATCTATGAAGCATCTTATGGGGGCATAAAATATATGGATCATCTTATGGGGGCATAAAATATATGGACCATCTTATGGGGGCATAAAATATATGGAGCATCTTATGGGGGCATAAAATATATGAAGCATCTGATGGGGCATAAAATATATGGATCATCTTATGGGGGCATAAAATATATGGATCATCTTATGGGGGCATAATCTATGGAGCATCTTATGGGGCATAAAATATATGGAGCATCTTATGGGGGCATAAAATATATGGAGCATCTTATGGGGGCATAAAATATATGGAGCATCTTATGGGGGCATAAAATATATGGAGCATCTTACGGGGGCATAATCTATGGAGCATTTTATGGGGCCATAACCGTTATGGAGCAGCATATGGGGCATATTATTGTATGGAGCATTTTATGGGGCCATAACCTTTATGGAGCAGCATATGGGGCGTATTTTGTATGGAGCATCTTATGGGGCCATTATGAACTGCATGGAGCATTATATGGGGCTCCTGATTCAATATGGATATTCAAAAACATTTAACCTACTGATGTCTCAATTAATTTTACTTTTATTGGTGTCTATTTTTATTTTTGAAAATTTACCAGTAGCTGCTGCATTTTCCACCCTAGGTTTATACGAGAGTCAATAAGTTTTCCCAGTTTTTTTATGGCAAAATTAGGGGGGTCGGCATATACTCGGGTTGGCTTATACACGAGTATATACGGTAAGCTGTACATCGCAGCTGACAACTTATTTGAACGGCAACAGCGAGAGGGGGAGGTCCGGAGGGAGAGAATTGTTATAGTAGTTCAAATAAACAATTGTTTAACAATAATTTTGTACTGTATTAAGTTTGAATGGAATGCTGCCCCCCAGCTTAAATTTTTTTTATGTGCGGCCCCTTTACTCTGCCGAGTTTGAGACCACTGCTCTAGTGGATTGGTAATGCCACTGCCTGTGCCCAGGAGGCCATGGACCCATATCTCTATGGATTTTATTTTCGACCTCCCTGTCTCTCAGAGAATGACTGTTATCTAGGTGATCTGTGATAGATTTTCCAAGATGGTCCATCTTGTGCCACTGCAGAAGTTGCCATCCTCTTCCGAGTTGGTGCCCTTGTTTTTTCAGCAGGTGGATCGTTTGCACGGCATTCCGGAGAACAGTGTGTCTGACAGAGGAGTCCAATTTGTTTCCAGATTTTGGAGAGCCTTTTGTTCTAAACTGGGAGTTCAGTTGTCTTTCTCCTCTGCGTTTCACCCTCAGATCAAAGGGCAGACAGAGAACAAACCAGACTTTGGAAACTTATTTGAGATGTTTTGTGTCTGCTGATCAAGATGACTGGGTCTCTTTTTTGCCCTTGGCTGAATTAGCTCTAAATAATAGGGCTAGTTCTGACACTTTGATGTCCCCTTTTTTCTGCAATTTCGGGTTTCATCCTCGGGGCAGGTGGAGGCTTCTGTCTGTCTGGGTGTTGACTCTATGGTAGAGAGAATGCAGCAGAATTGGGATCAAGTAGTGGATAAGTTGTCTCTCTCAGGAGAGGGCCCAACGGTTTGCCAACCGGCATAGGACTGATGGTCCCCGATTTAAAGTAGGTGACATGGTTTGGTTGTCCTCAAAAAATATCCCTATGAAGGTGGCGTCTCCAAAATTTAAGCCAAGGTTCATTGGACCTTATAAGATCTCGGAAATCCTTAATCCCGTTTGTTTCCGTTTGGCTCTTCCAGGGACGTTTAAGATTCACAATGTCTTCCATAAGTCTTTATTGAAAAGGTTTGTTGAGCCAGTAGTTCCTATGGCTACGCCCCCTGAGCCTGTCTTGGTTAAGGGCAATCTGGAGTAAGAAGTGGAGAAGATATTGGATTCTCGTCTGGCTAGACGGAGACTCCAGTACTTGGTCAAGTGGAAAGGTTACGGTCAGGAGGACAATTCTTGGGTGTTTGCTCTTGACAGTGATGCTGAGAGATTGGTTCGTGCCTTTCACCGGGCTCATCCTGATCGGCCTGGTGGCGCAGGTGAAGGTTCGGTGACCCCTCCTCAAGGGGGGGTACTGTTGTGAACGCTCTGGATTTGACTTCTGAGCTTGGGCTCCCTCTGGTGGCTGCTGATAGTAATGAAGCTGCTTTGGCTGACAGGTTCATCAGCTGGGAGCGATGATTGGCAATCTGGTGTTGATGACTAGGGAGATTCAAGTGAGTAACCTTCCCATGATCCTCGCCGGTGATTATTTGTTCTTCCTGGTCCCATTTGGAAGTCAGCTTGCTTCCTGCTTGTCCTGCATCTTTCAGATACGTTTTTTGCTGTTTATTTCTTTGGCATTTGTTTTTGTCTATCTCAGTTTTCTGCCCTCTTGGAGTTTGTACAGCCAGGTTCCCCTGCTGGGGTCTGTGCTGGCCTCTGTTTCTCATTTGCTATTGTTTTGTATTTTCAGCTCCCTGTTTTATCAGTATCCGCTTATTTGCTACCAGTTACACCGGAGTTCTGATCTAGCGGGGGAGAGATCGTGTGGTCTCAGTATTTTTGTATATCAGAACGTGTTGGAGTTTTTCTTAGCGTTTTTGCCGGATTGTAGACAGTATTCTTTCCTGTCCTGTGCTATCTAGACAGATTGGGCCCCAGCATTTGCTCACTCTATTTTCTGCCTGTGTTTGTATTTCATCTTGTCTCACCACCAATATATGTTTGGGGGCTACCTATTCCTTAGGGGTCTCTACTCCGGGGCAGTTAGCTTTCCCCTTTCTGTCTTTAGGCTTAGTTATCACTCCGGCTGTGTCGAGGCGTCTAGGGCACCGTAGGCACGTCCCACGGCTGCTTCTTGTTGTGCAGTCAGTTTAGGGGTTTGCAATCCGCTAGTTACTAACCTCTCCTGTGTCTGGTTGCCTGTCTATTTTTGCTGCTGTCCTCCTCGGCTACCGAATCATAACAGACTAGCTTGGCCCATGCAAAATTTTCCCACATTGGTCATTGGGGGCTCAGGCAATTTCAGAAAAAGCAAGCTGGTCAAATGTAAATGTATTTCGTGAGATGATGAACACAGACAGGTATTTATATATGTAGCTTTGTAATACAATAAATTGATTTGATAAGTAGAGGCCAAAAAATGTCTTCCAGTTGAGGTGCCACCTGCAGGTCATTGTGTCTTTCTGTAGGTTTATGAAAATAAATGTTCAAACTGTATTTAGTGATAAAATTGTGAATGTGTGGTTTGTTTGGCTCTTTTCTTGCTGAAGGGGGCAAGTTTACCTTTCAAATGGTGTACCATTTGTGTGTGTGGGTCGAAGTAATCACCGAAAAAGCAGTGCATGTTTACAAATGGGTTTGCATATGTGCCTCACCTGCAGTGAAGTGTGTAATCCTCCAATGTGCCTGAAATAGGCTGGACAAGCACTTGAGCAAGCTGGAAAGACCCCAAGGCAAATGTTTGGGTTTGTTTGTGATGTCTGTAAGCAGCTTTGTGGTAGTGTGCTCTGGGGTAGTGTGGTGCCACCTGCAGGTCATTTGACCTTTCAAATGGTGTATCATTTGTTTGTGTGGCTGGAGTATGAACGGAGCAAGTGTGCAATTCAATAGGCAGTGCATGTTTACAAATGTGTTTGCATATGTGACTCTCCTGCAGTGAAGTGTGCAATCCTCCAATTTGGCTAAAATATGCCGGGCAAGCAGTTCGGCAAGCTGGAAAGCCCCCAAGGCAAATGTTTGGATTTGTTTGTGATGTCTGTAAGCAGTTTTGTGGTAGTGTGCTCTGGGGTAGTGTGGTGCCACCTGCAGGTCATTTTTCCTTACTGCAGGTTTATGAAAATTAATGTTTAAACTGTATTTTGTGATCAAATCATGGATGTGTGGTTTGTTTGGCTATTTTCTTGGTGAAGGGGGCAAGTTTACCTTTCAAATGGTGTATCATTTGTGTGTGTAGGTGCAGTATGAATGGAGATACAAAGTAATCACCGAAAAACAGTGTTTAGAAATAACAGAATTGTGCAGTAATCTGAATTCCTTTGGCTATGAAAAAATAATGTAATTTATGACGTGGAGCGATGCCATGAGACCTGGGCTCTAGCCATGCCAACACATCTCCTACAGACGTGAATAAATATATATTACAGCCATCACCCACGCACAGCTTAGAGATATATCATGGCACAGGTGTAAAGTTTTTGTGATTTTTGTGAAGTTTATCACAATTATCTTTGAAGTTAGTCGGTTTTAAAATTGAAAATTCAAGATAAAGGGAAAGTTTACTATTGTAAAAGAATTAGCAGTTGGCCTTCACTGCGCATGTTGTTGCTCATAAAAGCAAAGTTTGGCCATAAAGACTGGACCTGGTCTTGTAGGGACCATATGAGCACATCAGCAGCACAGAAAAGAGAGAAGGTAGATTCATCCAATAAGGTATCAGGGTTCTAGGAAAGCAACAGGGTCATTACACTATGCTTTCTCTTAGAGAGCCATCATAATAATTTTCTTTAAGTGATTTTCTACTCTTCAGCACACTCTACATACGTAGTTGCATAGGATGAAAAAAGACCTCGGTCCATCAAGTTCAACCTCTCTCCACCAATTGTACATTTTGTCACTAATTTAACTATAACCCACAATGTTGTGTATCGAGGAAATCGGAAATCATCCAGCCCTTTTTTTAAAAGCTGTTATAGTGTCTGTCATTACTACCTCTTGTGGTCGGATTTCCACAGTCTGACTGATCTAAAGGTAAAGAACCCTTTCCTGTTTAGCTGTCGGAATCGCCTTTCTTCCACAACCTAATGATTGCACACTGTTCCTTAGTATGGTTCTTGGAAGGAATTAGTATTAGTCATGCGCCAGTCCTTTGTACTGACCACTGTGATGCAGTGACCAGTGTTATATTCGAGGGTCGCTACGTGTCCCTCAGGATGTGCGAATAAGCATATGGAAGCCGGGGAAGTGCATTGCAGTCACAAGCATAGATGTGATTGCAAGGCAGAATAGAAGTAAGTGTCAGTCTTGGGCAAGTTATTTGTCCAAGGCAGATTTAAAAAACCCGCCATGGGCATTTATTTTTTAAATGGACTACAGGATGGTAGTGGGCGGTCCATTTCCTTCCCTGGCTCCAGGTTTTCCATGTGGTCTACAGCTACAGGTTTGTCTGTAAAAACCCCTGCAGCAGGGGGTTGGGTGTGTCAGTTTTGGTCTTGCAAGCAGGTAGAGCAGAAGGCTTTGCAGAGCTCATCCTGTGTGAGGTAACACAGGGCCCAGCAGAGCCAAAAAGCCTGGAACTTAGCATACACAGCGGTGCAGTTGCCCACAGCAACAGGTCATGGACTGTCTTTTACTTTCTGTTTGTGAGTACACCGTTCATTAAAAGAGACTTTACTTTTAACTTTTCCTGGGTCACTGCCTCATCACTGCACAGTGTGGACATCACTGCACTACACCACACATATATTTATACATATAAATGAGATCTCATCTTGGGCGTCTTTTTTCTAAGCTTAACAAGCCCCACTTTTCCAACCTCTCATCATATGAGATGCCATCCTTCCCTTGTAATAATCTAGTTGCCCGCCTTTGAACTGACTGAATTTCTGAATGTCCTTTCTAAAATCTGGAGCCCAGACCTGGATCCCATATTCTAGATATGGCCTCACAAGCAATTTATGTGCTGGCATTTTGCTTAGTAGTTGGAAGATCTGGGCAGGTAGGAGTCAGTATCTTCTAATTCCATGGGATAGGTGAATCATCCAGGTTCAAAGTTCTATAGAAGAGGCTTTCAATGCCCAAAGTATTCTGAATGGTTTCGGAATGGAGGGGGGGCAATATTTTGGTCTAGAAGCAAAATGGTGATATGGTGGGATCACACCACCGATAAAGCAGACACAGCTGATGACTGAGAAGAATCTGAGACTTCTCTGCATTTACTGGTTGCTACTCACCTGGGTAGTCATATGTAGGAATCTCCTCCTTACACCAATCATCACCGCTCACATATGTCTCTGTAGTATTAATGTGGGTCAGATCTTCACCCTGAAACAAATATTGTAAAAGTCACAGACATATGGAGAAGTCACATCTATAATCAGCTCTAATCCTGCCACCTCCACCGTTCTCATTACACAAGTATAAAACATATCATACTGGTGGATAAAGCAAGACTGAGCACAAGACCTTCACAGCCGTCTACACATCATAGGGGAGATCTCATGACATTTTCTCTCCATCTACCTGATGATCCTGAGGAACATTGGGATCTTCTTGTTTACAGTCATGTGGAAGAATAGTATGGGGACATCTTTCTGGTGTTGTCATCTTACTGGAGAGACCTGGAGGAAACACATACAGGGATTGAATTCATTTTTTACATACAGATAATTATAGGCCATGTGTATTTAGTCCTGTCTATTACCTGGTGATGTGAGGGGCTGGGGAACCTCCATCATGACGTCCTTGTACAGATCTTTGTGTTCTTCTAAATACTCCCACTCCTCCATGGAGAAATAGACGGAGACATCCTGATACCTTATAGGAACCTGACACATACAATGATACCGTCATCCCCCGATCCCTTCATACATTACTGATAATGTCCCAGCATTCCCAGCAGTGTCACCTCTCCAGTCAGCAGCTCAATCATCTTGTAGGTGAGTTCTAGGATCTTCTTTTCATTGATATTCTCATATATCAGGGGGTGAGGTGGATGCCTCGTGATTGGGCTCAAGGGTCTTCCCCATCCCTCAAACTCAGCGTCCTCACAGCACTCACTAGAGGTCTTCTTCACTACTGTGTAATTCTGGTTATGGAGAGACACATTAATAAATCTCGCTACAGACATTTCCAGAGTCCTCACCTCTCCAGTTCTGTCCATCTGTTGTTCCCACAGATAAGAATGATGTAAGGTGTCAACATAAGAATTTTTCACCTCTCCAGTAAGCCGGAAGAGGATCTCTAGGGTGAGTTGTAATGGCCTCTCTGTGGAGTCGGAATCACTGTCCATTTCGGAAGGAGTAGGAGCTGGAATAAAATGGACCGACTCCGACTCCTAAAATCTATAATAAATTGGGTACAGAAGTTCAATACAGTATGTGCTGCAAACTTTTTCATAAGAATTTGGGAAAGTTATGAAATATCTGTTCTGTTACTGAACTAAGATTCTAGGCGAGATGAATCTGTGCTGCACTTTATGTACATGCTTAGTAGTGAGTCAGGGCTGTGGAGTTGAAGTCAGGGAGGAAGAGACGGAAGTCAGGGAAATTGAAGAGTCGGAGGTTTGGCTTACCAACTCCACAGCCCTGCTCACCTCTCCAGTTCTGTCCATCTGTTATTCCCATATATAAGAATGATGTAATGTGACATCATCTGAAACTCTCACCTCTCCAGTAAGCCAGAAGAGGATCTCTAAGGTGAGATCTAATATCCTCTCCGAAATCTTTTCTCTATCCATATCCATCCTGGAAGGATTCATCAGGAAAATTCTATTATATAGAAGATCGCCACAGAGACAATCCAATATTGTAAGAACCTGAATGGGGAAAAATAAGGTCAAAGTAACATCATAAAGAATCTCATGTAATAATATAAAAAGAGGAAAAATGTATATATTCTCTTTGTCTAGCATGGACTGGAACATAAGTTGAATTGCTGATTAAGACACCTCCTAAATGCTCAATATCACTGGCTATATCAGTCCCTGCTTCGGCTTTCTCATAGACTCATCTTCCATAACACTAATTCTCGTCTCATTTACCGACACTGGAATCGGCATTAGCAATACTGCAGGAGATATTCATTACAAGTGACGTGAAGAATAACTACTTCATGATGAGGACGACATCTTCATCTTCTACTACGGCTCTAGAAACATATCTGTCCAGAGTCTGTCACTGACTCCATCACCATTGCCCGTCTATATGAATGTTTCCCGTCTTCCCCAGGCTGTAATCTTTTATCATGTTAGTCTCATGTCAAATTCACATATAGAAGTTTAAGGCATTTTTCAAAGCTTTATATTTTGGAAGCATTTTCCGTTTTTCTACACACTACCCAAGATCCATAAGAATCTTCAACATCGTCCGGGTAGGCCCATAGTAGCCTCTACCGAGTCAAATCTTTCACCCATCTCCATTTATCTGGAGAAAATCCTCACTCTGCTGATTAAATCCTCTAGATCATTTCTCCTTGACATAGGGTTCTATCATGAAATGTCACGACGTATAACAGATATATTCTATGATAGTAACATATATCTAATGTGACATCATTCTATATTTCCTATAATAGAAAATATCAACATGTATACATAGTATCTGCCAGCAATGTCTTACCTGACATAATATCCTATGTATTGTGGGTCAATACTGTGTACGTGTCACGCTGTCTCAGGATAGAGGTGGACCGGGGTCTATGCTGACCCTGAGCTGGGGTCCTGACTAGTCCCTCTACCTGGAGGTACTGTTAATGGTACAGAGGTCCAGGCCGCCAGCGTAACCCTGTCTCCTGTACATCCCTGACCACTGTAATCTAGTCCTGGGAAGGACCCTGATTACCACCACAGGGAATGGGCAGGTCACAGCTTACACACAGTCTAAGATAAACAAGACAGACAAGGGGTAAAGAAAACACTGCCATGCATACAAAACTTCCACTACAGAGGAACACAAAAGGTTAAGGAGATAAACAATAAGCGAGGAGAGGATAAACCACAACAGGCACTCTTAGCTTAAGTCTTCTCAGAAACGATCCGCTCTGCTGGTCTGAATGAATGCTTTCACCGACAACTTCCCCAGCAGACCAGCAGGTATAAGAGGAAGCTAATTAACAAAACATCAATAGCAGCTGGGCGAGGCTGGTCAGTCCAGCATCGAGAGAGAAAGAATTAACTCCCTCAGTGCCGAAAAACACCCAGCACCAGAAACTCAGCTGTGCGAAGTCAGGGTGTGCAATCGCGACGATCTTCGCCGTGACACACCCGTGACAGTACCCCCCCTTCTACGAGGGGCCTCTGGACCCTCAGGGCCTGGTCTATCTGGGTGAGTAGTGTGGAAGGCCCGAACCAATCGGTCTGCGTTAATATCCGACGCAGAAACCCACATCCTCTCCTCAGGACCATACCCCCTCCAATGAACAAGGTACTGAAGGGACCGGCGATTCAGACGTGAGTCAATGATCTTCGATACCTGAAACTCCAAATTACCATTGACCACCACAGGAGGAGGAGGTAGAGGTGACGGTATAACTGGTGCCACGTACCTCTTAAGCAACGATTTGTGGAACACATTGTGGATTTTAAACGTAGGAGGGAGGTCAAGACGGAAAGCCACCGGATTAATTATTGAACTGATCCTGTATGGCCCGATGAATCTGGGACCGAGTTTCCAGGAGGGAACCTTAAGTTTTATACTCTTGGTAAACAACCATACCAGATCGTTCACACTTAGGTCCGGACCAGACACTCTCCTCCTATCAGCCATACGTTTGTATCGGTTCCCCATAGTGCTCAGATTATTAAGCACTCCTCTCCACACTGAAGCAAGTGACGACGAAAATCGTTCCTCCTCAGGAACCCCAGAAGAGCCCCCCCCATTGAAAGTACAAAACTGGGGGTGAAAACCATATGCCCCAAAAAACGGGGACTTACCAGTGGACTCGCTCCGCCTATTGTTAAGAGCGAACTCTGCCAGAGGCAAGAAAGAAGACCAGTCCTCTTGGTTCTCTGAGACAAAACACCGAAGATATGTCTCTAAGCTCTGATTCAGACGCTCTGTCTGACCATTAGTCTGCGGATGAAAAGCCGAAGAAAATGACAACTGCATCCCCCGACGAGAACAAAATGCCTTCCAGAATTTGGACACAAACTGAGACCCCCGATCCGACACCACATCGGAAGGCAACCCGTGAAGTCTCACAATCTCCCCAATGAACACCTGCGCCAGAGTTTTAGCATTAGGAAGAGCAGGAAGAGCAATAAAATGTGCCATTTTGCTGAACCTGTCAACTACAACTAGTATGACAGTTTTACCTGAAGACGGAGGGAGGTCCGTAATGAAGTCCATAGACAGATGGGTCCATGGACGCTCCGGGATTTTCAACGGTAAAAGGGCCCCAGACGGACGGGTATGTGGGGTCTTAGAGCGCGCACATACCCCACAGGACGCGACAAAAGTTACCACCTCTTTATTTAAGTTAGGCCACCAAAACCGGCGAGAAAGGAGATCTACAGTTGCTTTACTCCCTGGGTGTCCTGCCAAAGCAGAATTATGATGTGCCTCGATAACCTTTTGTCTTAACTGATCTGGAACAAACAGTTTCCCTGGAGGTTCTACAGGGGAGTCCCCCTGAGCCTCCAATACCTCCTCCTCAAGCTCAGAGCATACAGCCGACACCACAACTCCCTCCTGGAGAATAGGAACCGGGTCATCCGTCTTCCCGGCCCCCGGGAAACTACGAGAAAAGGCATCAGCCTTTACATTTTTTGACCCAGGACGATATGTGACGACAAAATTAAACCTGGTAAAAAACAACGACCATCTAGCTTGTCTGGAATTCAGACGTTTTGCAGACTCTAAATACAGCAGGTTCTTGTGATCAGTAATGACGGTGACCGGGTGGACTGCCCCCTCCAAAAAGTGACGCCACTCTTCAAAAGCCAACTTAATGGCCAAGAGTTCCCTATTGCCAACATCATAATTCCTCTCGGCGGACGACAATTTTTTAGAGAAGAAAGCGCACGGATGCCATTTACCAGGGGACGGACCTTGAGATAATACCGCACCCACTCCTACGTCAGATGCGTCTACCTCCACAATGAACGGTTGTGATGCATCAGGTTGGATGAGTATGGGTGCTGAAGCAAAACATTTTTTCAAGGAGGAAAATGCTTGACAAGCTTTGTCAGACCACCTAGAAAAATCCGTCCCTTTTTTTGTCATGTTAGTGAGAGGTTTGACAACGGATGAGAAATTACGAATAAATTTCCGGTAGTAGTTAGCAAACCCCAGGAAACGCTGCAGTGCTTTAAGATCCTCTGGCCGATCCCATTCAAGCACAGCCTTCACTTTCCCAGGGTCCATACGGAAACTGGAAGCTGACACCAGGAATCCTAAAAACTGAAGTTCTTGTACGGCGAATACACACTTCTCCCATTTGGCGTACAGTTTATTGTCTCGCAAGATCTGCAACACCTGTCTCACATGCTCCTGATGAGACACAAGATCCGGCGAGTAAATTAAGATGTCATCTAGATAAATGACAACAAACTGTCCCACTAGGTGGCGGAAGATGTCATTAACAAAATGTTGAAACACCGCCGGGGCAGTAGTCAGACCGAAAGGCATGACAAGGTTCTCATAATGTCCCTCCGGAGTGTTAAACGCCGTCTTCCACTCATCCCCCTCCTTTATCCTAATCAGATTATACGCCCCCCTGAGATCCAACTTAGAGAACCATTTGGCGCCCACAATCTGATTGAAGAGATCAGGAATAAGTGGGAGCGGATACGGATCTCGGACCGTAATCCGATTAAGCTCACGGAAATCCAGGCAAGGGCGTAGGCCTCCATCTTTTTTCTTCACAAAGAAGAACCCCGCGGCCACTGGGGAAGATGAAGGTCTAATATGCCCCTTGGCCAGACTTTCCGAAATATAATCCTTCATAGCTTGCCTCTCAGGACCAGAAAGGTTATATAACCTAGATTTTGGTAACTTAGCATCAGGAAGCAATTTTATAGCACAGTCATACGCGCGATGAGGAGGTAATTCTTGACACCCTTCCTCTGAAAACACATCCTCAAAGTCCTCCAGAAAAGGAGGTAAGGTTCTAGGCACGACCGCACCGATGACCGTGTTCATGCAGTTACTATTGCAAAATTCACCCCACTGGCTTATCTCTCTGGATTGCCAATTAATAACTGGGTTATGTTTAGTTAACCAAGGAAGTCCCAACACAATAGGAGTGGGAAGGCCCTCCAACACATAACAAGACAATAGTTCTTTATGTATTGCCCCCACTCGAAGGTCTATGTTATGCACGGCTTGCACAAAGCTACCTTGACCGAGAGGCCTGGCGTCAATAGAGAATATAGGGATAGGTTTGTGTTATGTTACGGTAGCTGAGGAGTGCAGGTAAAAAAGGAAATACACCAGAGCAGTTGGAATCTATGAGATTGCAGTACCCTGACTAACCACCGCAACTAGAGGCAGCCGTGGAGCGTTCCTACGTTGGTCCTAGACGCCTCGTCACAGCCTGAGAAACTAACTACACCTAAAGATAGAAATAGGAAAGCTATCTGCCCCGGAGCAGAACCCCAAAGATAATAGAAAGCCCCCAAACATGTAATGGCGGTTAGACAAGAGGAAATACTGACACAGAAAGAAAATAGTATGAGCAAACGCTGGGGCCCAAACTATCTAAATAGAAAAGGATAGGAAGGGTACTTACTGCAATCTCAGAAAACCCTGAAAAAACACCAACTCTACTAATTGCAAAATCACCTGAGATCACACGACCTCTACCACCTAAATTAGTTCTCTGGTGTAACAAAAACAAAACAGCAGCCACTGAAAAAAAACTGGAAAAAGCAAAAGTACAAAACACAGTGGCTGGACTAAACTGAGAGGGCAAAAGCCCCCGGAGGGGACCCTGAAGGCCCCCACAGAAGTGCAGGACAAAATGCAAAAATATAGCAAAAACACAAAATAAGAAATTGTCTTATCTGATAGCAGGAGATGCAGACACGACACAGCAGGCTACAAGGGAAACTGGAAAGAAGGATTCAGACCAGAACAATTGATCACCGGCAACCCTGATGGGAAAATGACTCCCTTATATAAGACCAATCAGTAACACCTGATTCCCAGTCCTCACAATCCTCACTAGTACCGCTTGTAACCACCAGAAGGAGCCTCTGCTCAGAACTCATCTCAAACCCATTCACAACAGTACCCCCCCCTTGAGGAGGGGTCACCGAACCCTCATTTGAGCAACCAGGTCGGTCAGGATGAGTTCTATGATACGCACGGATAAGTCTCCTAGCATGGATGTCCGAAGCAAACACCCAAGAATTGTCTTCCTGACCATAACCTCTCCATTTAACCAAATACTGGAGTCTTCGTCTAGAAAAACGAGAATCCAATATTTTCTCAACCACATACTCCAGATTGCCCTCAACCAAAACAGGGTCAGGAGGCACAGCAGCAGGAACCACTGGCTCAACAAACCTCTTCAACAAGGACTTGTGGAACACGTTATGGATCTTAAATGTCCCTGGAAGAAGCAAACGAAAAGAAACAGGATTATTAATCTCCATGATCTTATAAGGTCCAATGAACCTAGGCTTAAATTTAGGAGATGCTACTCTCATAGGAATATTCTTTGAGGACAACCAGACCAAGTCCCCCACTTTAAACCGAGGACCATCAGTCCTATGCCGGTTAGCAAACCGCTGGGCCTTCTCCTGAGAGAGGGACAACCTCTCCACTACCTGGTCCCAAATCTGCTGCATACGCTCAACAACAGAGTCAACACCTGGACAGACAGAAGCCTCCGTCTGTCCTGAAGAAAATCGAGGGTGAAACCCAGAATTACAGAAAAACGGAGACATCAAAGTGGCAGAGCTAGCCCTATTATTAAGAGCAAACTCAGCCAAAGGCAAAAAAGAGACCCAGTCATCCTGATCAGCAGACACAAAGCATCTTAGATAAGTCTCCAATGTCTGGTTTGTTCTCTCAGTTTGACCATTGGTCTGAGGATGAAATGCCGAGGAGAAAGACAATTGAACACCCAGTTTAGAACAAAAAGTCCTCCAAAATCTGGAAACAAACTGGACTCCTCTGTCAGACACAATGTTCTCAGGAATGCCGTGTAAACGAACCACGTGCTGAAGGAACAACGGCACCAATTCAGAGGAGGAAGGCAACTTAGGTAATGGCACAAGATGTATCATTTTGGAAAACCTATCACAAATTACCCAGATGGTGGTCATTCTCTGAGAAACAGGAAGATCGGAAATGAAATCCATAGAGATATGGGTCCATGGTCTCTTGGGCACAGGCAATGGCATCAACAAACCACTAGAGCGAGAGCAAGGCTTGGAGCGAGAGCAAGTCCCGCAGGACTGCACAAATTCCCTGACATCGCGAGACAAGGTAGGCCACCAAAAGGACCGACTAACCAAGTCTCTGGTACCAAAAATTCCGGGATGCCCAGCCAATGCGGAACAATGAATCTCAGACATCACACTCTTTTTCCATTGGTCCGGGACAAACAATTTTCCAACAGGGCAGCGCTCGGGCCTATCCTCCTGACACCCCTCCAGAGCAAGTCTCAAATTGGGCGAGATGGCGGAAAGAACTACACCCTCCTTCAAAATAACAGAGGGATCAGATAGCTCAGGAGAGTCTGCAAGGAAACTCCTCGAGAGGGCATCCGCCTTAACATTCTTAGTGCCAGGAAGAAAGGAAACCACAAAATTAAAACGTGTGAAAAACAAGGCCCACCTGGCTTGTCTAGGATTGAGTCGCTTGGCAGATTCCAGATAGACCAGATTCTTATGGTCCGTAAGGACCACCACCTGATGTTTGGCTCCCTCCAGCCAATGTCTCCACTCTTCAAAAGCCCACTTCATGGCCAATAACTCCCGATTACCCACGTCATAATTACGTTCAGTAGGAGAAAATTTTCGAGAGAAAAAGGCACAAGGGTTACTTTTAGAGGTCTCTGGATCTTTTTGGGACAAAACGGCACCTGCCCCAATTTCAGAGGCATCAACCTCCACCTGAAATGGCAGAGAAACATCAGGCTGCCATAGAACAGGAGCAGAAGTGAATCTCTGCTTAAGTTCCTGAAACGCAGAGACTGCCTCAGGAGGCCAATTCACCACATCAGAACCCTTTCTGGTCAAATCAGTTAATGGTTTAACAATAACCGAGAAATTACCAATAAATTTACGATAAAAATTGGCAAAACCCAAAAATCTCTGAAGAGCCTTTAATGAAGTAGGTTGGACCCAATCACAGATGGCCTGAACCTTGACCGGGTCCATTTCAATAACAGATGGGGACAAAATGAATCCCAGAAATGAGATCTTCTGTACGCCAAAAAGACACTTTGATCCCTTCACATACAGAGCATTCTCTCTCAAAATCTGGAATACAGTTCGAACATGTTTCACATGAGAGTCCCAGTCATTAGAAAAAATCAAGATATCATCCAAATAAACAATCAGAAACTTGTCCACAAAATCCCTGAAAATGTCATTCATGAAGGACTGGAAGACGGAAGGAGCATTAGTGAGCCCAAAGGGCATCACAAGGTACTCAAAATGCCCTTCAGGGGTGTTAAATGCCGTCTTCCATTCATCCCCGTGCTTAATGCGAATAAGGTTATACGCCCCCCTGAGGTCAAGCTTGGTAAACCAAGTAGCGTTTTTCACCCTGGAAAACAGGTCAGAAATCAAGGGTAACGGGTATTGATATTTCACAGTAATATTGTTCAAGAGACGATAATCAATACACGGCCTTAATGAACCATCTTTTTTGGCCACAAAGAAAAAACCGGCACCTAAGGGTGAAGAGGATGGTCTGATATGACCCTTCTCCAATGATTCCTTGATATAAGACCGCATAGCGTCATGTTCAGGTACAGACAAGTTAAAAAGGCGACCTTTAGGGAATTTACTACCTGACACTAATTCAATAGCGCAGTCATAGCTCCTATGGGGAGGTAAGGATGCAGATTTACTTTCGCTAAACACATCAGAAAAATCAAACAAAAAGTCAGGAACATCCTCAGCCTGGGGGGAGGCAGAAAAAGCAGGAGTGTTGGTATTAACACATTGGCAGCCCCAACTGGTTACAGACACAGATTTCCAATCCAAAACAGGATTATGAGACTGTAACCAAGGGAAACCCAGCACGATAATGTCATGCAGATTATATAGAACCAAAAATTTGCAGCACTCCTGGTGATCAGGTTCAACCCTCATTATCACCTGAGTAGAAAACTGGGGTTTATTCTCAGCCAAAGGGGTAGAATCGATCCCCAGTAAAGGAATAGACTTCTGTAGGGGTATCAAGGGAAACCCACAACGTTTAGCAAAATCATAATCCATCAGGTTAATAGCTGCTCCAGAATCAACGAAAGCCTGAGCAGAAAATGAGGACAGAGAGCATATCAGAGTGACAGTTAATAAAAACTTAGTCTGAACACTACCCAAGACAACTGAGCGTGCAAAATGTCTTCCCCGCTTAGGGCAGACTGAAATAGCATGAGAGGCATCACCACAGTAGAAACATAACCCATTGCGCTTTCGAAACTCATGACGCTGTGCCCCAGACACCACTCCATCACACTGCATGGGCTCAGCAGCTGGCTCACAAGGCAACACCACTCCACGCATACTTCTCCGCTCACGCAAACGTCTGTCAATTTGAATCGCTAATGACATAGAATCATTGAGACCAGAGGGGACAGGGAATCCCACCATAACATCCTTTACATTATCCGACAGACCCTTCCGGAAAAGGGCCGCCAAAGCGTCGTCATTCCACTTGGTCAGGACTGCCCACCTACGGAATCTCTGACAGTATAACTCAGCGTCATCAAGCCCCTGATTTAATGCCAACAAGGCTTTTTCAGCTTGATCAGTGACATTAGGCTCATCGTACAATAACCCCAAAGCCTGAAAAAATGCATCAACATCACTCAAAACAGGATCCCCAGGTATCAGGGAAAAAGCCCAATCCTGAGGATCGCCGCGTAGGAGAGAGATGATAATTTGAACCTGCTGCGCTGCGTTTCCTGAGGACTTAGATTTTAAGGCAAGAAACAATTTACAATTATTTTTGAAATTCTGAAACTTAGCTCGATCCCCTAAAAACAAATCTGGCATGGGGATCCTAGGTTCCACAACAGGCAACCTAGCAAGATATGCAGCAATACTCTGAACCTCAGTGGCAAGCTGATCCACACGGCCAGACAACTGTGCAAACTCCATTGGGAGAAAAGATCCTCCCCAGCACCCAGAGATACAGAGGGAAAAAAAAAAAAAAAAAATGCAACAAACAGAAAAATATCTCTGACAACTTTTCTTCCTTCAAAATATTTTTTCCCTTCTGTGAGTACCATACAATTTTTATGGCCGGTGATACTGTTATGTTACGGTAGCTGAGGAGTGCAGGTAAAAAAGGAAATACACCAGAGCAGTTGGAATCTATGAGATTGCAGTACCCTGACTAACCACCGCAACTAGAGGCAGCCGTGGAGCGTTCCTACGTTGGTCCTAGACGCCTCGTCACAGCCTGAGAAACTAACTACACCTAAAGATAGAAATAGGAAAGCTATCTGCCCCGGAGCAGAACCCCAAAGATAATAGAAAGCCCCCAAACATGTAATGGCGGTTAGACAAGAGGAAATACTGACACAGAAAGAAAATAGTATGAGCAAACGCTGGGGCCCAAACTATCTAAATAGAAAAGGATAGGAAGGGTACTTACTGCGATCTCAGAAAACCCTGAAAAAACACCAACTCTACTAATTTCAAAATCACCTGAGATCACACGACCTCTACCACCTAAATTAGTTCTCTGGTGTAACAAAAACAAAACAGCAGCCACTGAAAAAAAACTGGAAAAAGCAAAAGTACAAAACACAGTGGCTGGACTAAACTGAGAGGGCAAAAGCCCCCGGAGGGGACCCTGAAGGCCCCCACAGAAGTGCAGGACAAAATGCAAAAATATAGCAAAAACACAAAATAAGAAATTGTCTTATCTGATAGCAGGAGATGCAGACACGACACAGCAGGCTACAAGGGAAACTGGAAAGAAGGATTCAGACCAGAACAATTGATCACCGGCAACCCTGATGGGAAAATGACTCCCTTATATAAGACCAATCAGTAACACCTGATTCCCAGTCCTCACAATCCTCACTAGTACCGCTTGTAACCACCAGAGGGAGCCTCTGCTCAGAACTCATCTCAAACCCATTCACAACAGGTTTGGCCAATACACTCAGTTGCATACCTTGCACCTGGGCAAACCGAGCGTCCACCAGATTAGCCGCGGCCCCACTATCCAGAAGAACAGAAATCCTTTCAGTTCTCGTACCTACCACCACCTCCGCTGGTACGAGAAACTGAGACGGACTTGGGGACGAAATACATACTCCCAGATTGTCGTCCACCACACAACCTGGGATCAACAGTTTTCCGGCGACTCCTTGCTCAGCAAAGTACGGGATGGACACCCCCCAACAAAATGTCCCTTTCTCCCGCAGAAGTAACACTTTCCTGTCTTGCGGCGCACCGCCGATCCCCTCCCTCGAAACGATGTCCCTCCTAACTGCATAGGCTCCTCAGAACAAACCAGGGGAACCTCAATATAAGGGACTATAGTAGAAGGTGGAGTCATCACAGGAGGTGGAGTTACCTCTCCCGAAGCCGTCTATCAATGTGAATAGCAAGGGCCATAGCGGCCTCCAGTGACGGGGGAGAATCATACTGAGCCAACACATCTTTTAATTTGTCAGATAATCCTTGACAAAACTGGCTCCTAAGAGCTGGGTCATTCCACTGAGTATCTGTGGCCCATCTACGGAACTCAGAAGAAAATTCCTCCGCCGGACGATCTCCCTGCTGTATCTTACGTAACTTCATTTCAGCAAGGGAGACTCGATCCGGGTCATCATATACCAGACCCAGGGCTGTAAAAAATCGATCTAC
The DNA here is from genome assembly GCA_033576555.1 of Oophaga sylvatica. NCBI lineage: Eukaryota > Metazoa > Chordata > Amphibia > Anura > Dendrobatidae > Oophaga > Oophaga sylvatica. The sequence goes on along the minus strand of JARQOD010000003.1, from coordinate 28,983,494 downwards.
TGACTGGAGAGCCGGGGAGTCCGGAGGAAGAGAGAACGCCCAGGATTGAGGGTCCCCTTGTAAGAGCGAGATGACAATTCCCACCCTCTGATCTTCACTCCCCGAAGACCGAGGCCGTAGCCGAAAATATAATTTACATGCCTCCCGGAAGGTAAAAAATTTATCCCACCCACCAGTGAACCTGTCCGGGAGAGCTACTTTAGGTTCAGATCTGGTTTGCTCCCGGGGGTACAAAACCTTGGACTTAACGTCCGTCAGCTCCATGGACAAACTCTGCAACTGCTGAGCTAACTGGACTACTGGATCCATGGTAGCTGGGGAGAATCTTTTAGTGTGGTCGGTGAAAATGTCACGACGTATAACAGATATATTCTATGATAGTAACATATATCTAATGTGACATCATTCTATATTTCCTATAATAGAAAATATCAACATGTATACATAGTATCTGCCAGCAATGTCTTACCTGACATAATATCCTATGTATTGTGGGTCAATACTGTGTACGTGTCACGCTGTCTCAGGATAGAGGTGGACCGGGGTCTATGCTGACCCTGAGCTGGGGTCCTGACTAGTCCCTCTACCTGGAGGTACTGTTAATGGTACAGAGGTCCAGGCCGCCAGCGTAACCCTGTCTCCTGTAGATCCCTGACCACTGTAATCTAGTCTTGAGAAGGACCCTGATTACCACCACAGGGAATGGGCAGGTCACAGCTTACACACAGTCTAAGATAAACAAGACAGACAAGGGGTAAAGAAAACACTGCCATGCATACAAAACTTCCACTATAGAGGAACACAAAAGGTTAAGGAGATAAACAATAAGCGAGGAGAGGATAAACCACAACAGGCACTCTTAGCTTAAGTCTTCTCAGAAACGATCCGCTCTGCTGGTCTGAATGAATGCTTTCACCGACAACTTCCCAGCAGACCAGCAGGTATAAGAAGGAAGCTAATTAACAAAACATCAATCGCAGCTGGGCGAGGCTGGTCAGTCCAGCATCGAGAGAGAAAGAATTAACTCCCTCAGTGCCGAAAAACACCCAGCACCAGAAACTCAGCTGTGCGAAGTCAGGGTGTGCAATCACGACGATCTTCGCCGCGACACACCCGTGACATGAAGTTATCAACACTATTGGCAGGTCCCAAAAGAATCCATCCTAGTCACCCTGGATGTTAAGGATCTCTATACTTCAATTCCTCATGAACAGGGCATACTCTCAGTCAAACGCCTCCTCATGTCGTCTAACTTCAATACAGCACAGGTCAATATGTGTGTGGAACTTCTTACCTTGGTACTAACCAAGAACTATTTTATGTTCCAAGATAATTTTTTCTTACAGATCCGTGGCACCGCTATGGGCTCGAACGTAGCACCCCCTATGCTAATTGGTACATGGCCGATTTCGAAGACTCCATCATCTATACATGTACCCTCTTTCAGGACAACGTCATTGTCTGGAAACGGTACATTGACAATGTTTTTTTGCATATGGGGGGCACGTTCGAGTCCCTGTCCGACTTCTACAACCTGCTCAATCACTCTTGGTCCGGTCTTAGTTTCACCATTTCCCATGATTTATCTAAAATTAATTTTCTAGACACTATGGTCATTAAAGACCAACATGGGATACTCTCGACTGACCTATACACTAAGACATACTCTGGACACTCTATCACCAAAAGGCCTGAATAGGGATTATGATCTCCTGTCTTTTATATGACCACACCCCATCCTTATTGTGTGTTTTCTACTCGATGTGTTTGCCATCTAGCTCTTTTCAACAATTATTTTATTTTTAGTCATGTATGTATCATCATTTTGTACTACTCTGTGAATTGCTGGTATCAAGTGACTTAAAGTGATTAACTCATATTCCTATGGCCCATGATAAGAATATTTAGACATCAGCAGTAATGTTCGCTATGTTCAAATAATAACCCTGTCTCTCTTTTTCCATCTCTTTTAGAGCCACTTATACTAGACATGACTGTCGTATCCACATTCGGGACCTCACCATTCCTCATCTCTGCACGTAATATCACTTCATCTCTTAGAAAATGCACTTCCGCTTTTCCCCACCTTCAGGAACGTAGTGGAACGCAGATTAACATAGGTGGAACACACTAGACGCCACTGACAAGCACGGCCATTAACTTCTGGTGACGTCACGGCCGGTGTTAGTATACTGGACGCCCATTGGCTGTATATGGCCTTTTGTCGCTCCCCTTCCCTATTGGAACAGCGCTTTCTTTTATGGGACCAGCGGTGGATACCGCATCCAGACCGCCACACAGGCATGGCGCACATCCTGCTATCGTCACTCAGGTCGGTTATCTATATACACCTTACCGGCGGCTTATCTGTTCAGAAGCGCTCCACAATATTAAATCTGTATGCATTTATCTATCCTTATCCTTTTGGCTACACCTCTTCATTAGAAGTGCCTGCTCTCATGAAAACTTGGTATGTAATCTGATACATTCCTTCACCCATTTAATACCAGTTTCCACTATCTCTATATCGTTCTCAATTTTTTTTATAGAAACAGTCATAACGCAAGCGAATATAAATAAGTCCACTTCCACCTCGCAGTAACAGTAATCGGGTACGTCCTTCCCTTATAGCGTTCATTCTAGCGATCCTCTTGTCCTCCATCTAAGAATATTCCCTTTTTTTAGTCTGTTCTTTGATACTTGAGCAACTGCAATCTCTGTACATTGTTTGTTATTCTAATTGATCAAGACCATTGTATATACTTTGTATTTATTTTTTCTTCTCCTGTTGTTTTTCTAAATCTATTTTGTAGTGACTGATGAAGGTCTCGTTTTGTGGCCGAAACGTTTCTGTGTGGACATCATTAAAATGACGTATTTTTGATCATTTTTTAAATTCAGATGAAAGCACTGATTTAGGTGGGATTGGTCAACTATACAATATATTTAGTGGAATCTGGACCAATATATTTTAGGGCAGAGAAGGATCTGGAATGCTGAATTTCAGAAGCTGATCCATTTATTCTTCCTGTAGATAATCCTAGAGAAGTCTGTAGGTGTCTCTCTCATAGAGACCACAGGAAAACTTGAATGTTTGTGTGCATGGGGGAGTCAGGAAAGATATCTGTGATTAATTAGTCAACAGTTATCTAAAGTGTATGGGGCAGTTAGAATTACACTGACAGGCAGGGATAATACACGGCACTACAGTAGTACAGGGCATCACCGGAGCAATCAGAGGCTTGAATGTTGTATGATCGCACTAATAAATGTTATTTAAAGGGGTTGTCTTGTCTAAATCAATAAGTCTGCAGTCACTCTGTATGCACGCAGTGTGCGCTGCGGGGATTCACCATTTTTCGACTTGGAACCGGAAGGTATGTATGAGTTAGGCCGGAGTCACACTGGCGACAAAATCGGACGACTGCAATGCGATGAAAAATCGCATTGCAGTCGGACCTATGTTAATCTATGGAGCAGCTCCCAGTATCAGATTTTTTGTGGTCCGTTTTAAACGTCCGTGTACAATCGCAGCATGCTGCGATTGTCACCGATTGTCGGTCGACAATCGCCAATGCAAGTCTATGGGAGCGATGAAAAATCTGATTACAAACGGACCACACTGTGTGACTTGCGATGAAATCGCATCGGTGTCCTTTAGAAAAGCCGGCAATTCATCCCGGCTATACTGTAAAATCACACTGACAGCTTTAATAAAGACTAGAAAGAATAGATATATATACATAAAACACATATATATATATATATATATATATATATATACACACATGTCATTGTGACATGTACATATACATATATTTATAGTTCATACACTTCTACATACTGTTATAGGCGCTAATTCAATTGCCGGGTTTTGTGAAATCACAGAAGCCGACATTAAATGATACATTGTTTCCACACATTTAACCATGTAATTTCATGTATTTTTATATATGTTTGAAACATACAATTACATGAGTGTATTTGTGCAAAATTTCAGACATGTAGGGGTTAATTAAAGGTGTAATTTCGTTGAAAAAAAATGCGTGGGCTCCCGCTGTATTTTCTCCACCAGACAGACAAAGCAAAGCGAGTGGGGCAGATAATAATAGCCTAGGGAGGGTACATTTTTTTTGTGCCCCCCCTGGCTACTAACATCTGCCCCCAGACACCCCAGAAAGGGCAAATCTATAATTAGATTCGCCCTTTCTGGCACTTTGCCCGTCTATTCCCATTGCCCTGTAGCGGTGGCGAATGGGTTAATTATCTCACCTTACTGTCACCTTGCTATTGAAAGGTGACCTTAAGGTAGGTTAATAATTGAGAGATGTCAATTAGACAACTATCAATTATTAATCCTATTGAAGTAAATAAAAAAAACACACACACTTTAAGAATAAATAATTTTAATGAAATAAAAACACATTTTTTTGACCATATTTTATTTTACACTTAATCCGTGCGAAGCCATTGATCTCCTAAAATAAAGAAAAAAAAATAAAACAACATTATTCTTACCTATTCCGCCGATCTGTCACGTCCCACGCTGTAATCCTTCACAAAGGGTTAACTAGCTTTGAGCCAAGCAGTGCAAGTAATCCTGCATGCTCAGCTCAAAGCTCATGAATGAATAAGTTCCTCTCCTGGCGACAGGAGAGGATGTGTTTCATGAATGAAGCTTAATTGATTGTGTCCACTTTCCCTTTAGGTCAGGTCACTAAAGTTAAATTGCCAATAAATCAATTAAGCTCCATTCATGAATCTATTCCTCTACTTTCGCTGGGAGAGGAACTTATTCATTCAGGGGAATACAGGTCTGAGACAGCATTATTAGCTCTCTGCGACCTGTAACCTGTTAAGGGTATGCCACACTACCGCTGGGTAAGTATCTAATCGCTGTGTGGCACCTTTTCTTAGCGATTTAGCGGTACTTTTGTACCGCTAAAGTCGTTAAGAAGATCGCTAACGGCGATAGCGTCGTTAACTATATCGCTAAATGTGGCAGCATTTAGCGATATAGAAACAATCCCGCTAGCGATCGCATTAGTATGCGTCGTTATCGTGATCGCTAGCGGGATTGTTTAGTGTGGCAGTACCTTTAACCCTTTCTGATGGATTACAGCGTGGGACCTGACTGTACATCGGATTGGTAAGTATAATTTGGTTTTTTTATTTTACTTTTATTACAGGAAATGGTTTTAGCAGGAAAATAAAATATGGTCAAAAACTGTGTGATTATTTAATTAAACTTATTTTTTATTAAACTGTGTGTGTTTGATTTTTCTTTCATACAATAGGATTAATAATTGATAGTTCTCTAATTGACAGCTATCAATTATTAACCTGCCTTAAGGTCACCTTTCAATACTAAGGTGACAGTAAGGTGAGATTAACCCATTCGCCACCGCTACAGGGCAATGGGAATAGACGGGCAAAGTGCCAGAAAGGGCGAATCTAATTATAGATTTGCCCTTTCTGGGGTGTCTGGGGGCAGATGTTAGTAGCCAGGGGGGGCACAAAAAAAATTTACCCTCCCTAGGCTATTATTATCTGCCCCCACTCGCTTTGCTTTGTCTGTCTGGTGGAGAAAATACAGCGGGAGCCCACGCATTTTTTTTCAACGAATTTACACCTTTAATTAACCCCTACATGTCTGAAATTTAGCACACATATACTCATGTAATTGTATGTTTCAAACATATATAAAAATACATGAAATTACATGGTTAAATGTGTGGAAACAATGTATCATTTCATGTCGGCTTCTGTGATTTCACTGAAGCCGGCAATTGAATTAGCGGCTATAACAGTATGTAGAAGTGTAAGAATTATAAATATATGTATATATACATGTCACAATGACATATATATATATATATATATATGTGCTCTATGTGTATATATCTATTCTTTCTTTTGGCATTTAAATACTATTCTTTTGGATCCATTATATGTCAGTTTTGCAAGCCTGCGAGAAAATCTCGCAAGTCGGATGAAAATCGGATGTTACAAGGTACACACACATGCGATTAAATCGCATCTTTGAAGGAAAATCGGATGCCAGAAGGATGTGTGATGTTTTTATTTTGATCCGACAATCGACCGTCTAAAACGGACCGATTTTTTGTGGTTGTGTGTGACTCCAGCCTTATACATAATTTTAGCAAATGTTCTCGGCCTCAAGTCGTAAACACCCGCTGGCTGGCCGTGTCACCCACTGGCCGGAAGTATGCTTAGTCATACATACATTTACGAGTCGGAAACCCCGCAGTGCATACTGCATAGGCTGGGGGGATTGATAGGTCTGCAGTCACACAGAGTAATTGTAGAGTTATTGATTCAGACCGGACCACCCATTTAAGTCACTTCCATAACAAAGTAATTCTATTATCTTATACAAATATCGGGTGTATATATATTATATGACTCAAGTTAATCTGTTTCTGCACCAAGACTGGGCTGAGTATTTATATGTTCATCAAACCACCCCCCTCCCCAAAACCGAAAAAAGAGGAAAAAGAGGATTAACCCCTTAATGACCCCAGCTTTTTTCGGTTTTGCGTTTTCGTTTTTTGCTCCCCTTCTTCCCAGAGCCATAACTTTTTTATTTTTCCGTCAATATGGCCATGTGAGGGCTTATTTTTTGCGGGACGAGTTGTACTTTTCAACGATATCATTGGTTTTACCATGTCGTGTACTCAAAAATGGTAAAAAAAATTCCAAGTGCGGTGAAATTGCAAAAAAGTGCAATCCCACACCTGTTTTTTGTTTGGCTTTTTTGCTAGGTTCACTAAATGCTAAAACTGACCTGCCATTAAGATTCTCCAGGTCATTACGAGTTCATAGACACCAAACATGTCTAGGGTCTTTTTTATCTAAGTGGTGAAAAAAAATTTCAAAATTTGCTAAAAAAAAAAAAAAAAATTGTGCCATTTTCCAGTACCCATTTTTCGTGATCTCAGGTTGGGTGAGGGCTTATTATTTGCGTGCCAAACTGTTTTTAAGGATTCCATTTATGTGCAGATATGATCTTTTCATCTCCCGTTATTGCACTATAATGCAATGTCGTGGCGACCAAAAAAACGTAATTCTGGCGTTTCGATTTTTTTCACACTACGCTGTTTAGCGATCAGGTTAATCCTTTTTTTTATTGATAGATCGGGTGATTCTGAACGCAGCGATACTTAATATGTCTATGTTTGATTTTTTTTTTATTTTGAATGGGGCGAAAGGGGGGTGATTTCAACTTTTATATTCTTTTAATTTTTATAATATTTTTTTTTTAAATTTTGGCATGCTTCAGCATCCACTACTTGATCGCCTCTGCTACATATAGGCGATGAGCAGATCACCTATATGCAGGGCGGGCGTTAGGGGCAGGCAGACTAGGCAGCTGTCTAGGGCCCCGCTGCCCTAGGGGCCCCCAGCCAGGGGCGTACATACTGCCGGGGCCTAGAGGTGGAGGGTGCCCCTGCAGGCAGGCCTGGTATCATACAGCATCAGGCCCCTCTCACTCCCTCCTGTAATCATGCGAACACCTGGGGGAGAGAGGGGGCGCGGAGTGCAGGAGTTCAAAAAGGGGGTGTGTCATGCAAGGAGAGACGCTGGCCAATGAACGCTTTCCTCACTAGACTGAGGAGAGCGCTCACTGGCTGCCGTCTCTGTCCTCCTGCATTGCGCGTCCCAATGGTGACTGGTGAGTGTTCACCTGCAGTCAGGGGCCCGGGGCCGCACAGCACAAAGGGGACAAAAGTGGAAGAAGAGCAAGAGTTACAGGGGGTCTTCTGCTCCCTCCACTGTTCTGTTCCCAGCATCTCCTCACAGAGAAGAGATGGGGGAGGAGCTCACTGCACAGGACAGCAGGGCAGCAGCAGGGGGCTGATATCAGTCCTGTCTGCTCTGGGTCCCCATCCCCCACAGTGGGGTCTGCAGCCCTCCTCCAGGGGCTTATCTGATCACCTGATATCACAGATTAGTGCTTGTATATGTATGAATGTGTGTAACTGTGTGTGTACAGTGTGTGTGTGTGTATGTGTATGCTTCTGTCTGTGTGTGTATCTGTGTATGTATGTACGGTATGCGTATACTGTATGTGTATATAACTGTATGTGTGTATGTACAGTATGTGTGTACGGTATGCGTATACTGTATGTGTATATAACTGTATGTGTGTATGTATGGTATATTTGTATGTGTACGTATGACGGTATATATATGTGTATGTATGGTATATGGGTGTGTTTGCATATACCGTATATGCATGTGTATGTACGGTGTATGTATGTACAGTATGTGTGTATGTATGACGGTATATATATGTGTATCTGTGTGTATGTATGGTATATGGGTGTGTTTGCATATACCGTATATGCATGTGTATGTACGGTGTATGTATGTACAGTATGTGTGTATGTATGACGGTATATATATGTGTATCTGTGTGTATATATGGTATATGGGTGTGTTTGCATATATACGGTATATGTATGTGTATGTACGGTGTATGTATGTACGGTATGTGTGAACGTATGTCGGTATATATATGTGTATCTGTGTGTATGTATGGTATATGGGTGTGTTTGCATATACGGTATATGTATGTGTATGTATGGTGTATGTATGTACGGTATGTGTGTACGTATGTCGGTATATGTATGTGTATCTATGTGTATGTACGGTGTATGTATATACGGTATATGTATGTGTATCTGTGTATGTACAGTATATATATATGTACGGTATATGTAGAGCAGATACTTGATGATACAGCTACCAGACATATAATGTAATACAATGCATACATGGTCGGGTTCTGCCGGTTCCAGCAGTAATCACATAACCACGAGGAGGCGCTCTCCACACTTGCTGTCATGTGCCAACTAGAGCGTCAGCCATATCTGTAGTGTCCTATACACTGACATAGCGGACACTAGTTGTCACTTGACTGCAAGTCTGACTGCGCTGGAGCCAGCAGAACCGAATGCTAACGGATATATATAATAATAATAATCTTTATTTATATAGCGCCAACATATTCCGCAGCGCTTTACATTTTAACAGTTTCAAAACACAAGTCATAAGTAACAACGTTAACAATACAATAATTAAAGCAAAATAAGCCGCCCCTGCTCGTGAGAACTTACAATCTACAATAAGGTGGGGAAGGTGCAAAGTACAGGTGTGTATATACAATGATGTATTTACAATGATGGTCCAGCCATCTTGAGGGAGTGATGGATATATATATTTATTACACACACACACAGTATATATATATATATATATATATATATATATATCCATCTCAGTTAAAAAATATACATATATATATTTTTTAGAGGTGTAGGGGCCCAAATAGAACTTTTGCTATGGTGCCCTGTGATTGTTATGTACGTGAGTGAGGGGGGCCCGCCCGGTGCCAACAGAGCAGGGGGTGACAGGAGGCAGGAGCCAGCTGCTGCGGCTAAAGCCTGTGCCCGCTGCTAAAGAGAAATTCATATTCACTGCTCCCACGCCCATAGTCGCTCCCACCACTATGCACTGAAGCTGGTGCTGAGAGATGGGAGGGACTATAGGGGTGGAGAGCAGTGAACATTCATTTCACTTTAATAGCGGGCACAGTAGCCGCAGTAACTGCTGCTTTCTGCCACGGTTCCTAGAGTGGACCCACTGGATCGCGGTACCGACCGAACCTGGGCGAGCTGACCAGGTGAAACTGACCCCTATACAGGGAGCGTTAGGAGCAGGCCCAGGGGGAGGGTATACCGCAATAGCTAGTACCAGCGACCAGCTCGTAGGAGACAGGAGGGACCAAGGTTGCAGACCAGAACCTGGACCAAATAGAGCATGCACTGGAGAATGCACAGAGGACCAGGACAGAGCAGAGCACACATTGGGTAATGTACAGGGAACCAGAGCGGAATGGAGTGGGCTTTAGGTAATGCACAGAGGGACCAAGACGGAGCAGAGCGCGCACTGGATATGCGCAGGGGATCAGGACGGAGCAGAATGCGCACTGGGTAATGCACAGGGGACCAGAGCAGAGTGCGCACTGGGTAATGCACAGGGGACCAGAGCAGAGCGCGCACTGGGTAATGCACAAAAGACCCGAGGTTAGACAAAGCATGCACCCTGGGTAGAGCGCTGGGACCTGAGACACACCAGTACAGAGTATGCACTAGAGTGAATAACCAGGCTCCGATGTAAGAGAGAGACCGCCTGATATACTGTCACCAGACACAGAGGAGGTGAGCACTTCCACGTCAGGACACCGGAAATAAAATAAAGAATCCAGCAAGCGCACGGCCGCAGCCTAGGGAAGCACACGATGCAGCCGTGGACTGCGGGCCACCCGGAAGGCACGCAAGCCCGGCGATACCCGGCGTGACCCGATACCACCAGCAGAGGAGGCCGAGGAGCAACAGCAGAGCGGCAGGCTGCGGTGGTAACACAGACATCCATGGCCACTCGTGGGTTAATATGTGTAGAGCCTGACTGGAATACCGATGGGCAAGTTGTAGCTGGTATTCACCTACTGCCCTCTGCTTTTCATAAAGCTTCGCCAACATGTGTAATGTGGAGTTCCAGCGTGGGGTCACGTTGCACACCACTCGGTAAGCTGGCATTTGCAAGCACAGCTGCTGCACTGCCAGGCCAATGGTGACTGTAGCTGACTTGCAGAAATGGGCGCACAAGCGGCGTACCTTCACAAGTAGCTCAGACAAATCTGGTAAGGTTTTCAGAAATCGCTGAACAACTAAGTTGTGCAAGTGGGCAAGGCATGGTACGTGTGCGAGCTTGAGAAGCTTCAGAGTCGCCACCAGGTTACGGCCATTATCACACAAGATCATGCCTGGTTGTAGGTCTGGTATACCTTTCCACAACTCTGCGTCAGTGTGCTGTTTATCACCTAAACAAATTAGTTTCAGCAAAGCCAGCTGCCGTGTCACCGAGGCAGAGCTGCAGTGCTTTCAGCTTGAAACTGACATGGACGCCATGCTCTGAGATGACAATTCGGAGATGGAGATTGAGGAGAGGTTGAAGGAACTGGTGTAGGAAGTTTAGGAAATCCTGATGGAACTAGGGCCTGCAATACTCGGCGTCAGTAGCACTTGTGCCATCCCAGGGTCTGACCAAATATTATCGGCCCACCTAGTCAGGTGCTTTGATGACGTGCCTGAGCATGCTGGTGGTGGTCAGGCTGGTAGTTGTCCGGCCCCTGCTGAGCTTGGTATGGCACAAGTTGCAAATGACCTTTCTTTTATAATCTGTACTTTCAGTAAAAAGTGCCAGACATGACCATGCTGGCTGTGGTAGGTCAGAGATCCTAATGGAACGCACAATAGCACCAGGATTGAGCCAATAAGATACATTCTAGAGAGCAATGGAGTATGACCCATACCTTCCATCCAATAAAATGGCAGATCCCTCCTCTATTATATTTAACCCCTCTCTGACATGAGACGTACTATCCCATCCATGTGCCCTGGGCCTGTCTGTCCATGGACGGGATAGTAAGTCATAGCGATCTGCCGCACACATGGATGGTGTGCGGTCGATCGCAGCTGGGTGTCAGCTGATTCTCACAAATGCTGCGATCGAATATCGCAGCATTCCGGGAGCAGGCAGAAGGCTGACAGCCCCTCTGCCTTTTGATCGGAGACTCCGCGGCGTGACGGGGGGTCCTGATCGCTGTCATGGTGATCTGATGTCGTCATGACGACATCCAGGTTACCAGAGCTGAAAAACTTCCCGGTCATGTGCAGTGCATGATCAGGAAGTCTCTCAGGTCAGTGCAGTAAGTGCAGCACTGACAGCTTCTATAGCATGCAGATGCTGCTTCATCTGCATGCTATAGAAGTGAGCAGCCTGAAAAAATTATTGTCCCATAGTGAGACAAAGTGTAAAAGACAGAATACAGTAAAAAAAAATGTTTAAATAATTGTAAAATTATTTAAAAAAAAAATAAAAAATACAATAAAGAGCGTCTTTTAGCATGTGACAGCTGCCAAACATAAAAACATTAGTTTTCAACCTGGACGGTGCTAAGATGCGACCGTCCACGCCGAGAACCACTGGTGAATGAGTTGCTGGGAACGCAGCATCAGTAACCGGGGTTGACGTCATAGAGGTTACCTCCGGTCACTGGGCTCCGTTCCCAGCCGGGCTGAGCTGCGGTGAGATCTCCGCTAGCACCGTGAGCGCTCACGGTGCTAGTGGGGATCTCACTGAAGTTACCACAGTTATATCCAGTCACTGGGCTCTGTTCCCAGCCGGGCTGAGCTGTGGTGAGATCCGGGGTCACTTATAAAATTCACATACCAGTAAACAGTAGATTAGTTCCAAAAAGGGGGCACTTCTTGGGCATTGCCAATGTTAGGCCGGGGTCACACTTGCGAGAAACTCACACGAGACTCGCACCTCAATACCCGGCACAGCCACCAGCACTCGAACCGGAGCGATCAGCTGCATAGAAATACATGCAGCTGCACACTCCGGTTCCAAGTGCCAGGGGCAGTGCCGGGTATTCAGGTGCGAGACTCAGGTGAGTTTCTCACAAGTGTGACCCCAGCCTTAAGGCACATCTAGATAAGTTCCTTGGGGGGTTTAGTTTCCAAAATGGGGTCACTTGTGGGGCATTTCCCCTGTTTAGGTACATCAGGGGCTCTCCAAATGCGACATGATACCCGCAGACCATTCCATCAAAGTCTACATTCCAAAACGTCACTACCTCCCTTCTGAGCTCTGCCATTCACCCAAACAGTAGTTTTCTCCCACATATGGGATACCAGCGTACTCAGGAAAAATTGGACAACTTTTGGGGTTCGATTTCTCCTGTTACCCTTGGGAAAGTAAAAAAAATGGGGGACTAAAAGATCATGTTTGTGGAAGAAAAATGTTTTTGTTTTTGTTTTTTTCATGCCCGGGTGTTATAAACTTTAGTGAAACATCTGGGAGTTCTTCAAAGTTCTCAACACACATCTAGATAAGTTCCTTAGGGGGTCCAGTTTCCACAATGGGGTCACTTGTGAGGGGTTTCCACTGTTTAGGCACATCATGGGCTCTCCAAATGCGACATGGCGTTCAATCTCAATTCCAGCCAATTTTGCGCTGAAAAAGTCAAACGGCACTCCTTCCCTTCCGAGCTCTGCCATGCTCCCAAACAGTGGTTTACCCCCACATATGGGGTATCAGCATACTCAGGACAAATTGAACAATAACTTTTGGGGTCCAATTTCTCATATTTTCTTGGGAAAATAAGAAATTGGGGGTGAATAGATCATTTTTGTGGAAAAAATATGATTTTTTAATTTTACTTTTCTATGCTATAAACTTCTGTGAAACCCTTGGGGGTTCAAAGTGCTCACCACACATCTAGATTAGACCCCCTAAGGAACTTATTTCCAAAATGGTGTCACTTGTGGGGGGTTTCCTGTTTAGGCACATCAGGGGCTCTCCAAACACGACATGGCGTCCAATCTCAATTCCAGCCAATTTTGCATTGAAAAGACAAACGGCGCTCCTTCCCTTCTGAGCTCTGCCGTGCGCTGAAACAGTGGTTTACCCCCACATATGAGGTATCGGCGTACTCAAGACAAATTGCACAATAACTTTTGAGGTCCAATTTTTCTGTTAACCTTGGATTTGAATAATTTGGATCTGAAGTAAATTTTTTGTGAAAAAAAGTTTAATGTTCATTCTTTTTCTAAACATTCCAAAATTCTGTGAAGCACCAGAATTGTTAATAAACTTTTTCAATGTGGCTTTGAGCACCTTGAGGGGTGCAGTTTTTAGAATGGTGTCACTTTTCTATCATATAGACCCTTACGCTATGTGCACACGTTCGGGAATTGCCGCGGAAATTTCCGCGGCAATCCGCACCTCCCTGCCGCGGTAAATACGTATTTTATTGGTATGCGTATTCCTGCTAAAAACTAGCGTTTTGCAAGCGTAATTAGCTTGCAGAATGCTTGCATTTTCCAAGCGATCTGTAGCATCATAGTGTTTGACAAGTGTGACCAACTTTTTACTATTGATACAGCCTATGCCTCATCAATAGTAAAAAGATAGAATGTTAAAAATAATAAAAAAACATAAATAATCGTGATATTCTCACCTTCCGGTGGCCCCCGCAGCCTTCCTGGTCCTCAGCGACACTCCCGGCAACTCCAGTTCCCAGTGATGCCTAGCGACAATGACCCCAGATGACGTAGCATCACGCGAGACCGCTACGTCATCTGGGGTGATTATCGCAATGCATTACTGGGAACGGGATTGGCCGGGAGCGTCGCTGAGAGGCGGGGAAAGCTGCAGGGGCCGCCGGAAGGTAAGAATAGCATGTGGAAAGTAAGTGGTTCAATGCATTCCTATGGCGGCGGAATCGCCGCGATTCCGCAAAAAGATTGAACGTGCTGCGTTTTTTTCGCGGAAAAAAAGTGCAGCATGTGCACAAAAATTGTGGAATGCATTCTATTCATAGGATGCGTAAAGCATGCGTTTTTTCAGCGGAAAACTGCCGCAAAAACGCTAAAAAAAAAACGCGAAAAATCCTGAACGTGTGCCCATAGCCTTGAAGTGACTTCAAATGTGAGGTGGTCCCTAAAAAAGAAATGGTGTTGTAAAAATGAGAAATCGCTGTTTAAATTGTAACCATTATAACAAAAAAAAAATGTTGGTTCCAAAATTGTGCTGATGTAAACTAGACATGTGGGAAATGTTACTCATTAAGTATTTTTTGTGACATATCTCTGTGATTTAAGGGCATGAAAATTCAAAGTTGGAAAATTGCAAAAATTTCAACATTTTCACCAAATTTCCGTTTTTTTTACAAATAAACGCAAGTTATAGCAAAGAAATTTTACCACTATGATGAAGTACAATATGTCTCGAGAAAACAATGTCAGAATCACCAGGATCCATGGAAGCGTTCCAGAGTTATTACTTCATAAAGGGACAGTGTTCAGAATTGTAAAAATTGGCCCGGTCCTTAACGTGCAAACCACCCTTGGAGGTAAAGGGGTTAAAAGTACAAACCCACAATAAAGAAAAATTGTGGTAACCCTCAGTAACCTTACAATACTTTTACAGTGTGACGGTTATAATTGATACTGGGTAATTGATACAGGAACCGATATTTCAATAAGCCCTATGTATAATCACTGCTATAGTAACCAATCAGGATACTCACAAACACAAACAAGTGAGAAATCAATGTCCAATCAGACTAGACCAATGAGTATTATAGAGGTATTTTCTAGGCAGGTTTCTCTTATGGTTCAGAGGTAATAAGTCATAGGAAACATACATGGTGAACGAGCAGGGGATCCCTGAGATGGGGCAGAAGGTGAAATTAGATGAAGCATCCGAATGTTAAAGCGGTATTCCCATCTCCAAAATGCTATCCCAATATGTAGTAAGCATAATAATACAGTCATGGCCAAAAGTTTTGAGAATGACACAAATATTAATTTTTACAAAGTCTACTGCTTCACTTTTTCTAATGGCAATTTGCATATACTCCAGAATGTTATAAAGAGTGATCAGCTTAACAGCAATTACTTGCAAGTCAATATTTGGCTAGAAAATTAACTTTATCCCCCAAAACACATTTCAACATCATTGCAGCCCTGCCTTAAAAGGACCAGCTAACCTCTTTTCAGTGATTGCTCCATTAACACAGGTGTGGGTGTTGATGAGGACATGGCTGGAGATCAATCTGTCATGATTAAGTAAGAATGACACCCCTGGACACTTTAAAAGGAGGCTGGTGCTTGGCATCATTGTTTCTCTTCTGTTAACCATGGTTATCTCTAAAGAAGCACGTGCAGTCATCATTGCAATGCACAAAAATGGCCTAACAGGGAAGAGTATCGCAGCTAGAAAGATTGCACCTCAGTCAACAATCTATCGCATCATCAAGAACTTCAAGGAGAGAGGTTCCATTGTTGCCAAAAAGGCTCCAGGGCGCCCAAGAAAGACCAGCAAGCACCAGGACCATCTCTTAAAAGTGTTTCAGCTGCGGGATCGGGCTACCAGCAGTGCAGAGCTTGCTCAGGAATGGCAGCAGGCAGGTGTGAGTGCATCTGCATGCACTGTGAGGCGGAGACTCTTGGAGCAAGGCCTGGTCTCAAGGAGGGCAGCAAAGAAGCCACTTCTCTCCAGAAAAAACATCATGGACAGACTGATATTCTGCAAAAGGTACAGGCAGTGGACTGCTGAGGACTGGGGTAAAGTTATTTTCTCTGATGAATCCCCTTTTCGATTGTTTGGGACATCAGGAAAACGCCTCATTCGGAGAAGACAAGGTGAGCGCTACCACCAGTCTTGTCTCATGCCAACTGTTAAGCATCCTGAAACCATTCATGTGTGGGGTTGCGTCTCAGCCAAGGGAATCGGCTCTCTCACAGTCTTGCCTAAAAACACAGCCATGAATAAAGAATGGTACCAGAATGTCCTCCAAGAGCAGTTTGGGGATCAACAATGCCTTTTCCAGCATGATGGAGCACCTTGCCATAAAGCAAAGGTGATAACTAAATGACTCAGGGAACAAAACATAGAGATTTTGGGTCCATGGCCTGGAAACTCCCCAGATCTTAATCCATTGAGAACTTGTGGTCAATCATCAAGAGATGGGTGGACAAACAAAAACCTAAAAATTCTGACAAAATGAAAGCATTGATTGTGCAAGAATGGACTGCTATCAGTCAGGATTTGGTCCAGAAGTTGATTGAGAGCATGCCAGGGAGAATTTCAGAGGTCCTGAAGAAGAAGGGTCAACACTGCAAATATTGACTTGCTGCATTAACTCATTCTAACTGTCATATAAGCTTTTGTTACTCATATGTTTGCAATTATTATATTTCTGTCTGTGATAAAAACATCTGTCAAACACACATAAAAACCAGAGGGCAGCAGATCATGTGAAAATATAATATTTGTGTCATTCTCAAACTTTTGGCCATGACTGTATTACTAAATGCTTTCAATTAGAAAGGTAGTATAGTTCTTGTGATTAGCTATGTCGTTCACCCAATGTACAGGGCATTGCAGTAGCTTAGATATCCATGGTTATGACCACTAGCTGTCCCTGGATGAGTGGTTGTAACCAGGGCCGGCGTCAGCACCCGGCGTACCCAGGCATGTGCGGGGCCCTGAGCAGGCGGGGAGCCCACTCACCGTCGGGCACCCCGGCGCCATTAGCGGAGAACGGTGCCAGTGCCGCCACTGGGCCACCCCGCTTGCTCAGGGCACCGGCAGCCGGCACAATACTTACATCTCCCCGTGCCTCCGCAGCTCCGGGGGGCCCCTGCAGGGCACCCGCGCTTCCTCTTACAGCAGCGCCGCTGGATGATGTCATCATTCAGCGGCCGGCTGTGGCAGAGAGAGAAAGCGCGGGAGCCGGTGATGCTGCGGGAGTGCCTGCGGTGCGGACGCCGGACAGGTGTATGTGTGTGTGTGAATGTGCAGACAGGTGAATGTTGCTGTGTGTGTCTGTGTGTGTGTAGGTGGAGGAGAGTGCAATTGTCACGTTACTGGCGATACTGGACTGGAGGCCAGTGGCCGGAGCAGCGATGCACAGGTGACCGGACCGTGGAAAGACTTCTGGAGGTGCAGTATATGGCGGTGGAAGTTCACTGTGTCAGCAGATGCCAGGGCCTGCCCGAGCCGGCCAAGATCACACTCAAGCACCAAGTCCGTTTAAATGATATAAGGTTGAGGTAGGAACAGCAGGGTTTCCACAGGAGACAGGAAGATGCCAGCAAAACACCTTCCAGATCAGGAGCTCAGATAATGCTTCACTCAGTTAGACTGAGCACCACAATATACTCAGCAACAGGAAGCTGCACTGGCCAGGTATATATATAGCAGGTCCAATCAGACTTAATCAGGGCGAGAACAATCAGCAGGGCAGGTGATGATCTCTATCCAATCAGTTTCAATCAAGGCGGGGACAATCAGCAGGGCAGGTGATGATCTCTATCCCAGACAAAGTTCATATGGTTTTCAGGCTGAAGTTATTCAAGTTCCGAATAGCTCCACAGCAAAGGAACAGACTAGCAAGCCATGGTTCACAGGTTCAAATCCTGACAATACTCCCCTCTTAACGGCGGCCTCTGGACGCAACTTGCCCAGGTTTTGCAGGATACCGCCGATGAAATTGTCCGATCAAACGAGGAGCATTGACGTTGCTTACTGGTTCCATGAATTTTCCTCCGTGTCGTAACCTGCCATTTGATCAAATACTGTAAACGATTTCTGTGTATTCGGGAATCCAAGATCTTTTCCACCACAAACTGCTCCTGTCCGTCCACTTCAATTGCATCGGGAGGCGGAGGGGATCGTTCTGGAAATGGATTGGCTGTGGTGGCTTTCAACAAAGACAATGAAAAACAGGATGAATCTTCATTGATGTTGGTAGCTGTAGACGAACGGCTAATGGACTCACAATCTTACTGATTTTGTATGGTCCCACAAACTTTTGTCCTAATTTAGGAGAAGGAATCTTCAATTTCAAATTCTTAGTGGATAACCACACTCGATCTCCAACCCTAAAGTGGGAGTGGGTCTCCGATACCTGTCGGCCGCTTTTTTGTATTTCTCCTGAGCTTCCTTTAATGTGTCTTTCAGAACATTAAGATTTTGCTGTAATAGAGAGATTCTTTCTGCGACTGCTGGTATTAATGGTGCCACAGGATTTTTGGGAAGGATGTTTGGGTGATATCCAAGATTTGCAAAAAATGGCATCTGTTTCGTAGAGGCATTCTGTGAATTGTTATATGAAAAATTCCACAATGGCAGCAGATCCACCCAGTCGTCTTGTAGATGGCAAATATAACAACGAAGATACTGCTCAGCGTCTGATTTGTACGTTCTGTCTGGCCGTTAGATTGCGGATGGTAAGCGGTTGACAATCATACTTTGATGTCTAGCGCTGAGCATAAACTGCGCCAAAATTTGGATGTAAATTGCACACCTCGATCTGAGACGACTTCATCCGGCACTCCGTGGAGGCGAAAAACATTTCAAATTATCAGATTGGCTGTATCTTTTGCTGAAGGTAGACCTGAACACGGAATGAAATGCGCTGCTTTCGTAAGTCGATCCACTACTACCAGAATGGATGTCTTTCCTTGGACTCTGGTAGATCTACTATAAGTCCATTGAAATCGATCCCACGGTCGTGTTGGGATGGCGAGAGACTGCAATAGTCCCATAGGGGATGCACGTGGAGTTTTATATCTGGCACAGATGTCACAGGAATTAACGTACTTCTTCACGTCTTCTTGAAAGTTCGGCCACCAAAAGAAACGTGACAAAAACTCCTGCTTTTCTGTGTCCCTTTGTGTCCTGCAATTTTAGAATCATACACTAGTTGTAGAACTTTTAACCGAGCTGCTTCTGGTACATATAGTCGTCGACCATCAGTCCATACTTGATTTTTAAAAAGCAGATGCACGTCCCCTGATGGATGTGATAGAAACGAGTCTGTTTCGTATGCTGCTTTCAAATCTTCCAGCAAATCTCCATCATGTATTACTCCCAAGATCTTAGTATCTGCCACAATGGGTTTGGGTGTTGTTACAAGATTAGCTTCGCTTGAAAACATTCTGGATAATGCGTCTGCTTTCTTGTTGCGGGAGGGCCCGGTCGATATGATATTACAAAATTGAATTGATTCAAAAACAGACTCCAATGGGTCTGCCGAGGAGAGAGGCATTTTGCAGACCTGATAAACTCCAGATTGCGATGATCGGTCAACACCAAAATTTGCTGTGCAGCCCCTTGGAGATGATGTCTCCACTCTTTGAATGCTGATATGATGGCGAGCAATTCTTTATTTCCCACGTCATAGTTCTTTTCGGCTACAGACATTACGTTGTGAGAAAAATGCACATGGATGCAGCAACTTCTTTTCCCCTGTCCTCTGGGAGAGGATAGCACCGACCGCACAGTCTGAAGCATCCACCTCGATGATAAAAGCCAATTCAGGGTCAGGATGGCGTAATATGGGAGCCGTTGTGAATTTCCTTTTTAAGCGAGAGAACGCTTCTTGCGCTTGGGGTGTCCAGATGAATTTTGCTCCCTTTTTTGTTAGTTGCGTGATGGGTTTAGCACGATTTCTGAAAATTCTTAATAAAACGTCTGTAAAAGTTGGCGAACCCCACAAAACGCTGAACTTCTTTCACATTTTTAGGGATAGGTCACTCGGTGATAGCTTGCGTTTTCTTAGCATCCATCCGTAATCCTTGAGTGAAATGACGTATCCCAAGAACTGAATCTCTTCTTGATGGAATTCACATTTTTCTAATTTAATATATAACGAATTCTCCTTAATCGTTGTAGCACTTGTCTTACGTGCGTCTGATGTTCCTCCATAGAGTTTGAAAAGATCAGGATGTCATCTAGATAAACGACCACGAACTGATCCAACAGGTCTCGGAAAATATCATTTGCCAGGTGCTGGAAGGTAGCTGGTGCATTGGCGAGTCCGAAGGGCATCACTAGACTTTCAAAGTGTCTGTATCGGGTACGAAAAGCCGTCTTCCATTCATCTCCAGGCTTTATACGTACTAAATTGTATGCCCTACGTAAATCTAACTTAGTGAAGATCTTCGCACTTTTGTACTCTTTCTAGGAGTTTCCGGGATCAACGGTAGAGGATAACGTTTTTTTTACCATGACTTTATTAAGCTCCCTGTAGTCCACTACTGGCCGTAATGTTCCATCCTTCTTTTTAACAAAGAATATAGGGGCTCCAGCGGGAGAAGATGATGGACGAATGAATTTTTTGCTTAGATTTTCATCAATAAATTCTTTGAGAGCCTTCAGTTCAGGCCCCGCTAAGGGTAGATAGTTCCAAACGGTATAGCCGCTCCGGGAGTAGTTCTATTGGGCTGTCGTATGGTCGATGCGGAGGAAGTGTATCAGCTCCCTTCTTGTCACAGACATCCAAGAAATCTTCGTACACCGCTGGAGCTGAGGCAATTCTGGATTCTGAACTGCTTCTAATGTGGATTCACTTGGAACCACTGCTTGAACTTCTTTTTCGGGAAACTGATCTTTTTCATCTCCAATCGATGATAGGATTTTGCTTCTGCAGCCAGGGCAACCTAAATGATGGAAAATGTGGAGAAGAAATAATTAGGAAGGTTAACATCTCACGATGCTGGGACTCAATAAGATCTCCAAAAGTCCTGTCTCATGATCCACTGGCCCGAATTCAGTGGAGATCCATCTACCGTCTCCATCACAATAGGTGAACGTTTTTCTGCACATCTATGCCATGATTTTGAGCAAATGCAGAATCCATGAACATCCCGCTGGCCCCAGAGTCAATCATGGCTGATGCGGTGATCCACTGGGAGTTAACCTTCAGTTTGATAGTTATAAAATAATGTGATTCTCTGTTCTCCTTCCTGGTAGGTGGAACTATGGATGATATGGACTGGATCTCATCTTTAGCGTAATCAGTCTCTGAGATGAAAGGACTCCTCGTCGGAAGAATCAGGATCCATTATGGCAGCC
Source organism: Oophaga sylvatica (assembly GCA_033576555.1). Lineage (NCBI taxonomy): Eukaryota > Metazoa > Chordata > Amphibia > Anura > Dendrobatidae > Oophaga > Oophaga sylvatica. The sequence goes on along the minus strand of JARQOD010000003.1, from coordinate 28,961,969 downwards.
ACCATTTTTCTTGAACGGTTTGTGGGACGACTTGGACAGTTAATAAGAAAATTTCCTGCTTCCCCGCAGTACAGACATAGATTCTCTTTAAATCTCTGTTCTCTTCGTTCTGCACTCGCTCGTCTCTGGATCGCATCCACCTGCATTGGCTCTAGTTCTGTATCTCGGACATTCCGGCTAGGCACTTCTTTAGTGACCGATGGCAGGGAGGAGTTATAAGAATTAGTTGAACGATTCATGGAGGTCCACTTCTCTTGTCGTCATTCGACAGACGGGTGTCAACCGGATGCATGCTTGATGAATCATCCAGATCCGAAGGGGTCTCTCCAGGGCAAGTTCGTCTTTTACTGCACTAGAAAGTCCTCTTTTGAAGAAAGTTACTTTTGCTGCATTATTCCATTCAGTGTCGACGGCCCACCTCCTATACTCCATAGCATACTCTGCGACGGGGCGTTTGCCTTGTCGTAATGCCAGCAACGACGTTGATTCAGCGGTAGCGGCACGATTTGGGTCGTCAAACATCTGCTGCATCGCTCGAATAAACTCGTTCAGATTGTCTAAATGTGGTCCCGAGTCTCAATCAGAGGATTAGCCAAGCGATCGCTTTGTGGGTTAACAGCATAATGATGCATAGCACCTTTGACCTATCAGTCGGGAATGATTAGCATGTGTATCGAAGAACAGGTAACGTTGATTTAAAAATCCACGAAATTTATCTCGATCACCGCCAAAATGAAAAGGTGGTAGCTTGGGGGGCGTGGTAGACGCTGAGACGGAAGCTTGTCCTTCTAGCTGTGTAATGCGAGCAGTCAACACTTGTACCGTACTCTGCAGATCATGGATAGCTTGTTGGTGATTCTGGACATTATGATCGCTTTGTGCAATAAATGCGTCCATCCGTGCTTTTCCATTCACCTGTTCGGTGTGCAAACTGGACATTGCACCCTGCAGTTTTCTGACACGTGTATCCATAGTTTCTGCTCCAGCGGCCTCCATTTTTGAGAGGTGAGTATTCTGTCACGTTACTGGCGATACTGGACTGGAGGCCAGTGGCCGGAGCAGCGATGCACAGGTGACCGGACCGTGGAAAGACTTCTGGAGGTGCAGTATATGGCGGTGGAAGTTCACTGTGTCAGCAGATGCCGGGGCCTGCCCCAGCACGGGCCGGCCAAGATCACACTCAGCACCAAGTCCGTTTAAATGATATAAGGTTGAGGTAGGAACAGCAGGGTTTCCACAGGAGACAGGAAGATGCCAGCAAACCACCTTCCAGATCAGGAGCTCAGATAATGCTTCACTCAGTTAGACTGAGCACACAATATACTCAGCAACAGGAAGCATGCACTGGCCAGGTATATATAGCAGGTCCAATCAGACTTAATCAGGGCGAGAACAATCAGCAGGGCAGGTGATGTCTCTATCCAGACAAAGTTCATATGGTTTTCAGGCTGAGTTATACAAGTTCCAAATAGCTCCACAGCAAAGGAACAGACCAGCAAGCCATGGTTCACAGGTTCAAATCCCCGACAGCAATGATGGGGAAGGCCATTATGGAGGTGATGAGGAGAAGGCAATGATGGGGTGATGGGGAGAAGGCATTAATGGAGGTGATGGGGAGAAGGCATTGATGGTGGTGATGGGGAGAAGCCAATGATGGGGGGTGATGGGGAGAAGGCATTTTTTGGAGGTGATGGGGAGAAGGCCATGATGGAGGTGATGAGGAGAAGGCCATGATGGAAGTGATGGGGAGAAGGCATTGATGGAGGTGACGGGAGAGGCAATGATGGAGGTGATGGGGAGAAGGCAATGATGGGGGGGGATGGGGAGAAGGCATTGATGGAGGTGATGGGGAGAGGCAATGATGGGGGGTGATGGGGAGAAGGCATTGATGGAGGTGATGGGGAGAAGGCCATGATAGAGGTGATGGGGAGAGACAATGATGGAGGTGATGGGGAGAAGGCCATGATGGAAGTGATGGGGAGTAGGCATGATGGAGGTGATGGGAGAAGGCCATGATGGAGGTGATGGGAAGAAGGCATTGATGGAGGTGATGGGGAGGCCATGATGGAGGTGATGGGGGAAAGGTCATGATGGAGGTGATGGGGGAGAAGGCCATGTTGGGGGTGATGGGGAGAAGGCATTGATGGAGGTGATGGGAGAAGGCCATGATGGAGGTGATGGGGAGGTGATACGTCCTCTCCTGAGCCGTAACAGTTAATACTAGGAAAATCCGAATTGGAATTAAGTAAATTATTCAAGCTCATAAGACAATATATGACATAAATCCTTCCCCCACATATGAGGCCAGAATCAGAGCTATTTTTACGAAATATTTTTATTAATAAATACAATAGTAAATTATTATTGCAGAGTATCACAAAAAACAGGTCATGAGGAAAGGACAATTTTTCCCCCACCATGTAACACACTAAACCACATCATGTACATAATGAAGTAAAAAGACCTTATATTAAAGATCTAGTGCACGTGCATACTGTGAAACGCAAAACTTGCGACTTATAATCAATTTGTTCAATAACATGGGAGAGTGCAAATACATAGCATCAAATGGTTAAATTGTACCGATTTTTAACTTACATGTGGGGGAGAGTCCTGACCGCAGCCTGGCGCCCCAACGCGCGTTTCGCCGTTTTCTTCGTCAGGAGGCGTGGTAAGGGGGTCGTGCCCCTTAAATAGGCCA
>JARQOD010000003.1:28747286-28959168 GCA_033576555.1 Oophaga sylvatica | reverse complement strand
ACAATCGCAGCATGCTGCGATTGTCACCGATTGTCGGTCGACAATCGCCAATGCAAGTCTAGGGAGCGATGAAAAATCTGATTACAAACGGACCACACTGTGTGACTTGCGATGAAATCGCATCGGTGTCCTTTAGAAAAGCCGGCAATTCATCCCCGCTATACTGTAAAATCACACTGACAGCTTTAATAAAGACTAGAAAGAATAGATATATATACATAAAACACATATATATATATATATATATATATATATATATACACACATGTCATTGTGACATGTACATATACATATATTTATAGTTCATACACTTCTACATACTGTTATAGGCGCTAATTCAATTGCCGGGTTTTGTGAAATCACAGAAGCCGACATTAAATGATACATTGTTTCCACACATTTAACCATGTAATTTCATGTATTTTATATATGTTTGAAACATACAATTACATGAGTGTATTTGTGCAAAATTTCAGACATGTAGGGGTTAATTAAAGGTGTAATTTCGTTGAAAAAAAATGCGTGGGCTCCCGCTGTATTTTCTCCACCAGACAGACAAACAAAGCGAGTGGGGGCAGATAATAATAGCCTAGGGAGGGTACATTTTTTTTGTGCCCCCCCTGGCTACTAACATCTGCCCCCAGACACCCCAGAAAGGGCAAATCTATAATTAGATTCGCCCTTTCTGGCACTTTGCCCTCTATTCCCATTGCCCTGTAGCGGTGGCGAATGGGTTAATTATCTCACCTTACTGTCACCTTGCTATTGAAAGGTGACCTTAAGGTAGGTTAATAATTGAGAGATGTCAATTAGACAACTATCAATTATTAATCCTATTGAAGTAAATAAAAAAACACACACACTTTAAGAATAAATAATTTTAATGAAATAAAAAACACATTTTTTTGACCATATTTTATTTTACACTTAATCCGTGCGAAGCCATTGATCTCCTAAAATAAAGAAAAAAAAATAAAACAACATTATTCTTACCTATTCCGCCGATCTGTCACGTCCCACGCTGTAATCCTTCACAAAGGGTTAACTAGCTTTGAGCCAAGCAGTGCAAGTAATCCTGCATGCTCAGCTCAAAGCTCATGAATGAATAAGTTCCTCTCCTGGCGACAGGAGAGGATGGTTTCATGAATGAAGCTTAATTGATTGTGTCCACTTTCCCTTTAGGTCAGGTCACTAAAGTTAAATTGCCAATAAATCAATTAAGCTCCATTCATGAATCTATTCCTCTACTTTCGCTGGGAGAGGAACTTATTCATTCAGGGGAATACAGGTCTGAGACAGCATTATTAGCTCTCTGCGACCTGTAACCTGTTAAGGGTATGCCACACTACCGCTGGGTAAGTATCTAATCGCTGTGTGGCACCTTTTCTTAGCGATTTAGCGGTACTTTTGTACCGCTAAAGTCGTTAAGAAGATCGCTAACGGCGATAGCGTCGTTAACTATATCGCTAAATGTGGCAGCATTTAGCGATATAGAAACAATCCCGCTAGCGATCGCATTAGTATGCGTCGTTATCGTGATCGCTAGCGGGATTGTTTAGTGTGGCAGTACCTTTAACCCTTTCTGATGGATTACAGCGTGGGACCTGACTGTACATCGGATTGGTAAGTATAATTTGGTTTTTTTATTTTACTTTTATTACAGGAAATGGTTTTAGCAGGAAAATAAAATATGGTCAAAAACTGTGTGATTATTTAATTAAACTTATTTTTTATTAAACTGTGTGTGTTTGATTTTTCTTTCATACAATAGGATTAATAATTGATAGTTCTCTAATTGACAGCTATCAATTATTAACCTGCCTTAAGGTCACCTTTCAATACTAAGGTGACAGTAAGGTGAGATTAACCCATTCGCCACCGCTACAGGGCAATGGGAATAGACGGGCAAAGTGCCAGAAAGGCGAATCTAATTATAGATTTGCCCTTTCTGGGGTGTCTGGGGGCAGATGTTAGTAGCCAGGGGGGCACAAAAAAAATTTACCCTCCCTAGGCTATTATTATCTGCCCCCACTCGCTTTGCTTTGTCTGTCTGGTGGAGAAAATACAGCGGGAGCCCACGCATTTTTTTTCAACGAATTTACACCTTTAATTAACCCCTACATGTCTGAAATTTAGCACACATATACTCATGTAATTGTATGTTTCAAACATATATAAAAATACATGAAATTACATGGTTAAATGTGTGGAAACAATGTATCATTTCATGTCGGCTTCTGTGATTTCACTGAAGCCGGCAATTGAATTAGCGGCTATAACAGTATGTAGAAGTGTAAGAATTATAAATATATGTATATATACATGTCACAATGACATATATATATATATTATATATGTGCTCTATGTGTATATATCTATTCTTTCTTTTGGCATTTAAATACTATTCTTTTGGATCCATTATATGTCAGTTTTGCAAGCCTGCGAGAAAATCTCGCAAGTCGGATGAAAATCGGATGTTACAAGGTACACACACATGCGATTAAATCGCATCTTTGAAGGAAAATCGGATGCCAGAAGGATGTGTGATGTTTTTATTTTGATCCGACAATCGACCGTCTAAAACGGACCGATTTTTTGTGGTTGTGTGTGACTCCAGCCTTATACATAATTTTAGCAAATGTTCTCGGCCTCAAGTCGTAAACACCCGCTGGCTGGCCGTGTCACCCACTGGCCGGAAGTATGCTTAGTCATACATACATTTACGAGTCGGAAACCCCGCAGTGCATACTGCATAGGCTGGGGGGATTGATAGGTCTGCAGTCACACAGAGTAATTGTAGAGTTATTGATTCAGACCGGACCACCCATTTAAGTCACTTCCATAACAAGTAATTCTATTATCTTATACAAATATCGGGTGTATATATATTATATGACTCAAGTTAATCTGTTTCTGCACCAAGACTGGGCTGAGTATTTATATGTTCATCAAACCACCCCCTCCCCAAAACCGAAAAAAGAGGAAAAAGAGGATTAACCCCTTAATGACCCCAGCTTTTTTCGGTTTTGCGTTTTCGTTTTTTGCTCCCCTTCTTCCCAGAGCCATAACTTTTTTATTTTTCCGTCAATATGGCCATGTGAGGGCTTATTTTTTGCGGGACGAGTTGTACTTTTCAACGATATCATTGGTTTTACCATGTCGTGTACTCAAAAATGGTAAAAAAAATTCCAAGTGCGGTGAAATTGCAAAAAAGTGCAATCCCACACCTGTTTTTTTGTTTGGCTTTTTTGCTAGGTTCACTAAATGCTAAAACTGACCTGCCATTAAGATTCTCCAGGTCATTACGAGTTCATAGACACCAAACATGTCTAGGGTCTTTTTTATCTAAGTGGTGAAAAAAAATTTCAAAATTTGCTAAAAAAAAAAAAAAAAAAATTGTGCCATTTTCCAGTACCCATTTTTCGTGATCTCAGGTTGGGTGAGGGCTTATTATTTGCGTGCCAAACTGTTTTTAAGGATTCCATTTATGTGCAGATATGATCTTTTCATCTCCCGTTATTGCACTATAATGCAATGTCGTGGCGACCAAAAAAACGTAATTCTGGCGTTTCGATTTTTTTCACACTACGCTGTTTAGCGATCAGGTTAATCCTTTTTTTTATTGATAGATCGGGTGATTCTGAACGCAGCGATACTTAATATGTCTATGTTTGATTTTTTTTTTATTTTGAATGGGGCGAAAGGGGGGTGATTTCAACTTTTATATTCTTTTAATTTTTATAATATTTTTTTTTTAAATTTTGGCATGCTTCAGCATCCACTACTTGATCGCCTCTGCTACATATAGGCGATGAGCAGATCACCTATATGCAGGGCGGGCGTTAGGGGCAGGCAGACTAGGCAGCTGTCTAGGGCCCCCGCTGCCCTAGGGGCCCCCAGCCAGGGGCGTACATACTGCCGGGCCTAGAGGTGGAGGGTGCCCCTGCAGGCAGGCCTGGTATCATACAGCATCAGGCCCCTCTCACTCCCTCCTGTAATCATGCGAACACCTGGGGGAGAGAGGGGGCGCGGAGTGCAGGAGTTCAAAAAGGGGGTGTGTCATGCAAGGAGAGACGCTGGCCAATGAACGCTTTCCTCACTAGACTGAGGAGAGCGCTCACTGGCTGCCGTCTCTGTCCTCCTGCATTGCGCGTCCCAATGGTGACTGGTGAGTGTTCACCTGCAGTCAGGGGCCCGGGGCCGCACAGCACAAAGGGGACAAAAGTGGAAGAAGAGCAAGAGTTACAGGGGGTCTTCTGCTCCCTCCACTGTTCTGTTCCCAGCATCTCCTCACAGAGAAGAGATGGGGGAGGAGCTCACTGCACAGGACAGCAGGGCAGCAGCAGGGGGCTGATATCAGTCCTGTCTGCTCTGGGTCCCCATCCCCCACAGTGGGGTCTGCAGCCCTCCTCCAGGGGCTTATCTGATCACCTGATATCACAGATTAGTGCTTGTATATGTATGAATGTGTGTAACTGTGTGTGTACAGTGTGTGTGTGTGTATGTGTATGCTTCTGTCTGTGTGTGTATCTGTGTATGTATGTACGGTATGCGTATACTGTATGTGTATATAACTGTATGTGTGTATGTACAGTATGTGTGTACGGTATGCGTATACTGTATGTGTATATAACTGTATGTGTGTATGTATGGTATATTTGTATGTGTACGTATGACGGTATATATATGTGTATGTATGGTATATGGGTGTGTTTGCATATACCGTATATGCATGTGTATGTACGGTGTATGTATGTACAGTATGTGTGTATGTATGACGGTATATATATGTGTATCTGTGTGTATGTATGGTATATGGGTGTGTTTGCATATACCGTATATGCATGTGTATGTACGGTGTATGTATGTACAGTATGTGTGTATGTATGACGGTATATATATGTGTATCTGTGTGTATATATGGTATATGGGTGTGTTTGCATATATACGGTATATGTATGTGTATGTACGGTGTATGTATGTACGGTATGTGTGAACGTATGTCGGTATATATATGTGTATCTGTGTGTATGTATGGTATATGGGTGTGTTTGCATATACGGTATATGTATGTGTATGTATGGTGTATGTATGTACGGTATGTGTGTACGTATGTCGGTATATGTATGTGTATCTATGTGTATGTACGGTGTATGTATATACGGTATATGTATGTGTATCTGTGTATGTACAGTATATATATATGTACGGTATATGTAGAGCAGATACTTGATGATACAGCTACCAGACATATAATGTAATACAATGCATACATGGTCGGGTTCTGCCGGTTCCAGCAGTAATCACATAACCACGAGGAGGCGCTCTCCACACTTGCTGTCATGTGCCAACTAGAGCGTCAGCCATATCTGTAGTGTCCTATACACTGACATAGCGGACACTAGTTGTCACTTGACTGCAAGTCTGACTGCGCTGGAGCCAGCAGAACCGAATGCTAACGGATATATATAATAATAATAATCTTTATTTATATAGCGCCAACATATTCCGCAGCGCTTTACATTTTAACAGTTTCAAAACACAAGTCATAAGTAACAACGTTAACAATACAATAATTAAAGCAAAATAAGCCGCCCCTGCTCGTGAGAACTTACAATCTACAATAAGGTGGGGAAGGTGCAAAGTACAGGTGTGTATATACAATGATGTATTTACAATGATGGTCCAGCCATCTTGAGGGAGTGATGGATATATATATTTATTACACACACACACAGTATATATATATATATATATATATATATATATCCATCTCAGTTAAAAAATATACATATATATATTTTTTAGAGGTGTAGGGGCCCAAATAGAACTTTTGCTATGGTGCCCTGTGATTGTTATGTACGTGAGTGAGGGGGGCCCGCCCGGTGCCAACAGAGCAGGGGGTGACAGGAGGCAGGAGCCAGCTGCTGCGGCTAAAGCCTGTGCCCGCTGCTAAAGAGAAATTCATATTCACTGCTCCCCACGCCCATAGTCGCTCCCACCACTATGCACTGAAGCTGGTGCTGAGAGATGGGAGGGACTATAGGGGTGGAGAGCAGTGAACATTCATTTCACTTTAATAGCGGGCACAGTAGCCGCAGTAACTGCTGCTTTCTGCCACGGTTCCTAGAGTGGACCCACTGGATCGCGGTACCGACCGAACCTGGGCGAGCTGACCAGGTGAAACTGACCCCTATACAGGGAGCGTTAGGAGCAGGCCCAGGGGGAGGGTATACCGCAATAGCTAGTACCAGCGACCAGCTCGTAGGAGACAGGAGGGACCAAGGTTGCAGACCAGAACCTGGACCAAATAGAGCATGCACTGGAGAATGCACAGAGGACCAGGACAGAGCAGAGCACACATTGGGTAATGTACAGGGAACCAGAGCGGAATGGAGTGGGCTTTAGGTAATGCACAGAGGGACCAAGACGGAGCAGAGCGCGCACTGGATATGCGCAGGGGATCAGGACGGAGCAGAATGCGCACTGGGTAATGCACAGGGGACCAGAGCAGAGTGCGCACTGGGTAATGCACAGGGGACCAGAGCAGAGCGCGCACTGGGTAATGCACAAAAGACCCGAGGTTAGACAAAGCATGCACCCTGGGTAGAGCGCTGGGACCTGAGACACACCAGTACAGAGTATGCACTAGAGTGAATAACCAGGCTCCGATGTAAGAGAGAGACCGCCTGATATACTGTCACCAGACACAGAGGAGGTGAGCACTTCCACGTCAGGACACCGGAAATAAAATAAAGAATCCAGCAAGCGCACGGCCGCAGCCTAGGGAAGCACACGATGCAGCCGTGGACTGCGGGCCACCCGGAAGGCACGCAAGCCCGGCGATACCCGGCGTGACCCGATACCACCAGCAGAGGAGGCCCGAGGAGCAACAGCAGAGCGGCAGGCTGCGGTGGTAACACAGACATCCATGGCCACTCGTGGGTTAATATGTGTAGAGCCTGACTGGAATACCGATGGGCAAGTTGTAGCTGGTATTCACCTACTGCCCTCTGCTTTTCATAAAGCTTCGCCAACATGTGTAATGTGGAGTTCCAGCGTGGGGTCACGTTGCACACCACTCGGTAAGCTGGCATTTGCAAGCACAGCTGCTGCACTGCCAGGCCAATGGTGACTGTAGCTGACTTGCAGAAATGGGCGCACAAGCGGCGTACCTTCACAAGTAGCTCAGACAAATCTGGTAAGGTTTTCAGAAATCGCTGAACAACTAAGTTGTGCAAGTGGGCAAGGCATGGTACGTGTGCGAGCTTGAGAAGCTTCAGAGTCGCCACCAGGTTACGGCCATTATCACACAAGATCATGCCTGGTTGTAGGTCTGGTATACCTTTCCACAACTCTGCGTCAGTGTGCTGTTTATCACCTAAACAAATTAGTTTCAGCAAAGCCAGCTGCCGTGTCACCGAGGCAGAGCTGCAGTGCTTTCAGCTTGAAACTGACATGGACGCCATGCTCTGAGATGACAATTCGGAGATGGAGATTGAGGAGAGGTTGAAGGAACTGGTGTAGGAAGTTTAGGAAATCCTGATGGAACTAGGGCCTGCAATACTCGGCGTCAGTAGCACTTGTGCCATCCCAGGGTCTGACCAAATATTATCGGCCCACCTAGTCAGGTGCTTTGATGACGTGCCTGAGCATGCTGGTGGTGGTCAGGCTGGTAGTTGTCCGGCCCCTGCTGAGCTTGGTATGGCACAAGTTGCAAATGACCTTTCTTTTATAATCTGTACTTTCAGTAAAAAAGTGCCAGACATGACCATGCTGGCTGTGGTAGGTCAGAGATCCTAATGGAACGCACAATAGCACCAGGATTGAGCCAATAAGATACATTCTAGAGAGCAATGGAGTATGACCCATACCTTCCATCCAATAAAATGGCAGATCCCTCCTCTATTATATTTAACCCCTCTCTGACATGAGACGTACTATCCCATCCATGTGCCCTGGGCCTGTCTGTCCATGGACGGGATAGTAAGTCATAGCGATCTGCCGCACACATGGATGGTGTGCGGTCGATCGCAGCTGGGTGTCAGCTGATTCTCACAAATGCTGCGATCGAATATCGCAGCATTCCGGGAGCAGGCAGAAGGCTGACAGCCCCTCTGCCTTTTGATCGGAGACTCCGCGGCGTGACGGGGGGTCCTGATCGCTGTCATGGTGATCTGATGTCGTCATGACGACATCCAGGTTACCAGAGCTGAAAAACTTCCCGGTCATGTGCAGTGCATGATCAGGAAGTCTCTCAGGTCAGTGCAGTAAGTGCAGCACTGACAGCTTCTATAGCATGCAGATGCTGCTTCATCTGCATGCTATAGAAGTGAGCAGCCTGAAAAAATTATTGTCCCATAGTGAGACAAAGTGTAAAAGACAGAATACAGTAAAAAAAAATGTTTAAATAATTGTAAAATTATTTAAAAAAAAAATAAAAAATACAATAAAGAGCGTCTTTTAGCATGTGACAGCTGCCAAACATAAAAACATTAGTTTTCAACCTGGACGGTGCTAAGATGCGACCGTCCACGCCGAGAACCACTGGTGAATGAGTTGCTGGGAACGCAGCATCAGTAACCGGGGTTGACGTCATAGAGGTTACCTCCGGTCACTGGGCTCCGTTCCCAGCCGGGCTGAGCTGCGGTGAGATCTCCGCTAGCACCGTGAGCGCTCACGGTGCTAGTGGGGATCTCACTGAAGTTACCACAGTTATATCCAGTCACTGGGCTCTGTTCCCAGCCGGGCTGAGCTGTGGTGAGATCCGGGGTCACTTATAAAATTCACATACCAGTAAACAGTAGATTAGTTCCAAAAAGGGGGCACTTCTTGGGCATTGCCAATGTTAGGCCGGGGTCACACTTGCGAGAAACTCACACGAGACTCGCACCTCAATACCCGGCACAGCCACCAGCACTCGAACCGGAGCGATCAGCTGCATAGAAATACATGCAGCTGCACACTCCGGTTCCAAGTGCCAGGGGCAGTGCCGGGTATTCAGGTGCGAGACTCAGGTGAGTTTCTCACAAGTGTGACCCCAGCCTTAAGGCACATCTAGATAAGTTCCTTGGGGGGTTTAGTTTCCAAAATGGGGTCACTTGTGGGGCATTTCCCCTGTTTAGGTACATCAGGGGCTCTCCAAATGCGACATGATACCCGCAGACCATTCCATCAAAGTCTACATTCCAAAACGTCACTACCTCCCTTCTGAGCTCTGCCATTCACCCAAACAGTAGTTTTCTCCCACATATGGGATACCAGCGTACTCAGGAAAAATTGGACAACTTTTGGGGTTCGATTTCTCCTGTTACCCTTGGGAAAGTAAAAAAAATGGGGGACTAAAAGATCATGTTTGTGGAAGAAAAATGTTTTTGTTTTTGTTTTTTTCATGCCCGGGTGTTATAAACTTTAGTGAAACATCTGGGAGTTCTTCAAAGTTCTCAACACACATCTAGATAAGTTCCTTAGGGGGTCCAGTTTCCACAATGGGGTCACTTGTGAGGGGTTTCCACTGTTTAGGCACATCATGGGCTCTCCAAATGCGACATGGCGTTCAATCTCAATTCCAGCCAATTTTGCGCTGAAAAAGTCAAACGGCACTCCTTCCCTTCCGAGCTCTGCCATGCTCCCAAACAGTGGTTTACCCCCACATATGGGGTATCAGCATACTCAGGACAAATTGAACAATAACTTTTGGGGTCCAATTTCTCATATTTTCTTGGGAAAATAAGAAATTGGGGGTGAATAGATCATTTTTGTGGAAAAAATATGATTTTTTAATTTTACTTTTCTATGCTATAAACTTCTGTGAAACCCTTGGGGGTTCAAAGTGCTCACCACACATCTAGATTAGACCCCCTAAGGAACTTATTTCCAAAATGGTGTCACTTGTGGGGGGTTTCCTGTTTAGGCACATCAGGGGCTCTCCAAACACGACATGGCGTCCAATCTCAATTCCAGCCAATTTTGCATTGAAAAGACAAACGGCGCTCCTTCCCTTCTGAGCTCTGCCGTGCGCTGAAACAGTGGTTTACCCCCACATATGAGGTATCGGCGTACTCAAGACAAATTGCACAATAACTTTTGAGGTCCAATTTTTCTGTTAACCTTGGATTTGAATAATTTGGATCTGAAGTAAATTTTTTGTGAAAAAAAGTTTAATGTTCATTCTTTTTCTAAACATTCCAAAAATTCCTGTGAAGCACCAGAATTGTTAATAAACTTTTTCAATGTGGCTTTGAGCACCTTGAGGGGTGCAGTTTTTAGAATGGTGTCACTTTTCTATCATATAGACCCCTTACGCTATGTGCACACGTTCGGGAATTGCCGCGGAAATTTCCGCGGCAATCCCGCACCTCCCTGCCGCGGTAAATACGTATTTTATTGGTATGCGTATTCCTGCTAAAAACTAGCGTTTTGCAAGCGTAATTAGCTTGCAGAATGCTTGCATTTTCCAAGCGATCTGTAGCATCATAGTGTTTGACAAGTGTGACCAACTTTTTACTATTGATACAGCCTATGCCTCATCAATAGTAAAAAGATAGAATGTTAAAAATAATAAAAAAACATAAATAATCGTGATATTCTCACCTTCCGGTGGCCCCCGCAGCCTTCCTGGTCCTCAGCGACACTCCCGGCAACTCCAGTTCCCAGTGATGCCTAGCGACAATGACCCCAGATGACGTAGCATCACGCGAGACCGCTACGTCATCTGGGGTGATTATCGCAATGCATTACTGGGAACGGGATTGGCCGGGAGCGTCGCTGAGAGGCGGGAAAGCTGCAGGGGCCGCCGGAAGGTAAGAATAGCATGTGGAAAGTAAGTGGTTCAATGCATTCCTATGGCGGCGGAATCGCCGCGATTCCGCAAAAAGATTGAACGTGCTGCGTTTTTTTCGCGGAAAAAAAGTGCAGCATGTGCACAAAAATTGTGGAATGCATTCTATTCATAGGATGCGTAAAGCATGCGTTTTTTCAGCGGAAAACTGCCGCAAAAACGCTAAAAAAAAAACGCGAAAAATCCTGAACGTGTGCCCATAGCCTTGAAGTGACTTCAAATGTGAGGTGGTCCCTAAAAAAGAAATGGTGTTGTAAAAATGAGAAATCGCTGTTTAAATTGTAACCATTATAACAAAAAAAAAATGTTGGTTCCAAAATTGTGCTGATGTAAACTAGACATGTGGGAAATGTTACTCATTAAGTATTTTTTGTGACATATCTCTGTGATTTAAGGGCATGAAAATTCAAAGTTGGAAAATTGCAAAAATTTCAACATTTTCACCAAATTTCCGTTTTTTTTACAAATAAACGCAAGTTATAGCAAAGAAATTTTACCACTATGATGAAGTACAATATGTCTCGAGAAAACAATGTCAGAATCACCAGGATCCATGGAAGCGTTCCAGAGTTATTACTTCATAAAGGGACAGTGTTCAGAATTGTAAAAATTGGCCCGGTCCTTAACGTGCAAACCACCCTTGGAGGTAAAGGGGTTAAAAGTACAAACCCACAATAAAGAAAAATTGTGGTAACCCTCAGTAACCTTACAATACTTTTACAGTGTGACGGTTATAATTGATACTGGGTAATTGATACAGGAACCGATATTTCAATAAGCCCTATGTATAATCACTGCTATAGTAACCAATCAGGATACTCACAAACACAAACAAGTGAGAAATCAATGTCCAATCAGACTAGACCAATGAGTATTATAGAGGTATTTTCTAGGCAGGTTTCTCTTATGGTTCAGAGGTAATAAGTCATAGGAAACATACATGGTGAACGAGCAGGGGATCCCTGAGATGGGGCAGAAGGTGAAATTAGATGAAGCATCCGAATGTTAAAGCGGTATTCCCATCTCCAAAATGCTATCCCAATATGTAGTAAGCATAATAATACAGTCATGGCCAAAAGTTTTGAGAATGACACAAATATTAATTTTTACAAAGTCTACTGCTTCACTTTTTCTAATGGCAATTTGCATATACTCCAGAATGTTATAAAGAGTGATCAGCTTAACAGCAATTACTTGCAAAGTCAATATTTGGCTAGAAAATTAACTTTATCCCCCAAAACACATTTCAACATCATTGCAGCCCTGCCTTAAAAGGACCAGCTAACCTCTTTTCAGTGATTGCTCCATTAACACAGGTGTGGGTGTTGATGAGGACATGGCTGGAGATCAATCTGTCATGATTAAGTAAGAATGACACCCCTGGACACTTTAAAAGGAGGCTGGTGCTTGGCATCATTGTTTCTCTTCTGTTAACCATGGTTATCTCTAAAGAAGCACGTGCAGTCATCATTGCAATGCACAAAAATGGCCTAACAGGGAAGAGTATCGCAGCTAGAAAGATTGCACCTCAGTCAACAATCTATCGCATCATCAAGAACTTCAAGGAGAGAGGTTCCATTGTTGCCAAAAAGGCTCCAGGGCGCCCAAGAAAGACCAGCAAGCACCAGGACCATCTCTTAAAAGTGTTTCAGCTGCGGGATCGGGCTACCAGCAGTGCAGAGCTTGCTCAGGAATGGCAGCAGGCAGGTGTGAGTGCATCTGCATGCACTGTGAGGCGGAGACTCTTGGAGCAAGGCCTGGTCTCAAGGAGGGCAGCAAAGAAGCCACTTCTCTCCAGAAAAAACATCATGGACAGACTGATATTCTGCAAAAGGTACAGGCAGTGGACTGCTGAGGACTGGGGTAAAGTTATTTTCTCTGATGAATCCCCTTTTCGATTGTTTGGGACATCAGGAAAACGCCTCATTCGGAGAAGACAAGGTGAGCGCTACCACCAGTCTTGTCTCATGCCAACTGTTAAGCATCCTGAAACCATTCATGTGTGGGGTTGCGTCTCAGCCAAGGGAATCGGCTCTCTCACAGTCTTGCCTAAAAACACAGCCATGAATAAAGAATGGTACCAGAATGTCCTCCAAGAGCAGTTTGGGGATCAACAATGCCTTTTCCAGCATGATGGAGCACCTTGCCATAAAGCAAAGGTGATAACTAAATGACTCAGGGAACAAAACATAGAGATTTTGGGTCCATGGCCTGGAAACTCCCCAGATCTTAATCCCATTGAGAACTTGTGGTCAATCATCAAGAGATGGGTGGACAAACAAAAACCTAAAAATTCTGACAAAATGAAAGCATTGATTGTGCAAGAATGGACTGCTATCAGTCAGGATTTGGTCCAGAAGTTGATTGAGAGCATGCCAGGGAGAATTTCAGAGGTCCTGAAGAAGAAGGGTCAACACTGCAAATATTGACTTGCTGCATTAACTCATTCTAACTGTCAATATAAGCTTTTGTTACTCATATGTTTGCAATTATTATATTTCTGTCTGTGATAAAAACATCTGTCAAACACACATAAAAACCAGAGGGCAGCAGATCATGTGAAAATATAATATTTGTGTCATTCTCAAAACTTTTGGCCATGACTGTATTACTAAATGCTTTCAATTAGAAAGGTAGTATAGTTCTTGTGATTAGCTATGTCGTTCACCCAATGTACAGGGCATTGCAGTAGCTTAGATATCCATGGTTATGACCACTAGCTGTCCCTGGATGAGTGGTTGTAACCAGGGCCGGCGTCAGCACCCGGCGTACCCAGGCATGTGCCGGGGCCCTGAGCAGGCGGGGAGCCCACTCACCGTCGGGCACCCCGGCGCCCATTAGCGGAGAACGGTGCCAGTGCCGCCACTGGGCCACCCCGCTTGCTCAGGGCACCGGCAGCCGGCACAATACTTACATCTCCCCGTGCCTCCGCAGCTCCGGGGGGCCCCTGCAGGGCACCCGCGCTTCCTCTTACAGCAGCGCCGCTGGATGATGTCATCATTCAGCGGCCGGCTGTGGCAGAGAGAGAAAGCGCGGGAGCCGGTGATGCTGCGGGAGTGCCTGCGGTGCGGACGCCGGACAGGTGTATGTGTGTGTGTGAATGTGCAGACAGGTGAATGTTGCTGTGTGTGTCTGTGTGTGTGTAGGTGGAGGAGAGTGCAATTGTCACGTTACTGGCGATACTGGACTGGAGGCCAGTGGCCGGAGCAGCGATGCACAGGTGACCGGACCGTGGAAAGACTTCTGGAGGTGCAGTATATGGCGGTGGAAGTTCACTGTGTCAGCAGATGCCAGGGCCTGCCCGAGCCGGCCAAGATCACACTCAAGCACCAAGTCCGTTTAAATGATATAAGGTTGAGGTAGGAACAGCAGGGTTTCCACAGGAGACAGGAAGATGCCAGCAAAACACCTTCCAGATCAGGAGCTCAGATAATGCTTCACTCAGTTAGACTGAGCACCACAATATACTCAGCAACAGGAAGCTGCACTGGCCAGGTATATATATAGCAGGTCCAATCAGACTTAATCAGGGCGAGAACAATCAGCAGGGCAGGTGATGATCTCTATCCAATCAGTTTCAATCAAGGCGGGGACAATCAGCAGGGCAGGTGATGATCTCTATCCCAGACAAAGTTCATATGGTTTTCAGGCTGAAGTTATTCAAGTTCCGAATAGCTCCACAGCAAAGGAACAGACTAGCAAGCCATGGTTCACAGGTTCAAATCCTGACAATACTCCCCTCTTAACGGCGGCCTCTGGACGCAACTTGCCCAGGTTTTGCAGGATACCGCCGATGAAATTGTCCGATCAAACGAGGAGCATTGACGTTGCTTACTGGTTCCCATGAATTTTCCTCCGTGTCGTAACCCTGCCATTTGATCAAATACTGTAAACGATTTCTGTGTATTCGGGAATCCAAGATCTTTTCCACCACAAACTGCTCCTGTCCGTCCACTTCAATTGCATCGGGAGGCGGAGGGGATCGTTCTGGAAATGGATTGGCTGTGGTGGCTTTCAACAAAGACACATGAAAAACAGGATGAATCTTCATTGATGTTGGTAGCTGTAGACGAACGGCTAATGGACTCACAATCTTACTGATTTTGTATGGTCCCACAAACTTTTGTCCTAATTTAGGAGAAGGAATCTTCAATTTCAAATTCTTAGTGGATAACCACACTCGATCTCCAACCCTAAACGTGGGAGTGGGTCTCCGATACCTGTCGGCCGCTTTTTTGTATTTCTCCTGAGCTTCCTTTAATGTGTCTTTCAGAACATTAAGATTTTGCTGTAATAGAGAGATTCTTTCTGCGACTGCTGGTATTAATGGTGCCACAGGATTTTTGGGAAGGATGTTTGGGTGATATCCAAGATTTGCAAAAAATGGCATCTGTTTCGTAGAGGCATTCTGTGAATTGTTATATGAAAATTCCACAAATGGCAGCAGATCCACCCAGTCGTCTTGTAGATGGCAAATATAACAACGAAGATACTGCTCCAGCGTCTGATTTGTACGTTCTGTCTGGCCGTTAGATTGCGGATGGTAAGCGGTTGACAATCATACTTTGATGTCTAGCGCTGAGCATAAACTGCGCCAAAATTTGGATGTAAATTGCACACCTCGATCTGAGACGACTTCATCCGGCACTCCGTGGAGGCGAAAAACATTTCAAATTATCAGATTGGCTGTATCTTTTGCTGAAGGTAGACCTGAACACGGAATGAAATGCGCTGCTTTCGTAAGTCGATCCACTACTACCAGAATGGATGTCTTTCCCTTGGACTCTGGTAGATCTACTATAAAGTCCATTGAAATCGATCCCCACGGTCGTGTTGGGATGGCGAGAGACTGCAATAGTCCCATAGGGGATGCACGTGGAGTTTTATATCTGGCACAGATGTCACAGGAATTAACGTACTTCTTCACGTCTTCTTGAAAGTTCGGCCACCAAAAGAAACGTGACAAAAACTCCTGCGTTTTCTGTGTCCCTTTGTGTCCTGCAATTTTAGAATCATACACTAGTTGTAGAACTTTTAACCGAGCTGCTTCTGGTACATATAGTCGTCGACCATCAGTCCATACTTGATTTTTAAAAAGCAGATGCACGTCCCCTGATGGATGTGATAGAAACGAGTCTGTTTCGTATGCTGCTTTCAAATCTTCCAGCAAATCTCCATCATGTATTACTCCCAAGATCTTAGTATCTGCCACAATGGGTTTGGGTGTTGTTACAAGATTAGCTTCGCTTGAAAACATTCTGGATAATGCGTCTGCTTTCTTGTTGCGGGAGCCTGGTCGATATGATATTACAAAATTGAATTGATTCAAAAACAGACTCCAATGGGTCTGCCGAGGAGAGAGGCATTTTGCAGACCTGATAAACTCCAGATTGCGATGATCGGTCAACACCAAAATTTGCTGTGCAGCCCCTTGGAGATGATGTCTCCACTCTTTGAATGCTGATATGATGGCGAGCAATTCTTTATTTCCCACGTCATAGTTCTTTTCGGCTACAGACATACGTTGTGAGAAAAATGCACATGGATGCAGCAACTTC
Organism: Oophaga sylvatica; assembly: GCA_033576555.1. Classification (NCBI taxonomy): domain Eukaryota; kingdom Metazoa; phylum Chordata; class Amphibia; order Anura; family Dendrobatidae; genus Oophaga; species Oophaga sylvatica. The sequence goes on along the minus strand of JARQOD010000003.1, from coordinate 28,942,770 downwards.
TTTTCCCCTGTCCTCTGGGAGAGGATAGCACCGACCGCACAGTCTGAAGCATCCACCTCGATGATAAAAGCCAATTCAGGGTCAGGATGGCGTAATATGGGAGCCGTTGTGAATTTCCTTTTTAAGCGAGAGAACGCTTCTTGCGCTTGGGGTGTCCAGATGAATTTTGCTCCCTTTTTTGTTAGTTGCGTGATGGGTAGCACGATTTCTGAAAAATTCTTAATAAAACGTCTGTAAAAGTTGGCGAACCCCACAAAACGCTGAACTTCTTTCACATTTTTAGGGATAGGTCACTCGGTGATAGCTTGCGTTTTCTTAGCATCCATCCGTAATCCTTGAGGTGAAATGACGTATCCCAAGAACTGAATCTCTTCTTGATGGAATTCACATTTTTCTAATTTAATATATAACGAATTCTCCCTTAATCGTTGTAGCACTTGTCTTACGTGCGTCTGATGTTCCTCCATAGAGTTTGAAAAGATCAGGATGTCATCTAGATAAACGACCACGAACTGATCCAACAGGTCTCGGAAAATATCATTTGCCAGGTGCTGGAAGGTAGCTGGAGCATTGGCGAGTCCGAAGGGCATCACTAGACTTTCAAAGTGTCTGTATCGGGTACGAAAAGCCGTCTTCCATTCATCTCCAGGCTTTATACGTACTAAATTGTATGCCCTACGTAAATCTAACTTAGTGAAGATCTTCGCACTTTTGTACTCTTTCTAGGAGTTCCGGGATCAACGGTAGAGGATAACGTTTTTTTACCATGACTTTATTAAGCTCCCTGTAGTCCACTACTGGCCGTAATGTTCCATCCTTCTTTTTAACAAAGAATATAGGGGCTCCAGCGGGAGAAGATGATGGACGAATGAATTTTTTGCTTAGATTTTCATCAATAAATTCTTTGAGAGCCTTCAGTTCAGGACCCGCTAAAGGGTAGATAGTTCCAAACGGTATAGCCGCTCCCGGGAGTAGTTCTATTGGGCTGTCGTATGGTCGATGCGGAGGAAGTGTATCAGCTCCCTTCTTGTCACAGACATCCAAGAAATCTTCGTACACCGCTGGGAGCTGAGGCAATTCTGGATTCTGAACTGCTTCTAATGTGGATTCACTTGGAACCACTGCTTGAACTTCTTTTTCGGGGAAACTGATCTTTTTCATCTCCCAATCGATGATAGGATTTTGCTTCTGCAGCCAGGGCAAACCTAAAATGATGGGAAAATGTGGAGAAGAAATAATTAGGAAGGTTAACATCTCACGATGCTGGGACTCAATAAAGATCTCCAAAAGTCCTGTCTCATGATCCACTGGCCCCGAATTCAGTGGAGATCCATCTACCGTCTCCATCACAATAGGTGAACGTTTTTTCTGCACATCTATGCCATGATTTTGAGCAAATGCAGAATCCATGAACATCCCGCTGGCCCCAGAGTCAATCATGGCTGATGCGGTGATCCACTGGGAGTTAACCTTCAGTTTGATAGTTATAAAATAATGTGATTCTCTGTTCTCCTTCCTGGTAGGTGGAACTATGGATGATATGGACTGGATCTCATCTTTAGCGTAATCAGTCTCTGAGATGAAAGACTCCTCGTCGGAAGAATCAGGATCCATTATGGCAGCCACCATTTTTCTTGAACGGTTTGTGGGACGACTTGGACAGTTAATAAGAAAATTTCCTGCTTCCCCGCAGTACAGACATAGATTCTCTTTAAATCTCTGTTCTCTTCGTTCTGCACTCGCTCGTCTCTGGATCGCATCCACCTGCATTGGCTCTAGTTCTGTATCTCGGACATTCCGGCTAGGCACTTCTTTAGTGACCGATGGCAGGGAGGAGTTATAAGAATTAGTTGAACGATTCATGGAGGTCCACTTCTCTTGTCGTCATTCAGACAGACGGGTGTCAACCCGGATGCAATGCTTGATGAAATCATCCAGATCCGAAGGGGTCTCTCCACGGGCAAGTTCGTCTTTTACTGCACTAGAAAGTCCTCTTTTGAAGAAAGTTACTTTTGCTGCATTATTCCATTCAGTGTCGACGGCCCACCTCCTATACTCCATAGCATACTCTGCGACGGGGCGTTTGCCTTGTCGTAATGCCAGCAACGACGTTGATTCAGCGGTAGCGGCACGATTTGGGTCGTCAAACATCTGCTGCATCGCTCGAATAAACTCGTTCAGATTGTCTAAATGTGCGTCCCGAGTCTCAATCAGAGGATTAGCCCAAGCGATCGCTTTGTGGGTTAACAGCATAATGATGCATAGCACCTTTGACCTATCAGTCGGGAACTGATTAGCATGTGTATCGAAGAACAGGTAACGTTGATTTAAAAATCCACGAAATTTATCTCGATCACCGCCAAAATGAAAAGGTGGTAGCTTGGGGGGCGTGGTAGACGCTGAGACGGAAGCTTGTCCTTCTAGCTGTGTAATGCGAGCAGTCAACACTTGTACCGTACTCTGCAGATCATGGATAGCTTGTTGGTGATTCTGGACATTATGATCGCTTTGTGCAATAAATGCGTCCATCCGTGCTTTTCCATTCACCTGTTCGGTGTGCAAACTGGACATTGCACCCTGCAGTTTTCTGACACGTGTATCCATAGTTTCTGCTCCAGCGGCCTCCATTTTTGAGAGGCTGAGTATTCTGTCACGTTACTGGCGATACTGGACTGGAGGCCAGTGGCCGGAGCAGCGATGCACAGGTGACCGGACCGTGGAAAGACTTCTGGAGGTGCAGTATATGGCGGTGGAAGTTCACTGTGTCAGCAGATGCCGGGGCCTGCCCGAGCACGGGCCGGCCAAGATCACACTCAAGCACCAAGTCCGTTTAAATGATATAAGGTTGAGGTAGGAACAGCAGGGTTTCCACAGGAGACAGGAAGATGCCAGCAAAACACCTTCCAGATCAGGAGCTCAGATAATGCTTCACTCAGTTAGACTGAGCACCACAATATACTCAGCAACAGGAAGCTGCACTGGCCAGGTATATATAGCAGGTCCAATCAGACTTAATCAGGGCGAGAACAATCAGCAGGGCAGGTGATGGTCTCTATCCCAGACAAAGTTCATATGGTTTTCAGGCTGAAGTTATACAAGTTCCAAATAGCTCCACAGCAAAGGAACAGACCAGCAAGCCATGGTTCACAGGTTCAAATCCTGACAGCAATGATGGGGAGAAGGCCATTATGGAGGTGATGAGGAGAAGGCAATGATGGGGGTGATGGGGAGAAGGCATTAATGGAGGTGATGGGGAGAAGGCATTGATGGTGGTGATGGGGAGAAGCCAATGATGGGGGGTGATGGGGAGAAGGCATTTATGGAGGTGATGGGGAGAAGGCCATGATGGAGGTGATGAGGAGAAGGCCATGATGGAAGTGATGGGGAGAAGGCATTGATGGAGGTGACGGGGAGAAGGCAATGATGGAGGTGATGGGAGAAGGCAATGATGGGGGGTGATGGGGAGAAGGCATTGATGGAGGTGATGGGGAGAAGGCAATGATGGGGGGTGATGGGGAGAAGGCATTGATGGAGGTGATGGGGAGAAGGCCATGATAGAGGTGATGGGGAGAAGACAATGATGGAGGTGATGGGGAGAAGGCCATGATGGAAGTGATGGGGAGTAGGCCATGATGGAGGTGATGGGGAGAAGGCCATGATGGAGGTGATGGGAAGAAGGCATTGATGGAGGTGATGGGGAGGCCATGATGGAGGTGATGGGGAGAAGGTCATGATGGAGGTGATGGGGGAGAAGGCCATGATGGGGGTGATGGGGAGAAGGCATTGATGGAGGTGATGGGGAGAAGGCCATGATGGAGGTGATGGGGAGGTGATACGTCCTCTCCTGAGCCGTAACAGTTAATACTAGGAAAATCCGAATTGGAATTAAGTAAATTATTCAAGCTCATAAGACAATATATGACATAAATCCTTCCCCACATATGAGGCCAGAATCAGAGCTATTTTTACGAAAATATTTTATTAATAAATAACAATAGTAAAATTATTATTGCAGAGTATCACAAAAAACAGGTCATGAGGAAAGGACAATTTTTCCCCCACCATGTAACACACTAAACCACATCATGTACATAATGAAGTAAAAAGACCTTATATTAAAGATCTAGTGCACGTGCATACTGTGAAACGCAAAACTTGCGACTATAATCAATTTGTTCAATAACAATGGGAGAGTGCAAATACATAGCATCAAATGGTTAAATTGTACCGATTTTTAACTTACATGTGGGGGAGAGTCCTGACCGCAGCCTGGCGCCCCAACGCGCGTTTCGCCGTTTCTTCGTCAGGAGGCGTGGCTAAGGTCAGGTCTGTGCCCCATTAAATAGTGCCAAAATCAGGTGAAAACTATAACAATTACCAGGTGACGTGTGCTTAACTTCCGGGTAAATAGTATGACATGGATAGTGGCCATTCAAATGTCAGGCACGTGTTCTTCGTCATCGCCACAAGGGGATGAACCATATTTGAACCAATGGTGATAAAGATTAGATGTTGACCGGAATGAATGCAAGGCGCTTATCCATGACCAATCGGAAGCAAGGTTACATCCCTAATAGGCAGTTGAATTGCGCATGCGCAGGTTACGTCACACCATACGGGGGATTTCCCTCAGCGCCCGTGGAGCGTACATCCTCCCTCCGCTGCTAAGCAGCAGGGGAAGATGACGCAACCAATGGGCGGATCGGGAAATCCCTGGTGCGTGGCAACCCGCGCATGCGCGCAGCCACAAAGGGAGAACCAAATAATAGGAAAATATGTGTGAGTACTATATTGGATAGTGATATAAATGGAGGAAATATATAAACTAATGTTAATTACCAGTGAAAGAATGTGTGCTACAATAAAAATGCTCAAGGGGAAAAAATTAAACAATATAGACAGTTGTAATTGAACACAAATTGTCCATACGATCAAATAATAAACAAGGCCGACAAGGGAAACATAAATGGGGAAAACATAATCTAAACATAAGAAATAACATTCAATTAAATTACATACATAATATTAAAGGATCTGAGCAAGGATTCACATGTTCTTATTCGTCTTGATCTTTAGAGGATTCTCCAACAGTGATGCAAGGGCACCAACCCTGAGCCCAAGGATACCCACGAACCCCTCCAACCTCCAAAGCAACACCGGCACCATCACCAGAATGGAGAAACCGGACTCTCAAGGTAAGTATTAAAGCTGAAAAATAGAACTTAATATAAGTAACAATATTAAACAACAAGGAATGATACAAACTAAGGGGATTTAAAACCTATAAAAGGCACAGAGTGAAAGAACTGTATGGATTGAAAGATATAAAAATGCATCTATGCTATGAGGATTTACAAAAATGAGCCAAAGGCATGGTTTTCATTTAGGCCGTATGGGACCAAGGAATTTAATCGATGAATCCAACGACTTTCAATCTGAGAAAGTGTTTTAAATAGATTACCTCCTCTGATCCCAAGATTAACTTGGTCTATAGCCATGATTTTTAATCCCTGTGCGTCTGAATCGTGTTGACTTTTAAAATGTCTGGGTAGAGTTTTAAGCTGTTCATCTTCTTTGGAATCTTTAGTTTGTGATACTCTGCAATAATAATTTTACTATTGTTATTTATTAATAAAATATTTTCGTAAAAATAGCTCTGATTCTGGCCTCATATGTGGGGAAGGATTTATGTCATATATTGTCTTATGAGCTTGAATAATTTACTTAATTCCAATTCGGATTTTCCTAGTATTAACTGTTAGTTTTCTGTTTTATAACAGTGTTGAATTTCCATATGGATTTGAAAGCCAGAGAGAAGGTCTGGCAAGACAAAGCGTCTAACTTGTTTAAACAGAGTAACACAACTAGTTTTAATGTTGCACAGAGTGATAATAAGGAAATCATGTCAAAATATAAAAACATGTTAAATAAGAAAACTCGGATATGGTGGACCAAAACCACGCTGGATAATTATATCCAGCAAAGAATTGTACCACGTGGTTTACGTATACAATTATACCCTACGTTTGGATTGGATAATGAGGAATTGATTAATAAATGGATTAATGCAGCTTCAGCTTGTTCAATTATCTTTATGGAGATTATTAATAATAAAAATGCCTCATCTCTTATTGAAATTGACGAGGAACTCACTAGTTTACAAAGAGATCTTAATTCTAAATTAACCCCTGAAGAGTTGAACAAATTCCATGAAGAAATGAACTTGGATGTTGAAAAATGGGATCAACAAATCAGTGCAACCAAAATTAAAAAGTACACCAGAGATAAACAGGATTATGAGCAGAAAAATTTTTTCCGATGGCAGAGTAGAACTTGGGACCAACCGAGATCCAAACCATCTCTTAGAAGTCCCTCCATTTCCTCCATATCTTCTACATCAAGTAATGCCCCATCTAATTCTGAGCAAGAACTCCAAACGTCTAGACAGATGAACACTAGATTTGGAGGGAGAAATAGACATCAAAATAGACAAGGCAACCATAATTTTGGTAATAAAAGAAATGATCATCCGAAGGTAATTAATTTATCTTCTCATACTTTGACTTCTGAGCACCTTTCTCTATTAGAAAAGGGATTAACTTTTTCTCCCTCCCAATCTCTAGACTTATTCACGACGGTGAAAGATGTTCATCTGTTTGCAAGGAAACTTATTCTTAAAAGATATTATGAAAAAAACAATATGGGACTTACATTAAATTCTATGGAGGAATTGGAGGCCGTTGCCATCTTGGAATCTCTTGCGGAGGAGAGCAATCCCTCTGATTTGGTGAGCACTTTTCCTGATTTCTTGTTCAACAAATCAAAAAAATTTCCCAATATCAATGCTTGTCCGGCTGTTGAAGTTTTTGTTAAGATGGTTACACAGGATATTGAGCAAATTAACCATAAATACCATCTAGGACCCTCTGATGTTAGGGATAGGAAAATTGTGCAGGATTTACAAAGTTGGAATGATGTAACGTTCAAATTAGCAGATAAGGGGGGCAATCTGGTTATTTGGCCTAATGATCTCTACGAAAAACAGGCATTTAAACTCTTATCAGACAATAAGTGCTATAAAAAACTAACATATGTTCCACTAAATGAATACCAAAAGGAACTTGTTGAGATTATTTCTGAGGCCTATTTGTTGGGAATTGTCCCCAAAAAAACACTTGATTTCGTAGAGACCCTTAAACCCAGATTGCCCACCTTTTATCTGCTTCCTAAACTACACAAAAATCCCAATGACCCTCCGGGACGCCCGATTGTTTCCGGTAATGAGGGCCTTAATGAGATGGTGTGTAAGATTATAGACCATTACTTAAAACCAATTGTTGCAACTTTGCCTTTGCATATTTTGGACACCACTGCAGCACTAAGACAACTTGACCAACTCCACTTGGAAGACAACATGATCTTGGTCACTGCGGATGTAGAAGCTCTCTACACCTCGATCAGGCATAATCAGGGCCTTGAAGCTGTATCATGGTTTCTAAATAATAGCAACTTGGACAATGAACTAGTAACCTTCATCATTACCCTCTTAGAATTCATACTAACGCATAATGTATTCACCTTTAAGGACCAGGTGTTTTTACAACTACAAGGGACAGCAATGGGGGCAGCTTGCGCCCCCTCATATGCTAATTTGTTCTTAGGATTTTGGGAACGCAATCTTTTCCAATGTTCCTCTATCCCGGGTATTGAGAAAGTCCAAAACTGGTCTAGATATATAGACAACATTATTTTTGTCTGGGAAGGGACTAGTGAGGAACTAAGTGAGTTCATGTCCAAGCTCAATAATAATGACAGGAATATATTTTTAACATATACTTCTGGACGTCATGTCACCTTCTTGGATATTGACATCTCAATAACCAATGAGGGTACCATCGTAACTGATATTTTTAGAAAACCTACGGCAACTAATTCTATCCTACATGCTGGATCCTCTCACTTACCATCTACCATTAAATCAATCCCTGTTAGTCAATATTTACGGGCAAAAAGAATCTGCTCAACGGAACAAGCATACCAAGAACAAGCCAAGGATCTATATTCCCGGTTTCGCGAACGTGGATATGGCCATAGATCGATTAGATATGCTTATCATAGAGCTCAAAAGGTGTCGAGAAATTCCCTTTTATATTCGAAAAAGACTAAGAAAAATGAATTGACCAATTCACAAGTGAGATTGATTACACCGTTTAATAGCCAATGGAATGATTTCACCAAGATTATTCATGATAGATGGAATATCCTCCTGACTGACCCCATTTTGAAGAAAACTTTGACCAAGAAGCCATTGATTACTGCAAAAAGAGCCAAAAATTTATCCGATCTATTGGTTAAGAGCCATTATTGTCCCATCAAATCGTGCCAGAGAAACATCTTTGGAGAGATCAAAGGCTTCTTTTCCTTGTAAAAAGTGCAAGGCCTGTGCCAACACGATTAAAAGCAAAGAATTTTCCAATTTTGATGGAACTAAAGACTTTCTAATTAGAAAGTACTTGACTTGCTCATCATTGGGTGTTATTTATCTGGCGCGTTGTCCTTGTAACCTGATTTATATCGGGATGACCACTAGAGAATTACGTCTGAGAATTAGAGAACATGTGCGAGATATCATTAAAACTAAAGATTCCAAAGAAGATGAACAGCTTAAAACTCTACCCAGACATTTTAAAAGTCAACACGATTCAGACGCACAGGGATTAAAAATCATGGCTATAGACCAAGTTAATCTTGGGATCAGAGGAGGTAATCTATTTAAAACACTTTCTCAGATTGAAAGTCGTTGGATTCATCGATTAAATTCCTTGGTCCCATACGGCCTAAATGAAAACCATGCCTTTGGCTCATTTTTGTAAATCCTCATAGCATAGATGCATTTTTATATCTTTCAATCCATACAGTTCTTTCACTCTGTGCCTTTTATAGGTTTTAAATCCCCTTAGTTTGTATCATTCCTTGTTGTTTAATATTGTTACTTATATTAAGTTCTATTTTTCAGCTTTAATACTTACCTTGAGAGTCCGGTTTCTCCATTCTGGTGATGGTGCCGGTGTTGCTTTGGAGGTTGGAGGGGTTCGTGGGTATCCTTGGGCTCAGGGTTGGTGCCCTTGCATCACTTTTGGAGAATCCTCTAAAGATCAAGACGAATAAGAACATGTGAATCCTTGCTCAGATCCTTTAATATTATGTATTTAATTTAATTGAATGTTATTTCTTATGTTTAGATTATGTTTTCCCCATTTATGTTTCCCTTGTCGGCCTTGTTTATTATTTGATCGTATGGACAATTTGTGTTCAATTACAACTGTCTATATTGTTTAATTTTTTCCCCTTGAGCATTTTTATTGTAGCACACATTCTTTCACTGGTAATTAACATTAGTTTATATATTTCCTCCATTTATATCACTATCCAATATAGTACTCACACATATTTTCCTATTATTTGGTTCTCCCTTTGTGCCTGCGCGCATGCGCGGGTTGCCACGCACCAGGGATTTCCCGATCCGCCCATTGGTTGCGTCATCTTCCCCTGCTGCTTAGCAGCGGAGGGAGGATGTACGCTCCACGGGCGCTGAGGGAAATCCCCGTATGGTGTGACGTAATCTGCGCATGCGCAATTCAACTGCCTATTAGGGATGTAACCTTGCTTCCGATTGGTCATGGATAAGCGCCTTGCATTCATTCCGGTCAACATCTAATCTTTATCACCATTGGTTCAAATATGGTTCATCCCCTTGTGGTGATGACGAAGAACACGTGCCTGACATTTGATTGGCCACTATCCATGTCATACTATTTACCCGGAAGTTAAGCACACGTCACCTGGTAATTGTTATAGTTTTCACCTGATTTTGGCACTATTTAATGGGGCACAGACCTGACCTTAGCCACGCCTCCTGACGAAGAAACGGCGAAACGCGCGTTGGGGCGCCAGTCTGCGGTCAGGACTCTCCCCCACATGTAAGTTAAAAATCGGTACAATTTAACCATTTGATTCTATGTATTTGCACTATCCCATTGTTATTGAACAAATCGATTATAGTCGCAATTTTTGCGTTTCACGGTATGCACGTGCACTAGATCTTTAATATAAGGTCTTTTTACTTCATTATGTACATGATGTGGTTTAGTGTGTTACATGGTGGGGGAAAAATTGTCCTTTCCTCAAGACCTGTTTTTTGTGATACTCTGCAATAATAATTTTACTATTGTTATTTATTAATAAAATATTTTCGTAAAAATAGCTCTGATTCTGGCCTCATATGTGAGCCGTAACAGTGCAGAACGCAGCACAGTGCAGAGGAGAGCTCCATATTTTGTATGGAGCATTATATGGGGACCAGTATCCTGTATGGAGCATTATATGGGGACCAGTATCCTGTATGGAGCATTATATGGGGACCAGTATTCTGTATGGAGCATTATATGGGGACCAGTATTCTGTATGGAGCATTATATGGGGACCAGTATCCTGTATGGAGCATTATATGGGGACCAGTATCCTGTATGGAGCATTATATTGGGACCAGTATCCTGTATGGAGCATTATTTTGGGTCCAGTATTCTGTATGGAGCATTATTTTGGGTCCAGTATTCTGTATGGAGCATTATATGGGGGGTGACATCCTGCATGGGGTATTATATGGGTGATGAGGGGGAGACTGTGGTGCCCATAATATTGTATGGAGGACTGTACTGTCCAGTCTGTACTGAGCGCTGTGAGGATTTGGCGGTTTCTGAGCTATTGTACAATTTACAATAGATATCAGTCATGTAATGGAAGAAGTGAAGTATTGGGCATTGTACTGTATCTATATTTCTCTGCTGTATCTGTGCATCATGAATCGTGGTCTGTGTTAAAGGGGCCCACTGAGACTCTTTCGCCTGGGGCCCATAAAAACCTGGAGCCGGCCCTGGTTGTAACCATGGATATCTAATCCACTGCCATGCCCTGCACATGGGGTGATCAATACAGAGAATCAGAAGAACTGTATTCAATTTTTAATTTAGGTATTTGCTAATATTATTATTATTACACCTACTACATATTTGGATATGATTTTGGAGATGAGACTATCCCTTTAATTCGTCATTCAGACCATACAGAAATACTTTATTTAGGCAAAAAATCCACTTTGACTCCCTTTGGAGAATAATCCAATCCCCAACTCCACCTCTCAGTGGCAATTTTTTTCCATGCACAGGAATCTAATCAGTGTCTTATCACCTACAGGAATTTTGTTAATGTCTTGATATAAGGGGGTCTCTTGTGTTCTATATCACTGAGGTGGCAACAGAAAAATACTCTCAGCACTGAAGAGGTTACTGCCCACCCCCCCAGTAATGGAGCTCCAGCACCTACCTCCACCTGCAGAGCTGCACACCACATATATGGCTGTTCTGTGCCCAGTAATGGGGAATCTCCAGCACCTACCTCCACCTGCAGAGCCGCACACCACATATATGGCTGTTCTGTGCCCAGTAATGGGGAATCTCCAGCACCTACCTCCACCTGCAGAGCCGCACACCACATATATGGCTGTTCTGTGCCCAGTAATGGGGAATCTCCAGCACCTACCTCCACCTGCAGAGCCGCACACCACATATATGGCTGTTCTGTGCCCAGTAATGGGGAATCTCCAGCACCTACCTCCACCTGCAGAGCCGCACACCACATGTATGGCTGTTCTGTGCCCAGTAATGGGGAATCTCCAGCACCTACCTCCACCTGCAGAGCCGCACTCCACATATATGGCTGCTCTGTGCCCAGTAATGGGGAATCTCCAGCACCTACCTCCACCTGCAGAGCCGCACTCCACATATATGGCTGTTCTGTGCCCAGTAATGGGGAATCTCCAGCACCTACCTCCACCTGCAGAGCCGCACTCCACATATATGGCTGTTCTGTGCCCAGTAATGGGGAATCTCCAGCACCTACCTCCACCTGCAGAGCCGCACTCCACATATATGGCTGTTCTGTGCCCAGTAATGGGGAATCTCCAGCACCTACCTCCACCTGCAGAGCCGCACTCCACATATATGGCTGTTCTGTGCCCAGTAATGGGGAATCTCCAGCACCTACCTCCACCTGCAGAGCCGCACACCACATATATGGCTGTTCTGTGCTCAGTAATGGGGAATCTCCAGCACCTACCTCCACCTGCAGAGCTGCACTCCACATATATGGCTGTTCTGTGCCCAGTAATGGGGAATCTCCAGCACCTACCTCCACCTGCAGAGCCGCACACCACATATATGGCTGTTCTGTGCCCAGTAATGGGGAATCTCCAGCACCTACCTCCACCTGCAGAGCCGCAATCCACATATATGGCTGTTCTGTGCGCACAGGACCTGTGATGAGGTCACAGGAGGGGAGGAGTCAGGGGTCACATGATCAGGGGCCTCAGTGTATGCAGGAATCTGCTGTGCTGGTTGTCATGGTGCTGGATGAGGGGAAGTTTATGTGTGGGGTCAGGAGGGGTTTACAGTGTGGATGTAACAGAGCCGTGTGTGTAAGAGGTGTACGGAGCGGAGCCGTGTGTACGAGGTGTAAGGAGCGGAGCCGTGTGTGTACGAGGTGTACGGAGCGGAGCTGTGTGTGTACGAGGTGTAAGGAGCGGAGCCGTGTGTGTACGAGGTGTAAGGAGCGGAGCCGTGTGTGTACGAGGTGTACGGAGCGGAGCCGTGTGTGTACGAGGTGTACGGAGCGGAGCTGTGTATACGAGGTGTACGGAGCAGAGCCGTGTGTGTACGAGGTGTAAGGAGCGGAGCCGTGTGTGTACGAGGTGTACGGAGCGGAGCTGTGTATACGAGGTGTACGGAGCAGAGCCGTGTGTGTACGAGGTGTAAGGAGCGGAGCCGTGTGTGTACGAGGTGTACGGAGCGGAGCCGTGTGTGTACGAGGTGTACGGAGCGGAGCCGTGTGTGTACGAGGTGTACGGAGCGGAGCCGTGTGTGTACGAGGTGTACGGAGCGGAGCCGCGTGTGTACGAGGTGTACGGAGCGGAGCCGCGTGTGTACGAGGTGTACGGAGCGGAGCCGCGTGTGTACGAGGTGTACGGAGCGGAGCCGTGTGTGTACGAGGTGTACGGAGCGGAGGTCTGCAGGCACACTGCTGCTACTACACTGTTCCAGCTGCATCATATACAAGTAAGGCCTCTTTCACACATCAGGCTTTTTGAATCAGGCGCGATCCGGCGTGTTTCTAAAAAAACGGATCCGGATCCGGTACATTAGCGCCGGATCGCGCCTGATGTCACTGCGTTGCATCCGTTTTTGGCCGGATCCGTCGGAATTGTACATTCCGGCGGCCGGACAAGACGGTTTTTGTAACGTTTTTTTTTTTTCCGGAGGCACCTGACAGTGCCTGAATCGGCACTTCAGGCGGCCGGAAACAATGCAAACCTATGGAGCCGGACCAGATTTTTGACAAATCCGTCAGAAAAATGATCCGGAGTCCAAGGTTCTCTCTCTCTCTCTCTGATCAGTTTCATCAGTTTTTTAAAATCAGCGCCGGATCCGTCCTATCAGGCATAAGACGGATCATGCCTGATTCTAAAAGCCTGATGTGTGAAAGTAGCCTTAGTTGGCTATTATTTACATGTGACTCTAGCCAAGGGGCTACTGACAACAGGTTTGCCTGGGCATATGTGTGCATTTACACAAAACATATATCAAAGTCTATTTTAAACCACCTCTGATTTCTGTGGGAGCAGGTTATTATTATTATTATTATCATTGTGTCTTGTGTATTATAGATCTCCTATTGATAAACCCTCCCCCTTTTTTACTTTAGGAGTTAGGCCGGGATCACACATGTCCGATGCTCGCATGTGAAATCCCAGCTCTGGCGCCGGCACTCGGGAGTGGAGTGTGCGGTACATGTATTTCTATGCAGCCGCGCACTCCACTCCCGAGCGCCGGGGCCAGAGCTGGGATTTCACATGCGAGCATCGGACGATTTCCTCGCATGTGTGATCCCGGCCTTAGTTTCCCAGTGGGATCAGTTTCTACAGGCGCAGGTGATAATCTTGTATTACTAATTTGCATTCTTTTAGTTAACTGAGCACAGCAGTTAATCTGTCACCAGCAGCCTCCTAGATAGACGCGCCTACACCAACTCTCATCTCTATACGGGTGGTGTCGCATTCCACCTTATACCTAGGTAGCTCCAGTGTATTATTATCATTTCTTGTATTGTTTTGATTTTTATTTGTTTGTTTCCACTTTCATTTTGGGGGTCTCTCCAAATCCAGGCCTCCACATTGGTTAATAAATTTGATTTCCATTGATGATTTTTGTGTGATTATGTTGTCAGCACATTCAACTTTGTACAGAACAAAGTATTCAATGAGAATATTTCATTCATTCAGAACTAGGATGTGTTATTTGAGTGTTCCCTTTATTTTTTGAGCAGTTTATATATGTATGTGTGTATATATATATATATATATTGTAGCATTTCAGGGGATATAGCTCTAGGATCGCTGTCTGGGTAGACAGAATGGCACGAAAAACAGTTCATTCAGACAGCAGTTCTGGTGTAAAAAACTGGCCGCAACCAGTTTTATTAAAGTCCACAGCAAACAGATAAAATAAAGCATAAACAGAAAACCTAGGCTTGTCTAGCCACTAATTACACATAAATCGATTGCCCTGTCTATCCGGGTCCCGGCTCTACCAGCCTGACCCAAAACAACACATATGATATATGTTACCAGTATGGAGTTTCACAGATACTCCTCCTTGTGTCTGAAGGCACCTTCCATGTCCAGACTTGAGAGAGATCCACTCCTATTCAGCCGCTATTCACACGGATTCGCACTGAGACTACTCCTGTGTCCGGGTCCTTCCTGCACCCAGACTGAGATAGCTCAAACTCCTTGAGACGCTCCTTGTGCCGGGACACCTTCCTGTGTCCAGACGGAGACAGCTCCCACACTCCTTGAGACGGCTTCTTGTGCCAGGACACCTTCCTGTGTCCAGGCTAAGCCTGCTCTCTCCTCTGGAGACTGTGTTTCCAACACACCTACTTCTGGTCTCCCAATTAACACCTGAGTGATTTCAGGCCTGAGCTGCAAGTGTGTGCTGAATGTGAAGTGTAGTGACCTTTCTCTACCACTAGGTTTACAAAGCCACATATTTCCCTTATACCTAGGTGAAATATACACCCCATTCAACACATATTCACTCACTGTCTCACATATCCCCTCCCTCTTCTCCAGACCGGAGGGCTGGTCATCAATCCAACAGAGACAGTGAACTCTGGACCAGTCATGGCCCTCATCAGCTTCATCTTCACCACTGTCATCGCCAACATCAGCTTTCTCTTCATCTGAAGCATCCGCACTACCCTGTACCCTCCCAGGCCTAAACTCTCTGCGGGCCTCGGGTATCCTGCACGGTTTCATCTTGACCTTAGGGCCGGACTCAGTTTCGATATAGTGCCTGGCCAGAGAAGCACGACCCGGCACATCAGAACACTTCTGCTGACTCTTCCTCAGAAACTCACATACCTCCTGTCCCTGGTGCACTGACCATGTGTCACCAACTATCACAGAAGGTATAGGGGGTTTTTCACTTTTCTCCAGTTCCCCACCTTCAGGCTCTTCTGGCAGGACATGCCCAGAAGCCCTACCGTCAGTCCTCATATCTTCAGCCTGGTTCCTCACAGCTTCACTTGAAACCTCAGCTTCTGATGAGGCATCTGGCTTGGTGACCACCACTTCCATGGCTTTTTCCACCTCTGCAGCATCACCTTCAGAGTCCTTGGCATGATGCAGATCTACACCACACACCGGCAACTTCTCATCTTCAACAGCATCCACTTGTGCTGTGTTCAGTTTCAGAGTCCTGCCTTTAAAGCTCAGCTCTCCTCCTTTCATCTTAGTCTTTGCCAGAGAACCGGCCAACTGTAAAACATCTTCAGATGCCATCTTCTGTCTGGCTGTAAGGTCAGCATCAGCTTTCTTCTCAGGACTCTCAACCTCCTCTGCTACCATGCCTTCCTCATTTGCACTGGTTGCTTTATGGTCATCAGATGATTCACTATCACTATCTGACCCCTTTTTCTCAGCCACATCTGGCTCACTGTCAGGGCTATACACTTCATTTTCATTCACATCCTGCTCACTGTCAGGGTTATACTATTCATTTTCATTCATATCCTGCTCACTGTCAGGGTTATACAATTCATTTTCATTCACATCTTGATCTGGAACCTTAGTTAACATGTCATCCACAACATTAACTTCACCATCTGGTCCCTCAAGTATATGACTATGTGACAACCCCAGCACTATACTTCTATATAGCTCAGGCACTAGGAGCTGACTCACGACCTCTCCCTGGACTTCAGTGTCCCTATACAATAGGTTATTGTTCATGGCAGCATGAGGAAACCTCTCCTCAGAGCCAGGCTCCTGGGGAACCTCATTCAGAACAATCATATCTTCCTGTGCCGTCCTAGGAATGGGTCTCGCCACTGCTCACTCTCAAAATTGTCACAGGACACAGGTAAGTCAGGGACACTCGGTTCCCGAGAACCACCATCCTCATCTCCCAACATCACCTGCAAAGGAATTTCATCTTTATCATGATCATCATCAGTATCATCACTATTATGATTAGCATCATTATCAATATCAGCATCATCATCATGGTCATCATCATTATCATGATCATCATTATCATTATCACATAATTTTAATGGCCCACTAGCATTGTGTTCCACCCCTCGGGACTGCGCACCCCCAATAGGAGCCTCATCACACTGTCCATCAGAAACATTTTTCCCCCAGAGATCCTTAGACTGGGGAAAGTCATTACCCAATATGACGGGTTGCACCAGGTTCTTCACTACCCCCCCTTCATATGAAACCTCCCCGAGTTTGGGGACCAAGTCCACGTCAGTCTCTGGGTAGACTTTGGTGTCTCCATGGATGCACACCACACTCAGGTGCTTATCAGGGATGAAGTCCCTATCAATCAGGCTGTCACATATGGAAGTCACTGGACTCTCTGAGTCCAAGAGGGCCTGTGCTGGGCAGTCATTTACACCCACCGGGGACCCCTGTGGTCCAGTCTCTTCGGCTGAGGTGGACACACACACAGATTCTGCGCAGGGAGAGAGGGATCTGCCAACATCACAACACATAGGCTCCCCCTCTATTGGACAGTTGGCTGCAATTTCACGCCAGCTCCAACACTGTCCATCACACTCACCCACATGTCCCCTCGGGCCTGAACCCGCTTATCAGCATACCCCATGTCCCCAACAGCTGGAACGCTCTTACCGCGAGAGTTCAGCGTCCGGGAACTCTGAAGTGACGACTTCTCAGACGGCTGTACCTCAGGAGGACGTGCTTGGGTGTAGCGGTCCACTATCACCTTTTCAACTCCATAATCAAGCCTGCTGACTGCAGACTCCCAACTGTATCTCCCGTCATGAACTCCCCTGGCACGGGCTGTCACCGTCACACCCAGCCGGACAAGAATCCCCACTTTCATCTTAGCATAGTTTTGGCGGTCCTGCTCGCTCAGGTCAGCATAGGCCCTTTGGGGCTCTCCAATCAGATAGGGTACGACCATCATGGCCCATTCAGATAGGGGCAGATTCTCCTTCTCTGCCAGTTCCTCAAACTTAGTAAGATATTCCTCCACATCATCACGAGGTGTCATCTTTTTCAGGGACCGTCTTACCGCCTTCTTTACAGCGGACAATGCAGGTACCTTCACAACATTACTCGGGTACAAGGTGCTGAGAGCTGCAATCCGCTCCCTCAGCAATCGGTTAAACTCCTGCTGCTGCTGCCAGCTCTGCTGGGCCTGCTGCATGCTCTGCAGGTGTTTCTTAACAAGCTCCTCCATACTGCTGGACTTATCTATCTCAACCACAGCAGTCTTATGTTGCACATTAACTTGTGCCATTTGTTCAAACAGCGCCTCCATGCTGTCATCCATGCTGTCAGACTTCTCTGTCTTAACAACGGCAGTCTTCACTCAAGACATACACACTCTACAGTCTTTTCCATAGAAAAATTCAGCTCTGCTGTGCAGACACTTTTTTTTTTGCAAAGTCTATTAGGGCTCCTGTCTCTTTAAGACTGCTCCAAACAGACGTTTCTCTTGCTGACACACTTTTTTTTTTCTCTGCTGCTATTTCAACAGACTTCACCTTTATTGCTGTCTCTAAGCCACATTATAGATCTCCTATTGATAAACCCTCCCCCTTTTTTACTTTAGGAGTTAGGCCGGGATCACACATGTCCGATGCTCGCATGTGAAATCCCAGCTCTGGCGCCGGCACTCGGGAGTGGAGTGTGCGGTACATGTATTTCTATGCAGCCGCGCACTCCACTCCCGAGCGCCGGGGCCAGAGCTGGGATTTCACATGCGAGCATCGGACGATTTCCTCGCATGTGTGATCCCGGCCTTAGTTTCCCAGTGGGATCAGTTTCTACAGGCGCAGGTGATAATCTTGTATTACTAATTTGCATTCTTTTAGTTAACTGAGCACAGCAGTTAATCTGTCACCAGCAGCCTCCTAGATAGACGCGCCTACACCAACTCTCATCTCTATACGGGTGGTGTCGCATTCCACCTTATACCTAGGTAGCTCCAGTGTATTATTATCATTTCTTGTATTGTTTTGATTTTTATTTGTTTGTTTCCACTTTCATTTTGGGGGTCTCTCCAAATCCAGGCCTCCACATTGGTTAATAAATTTGATTTCCATTGATGATTTTTGTGTGATTATGTTGTCAGCACATTCAACTTTGTACAGAACAAAGTATTCAATGAGAATATTTCATTCATTCAGAACTAGGATGTGTTATTTGAGTGTTCCCTTTATTTTTTGAGCAGTTTATATATGTATGTGTGTATATATATATATATATATTGTAGCATTTCAGGGGATATAGCTCTAGGATCGCTGTCTGGGTAGACAGAATGGCACGAAAAACAGTTCATTCAGACAGCAGTTCTGGTGTAAAAAACTGGCCGCAACCAGTTTTATTAAAGTCCACAGCAAACAGATAAAATAAAGCATAAACAGAAAACCTAGGCTTGTCTAGCCACTAATTACACATAAATCGATTGCCCTGTCTATCCGGGTCCCGGCTCTACCAGCCTGACCCAAAACAACACATATGATATATGTTACCAGTATGGAGTTTCACAGATACTCCTCCTTGTGTCTGAAGGCACCTTCCATGTCCAGACTTGAGAGAGATCCACTCCTATTCAGCCGCTATTCACACGGATTCGCACTGAGACTACTCCTGTGTCCGGGGTCCTTCCTGCACCCAGACTGAGATAGCTCAAACTCCTTGAGACGCTCCTTGTGCCGGGACACCTTCCTGTGTCCAGACGGAGACAGCTCCCACACTCCTTGAGACGGCTTCTTGTGCCAGGACACCTTCCTGTGTCCAGGCTAAGCCTGCTCTCTCCTCTGGAGACTGTGTTTCCAACACACCTACTTCTGGTCTCCCAATTAACACCTGAGTGATTTCAGGCCTGAGCTGCAAGTGTGTGCTGAATGTGAAGTGTAGTGACCTTTCTCTACCACTAGGTTTACAAAGCCACATATTTCCCTTATACCTAGGTGAAATATACACCCCATTCAACACATATTCACTCACTGTCTCACAATATATATATAGTGTGTCCGTGAAGTCATGGTGCACTTTTGACCAGTCACAGGAAAGTATACAGTATTCTGTCAAGACATGGCCACCACAATCCCCGGATCTAGCGCCCTTAGACTTTTACTTTTGGGATTATGTGAAGCAACATGAGTACACTGAATGTATCAACATAAATCACTTAAAACAGAATCGCAGACGTTATTCCCTCTGTTACACCAGACATCCTTACCTGTGTGTGGCAAGAACTTCACTATCGTTTGGATTTGTGTAGGGCAACTAATGGGGCCCACATCGAACTGCACTGAATAGGTATGAGACTGGGAGAGTTTTTATTTTATCTGGAGCAGATTTTACATTTCTATCGTCTTTTGTTGCTTTCCAGTGACTGGTCAAAAGTGCACCATGACTTTACGGACACACTGTGTATTAGATAGAATAAAAGCCGGCAATTCATCTGCCGTGTACAGTCATGGCCAAAAGTTTTGAGAATGACACAAATATTATATTTTCACATGATCTGCTGCCCTCTGGTTTTTATGTGTGTTTTGACAGATGTTTTTATCACAGACAGAAATATAATTGCAAGCATATGAGTAACAAAAGCTTATATTGACAGTTAGAATGAGTTAATGCAGCAAGTCAATATTTGCAGTGTTGACCCTTCTTCTTCAGGACCTCTGAAATTCTCCCTGGCATGCTCTCAATCAACTTCTGGACCAAATCCTGACTGATAGCAGTCCATTCTTGCACAATCAATGCTTTCATTTTGTCAGAATTTTAAAGTTTTTGTTTGTCCACCCGTCTCTTGATGATTGACCACAAGTTCTCAATGGGATTAAGATCTGGGGAGTTTCCAGGCCATGGACCCAAAATCTCTATGTTTTGTTCCTTGAGCCATTTAGTTATCACCTTTGCTTTATGGCAAGGTGCTCCATCATGCTGGAAAAGGCATTGTTGATCGCCAAACTGCTTTTGAAGGGTTGGGAGAAGTTGCTCTTGGAGGACATTCTGGTACCATTCTTTATTCATGGCTGTGAGAAGCAACCCCACACATGAATGGTTTCAGGATGCTTAACAGTTGGCATGAGACAAGACTGGTGGTAGCGCTCACCTTGTCTTCTCCGAATGAGGCGTTTTCCTGATGTCCCAAACAATCGAAAAGGGGATTCATCACAGAAAATAACTTTACCCCAGTCCTCAGCAGTCCACTGCCTGTACCTTTTGCAGAATATCAGTCTGTCCATGATGTTTTTTCTGGAGAGAAGTGGCTTCTTTGCTGCCCTCCTTGAGACCAGGCCTTGCTCCAAGAGTGTCCACCTCACAGTGCGTGCAGATGCACTCACACCTGCCTGCTGCCATTCCTGAGCAAGCTCTGCACCGCTGGTAGCCCGATCCAGCAGCTGAAACACTTTTAAGAGACGGTCCTGGCGCTTGCTGGTTTTTCTTTGGCACCCTGGAGCCTTTTTGGCAACAATGGAACCTCTCTGCTTGAAGTTCTTGATGATGCGATAGATTGTTGACTGAGGTGCAATCTTTCTAGCTGCGATACTCTTCCCTGTTAGGCCATTTTTGTGCATTGTAATGATGACTGCACGTGTTTCTTTAGAGATAACCATGGTTAACAGAAGAGAAACAATGATGTCAAGCACCAGCCTCCTTTTAAAGTGTCCAGGGGTGTCATTCTTACTTAATCATGACAGATTGATCTCCAGCCATGTCCTCATCAACACACACACCTGTGTTAATGGAGCAATCACTGAAAAGAGGTTAGCTGGTCCTTTTAGGGCAGGGCTGCAATGATGTTGAAATGTGTTTTGGGGGATAAAGTTCTTTTTCCAGCCAAATATTGACTTTGCAAGTAATTGCTGTTAAGCTGATCACTTTTTATAACATTCTGGAGTATATGCAAATCGCCATTAGAAAAAGTGAAGCAGTAGACTTTGTAAAAATTAATATTTGTGTCATTCTCAAAACTTTTGGCCATGACTGTACTGTAAAATCACAGAGTGACAGGTTAGAATAGATATAGCACGGTGGCTCAGTGGTTAGCACTGCATCCTTGCAGCACTGGGGTCCTGGGTTCAAATCCCGCCAAGGAGAACATCTGCAAGGAGTTTGTATGTTCGCCCCGTGTTTGCATGGGTTTCCTCCAGGTTCTCCGGTTTCCTCCTACATTTTAAAGACATAGTGCTAGGGAAGCTAGATTGTGAGCTTTGGAATTAATGGTCCTATATAAGTGAGTATAATAAGTAAATATATAGACACATAATACATAGATATATAGATGTTAGTGACACACATATACACATATATATGTATATATATTAAATAGATAGAAAAAAAGCTGGCAATTCAGCAGCTGCGTAGTATAAAATCACAGCAGGAGTTGACAGGATAGAAGAGATGGAATACATACAGTAAATACACATATAATATTTAGATATACAGATGTCAATGACAAATGCAATTAGTACAGTGTGTGTGCAGCTTACTGTACATGTAAAGATTATTTTTCTGAAAAAATAGCGTGGGCTCTGCCTAATTTTCTTTCCCAGCAGAGGGAAAGCCAATGGCTGGGGGCAGATGTTTATAGCCTGGGAAGGGGGTAATACCCATAGAGCTTCCAAGGCTACTAATATCAGCTCACAACTGTATACTTAGCCTTTACTGGCTATTAAAATGGGGGACCCTAAAAAAAAAAGACATAGGGCCACCTATAATTAATAACCAGCAAAGTCTATGCAGACTGCTGCAGGCTGACATTAATAGCCTAGGAAGGGGTCATGTATACTGCCCCCCAGACTAAAAACATCAGCTCTCAGCCATCGGCTTTCCCAATTCTGGCACTTAGCCTCGCTCTTCTCATCTTTGTATTGTCAGGTGACATCAAGTCCCTAGGTTAGTAATAGAGAGGTGTCAATAAGACACCCCCATTACTAACCCCATAGTCATACCATGTAAAAACACACTCCCAGAAAAAAGTCCTTTAATTGAAAGAATGACACAGACTCCTTTAATAAATCTTAACTAAACCATACTTACGACCTCGCCCATTCCACTAACGCAATTGTCGTATGCAAAAGCATTAAAAATAAAAAACAACAATATTCCTCACCTTTCCGCAGCGATAATAATCCATCTGTCCGACAATGGGTCTAGCTCTGCTACATCTGGATGGCAGACTGCATGGTTGTATAATGCAACCATACAGCCTGTTATCCAGCAGAGACACTGAGCAGCGCGTGCTCAGTGTCTCCCTGTGAACACCTATACCTTGCTGAGGGCACAGCGAGTGTAAGGCTACTTTCACACATCAGGCTTTTTGAATCAGGCGCGGTCCGGCGTCGCGCCGGAGCGCCGGATGCGGCAATGAAATAAAAAACCTGATACGCCGGATCCGTTTTTCTGCCTGATCCGTTTAGCGGATCAGGCAGAAAACCTGATCCGGCGCATCAGTTTCATCCGTTTTTTGACGGATTACGACGGATCCGGTTTTCAATCACGCCCCTTTCATTTCAAAATCTGATTGGCTATTGTAAATCCTATATATACAGTGTTCCTACAGACCATCTTTGACAGGTTGTAGAGGAGCATTTTTGAGAGAAGAGCAAGTGACTGATGAAGATGGAGGCAATTATTGGTAATATTTTCCGTAATCTCGTGGATTTCACAGCGGAGGCGAATCGCTTGCGTTTTATCGTTATGGAGAAGGAGAGAAGGATCGAGCAGCGCCTAAAGCGTCAGCGACAGCGCCGCCGTCGTATGTGGATCCACCCCATCACGGCACAGCGACTAACCCGTGGAGTCTATTCAACACTCAATATGGAGTTAAGAGAGAATCCACATACATTTTTTTCTTATCTTCGTATGAAGAAGGCAACCTTTCACATGTTGGTGGAGAGGATTGAAGACAAGATCAGGAGATGTGACACGTACTGCCGGTATTCGATTTCTCCGTCGGAGCGTCTCATGGTGACAATAAGGTAAGCTATTATTTTTGAATGTGCTTGCTTGCACACAGTTGTATTGTTGTTTTTTAATTCTAGGACTAAAAGGCAACAGAAGGATTACTACCGGTGCAATAAAAAATGGTCAAAAACTTGTGTGTGCTTATATCATTCAATTGCATATTTATGTGTATGTTTGTGGGTAATGTTTAATACAATGTGGTTATTGTATTATTTTTTTGCTAACTTTTATGCTATGTGGGTATTGCTGTATTCTGTTTTGGCATGCTTGAATAATTTCTGGGTAGTGCCATGTTATGTTTTGGCGTACTTTTAATAGTTGGTGGGTAGTGCTATCTTCTTTTTTTGGTGTAATTTAATACAATGTGGCTATTGCTCTATTCTGTTTTGGCATAATTTTAATAGTTGGTGGGTAGTGCTATGTTCTTTTTTGGGATACTTGTAAACTATGTCTGTATTGTTTTATACTATGTGGGTAGTGATCTATTCTGTTTTTTGACTTTTAAAATTTTTATACCTGAGTTCTGAGCATTGATAGTGTATTTTTTTTTTTTTTAGATTCCTTGCAAGTGCAGAATCACTCTCCTCACTCCATTTCCAATTTCGTTTGGGAATCTCTACCATATCTGGGATAATAAAGCACACATGCCATGCACTCTGGGACTGTTTGGTCTCAGAATATATGCCTGAACCTACCACACAGCGGTGGATGGAAATAGCAGATAAATTCCAAAATATCTGCCAATTTCCAAATTGTCTTGGAGCGATTGATGGCAAACATGTCAGAATTGTGAAGCCATCAGGAAGTGGATCACAATATTTTAACTATAAAAAATATTTCTAAGTTGTCTTAATGGCCATCGCCGATGCCGAATATAGGTTCATTGCAGTCGACATAGGGGCATATGGTCGATCGAACGATTCTCAAGTATTCAAAATTTCAGCAATGGGACGTCGACTCTATGGCAACACATTCCATTTCCCAGCCCCTAGGCCGCTGCCTCAAACCACAGGCCCACCTATGCCATATGTGTGTGTTGGTGATGAGGCTTTCCAGCTCTCAGAACATTTACTGAAACCATATGCCAGCAGAGGACTGAACCATAGCAAATGTATTTTCAATTACCGGCTCACTAGAGCCCGAAGAATGGTGGAGTGTACATTTGGAATACTTACTGCAAAGTGGCGGGTGCTAATGACAGCCATCAATTTGAAAACGGAGACTGTTGACGAAGTAATAAAAGCCTGTGTGGTACTCCACAATGTTGTGATCTCCAAAGAACAATTGGCCATTGAGGACCACCATCAACAAACAACTTTACACGATTACTAGAATAATACTAATAGAAGTTCTGTTGCTGTTTCTAGGATGAGAGACAGATTTGCCCAGTACTTTATTTCAGCCGAAGGACAGGTAGACTGGCAGGATGACCGTGTTTAATAAATTGTTATGTTTGTGTTTGTCCCTACATATTGCTACTGTTCTTAATCTTTATTACACATGTAACCTTACATAACATGTAACATTTTAAAGAAATGACAGACAAAATATTTAATCAACCAATTCAACATTTATTTAACAAATTATGTTAACAAGTTTGTTAAACTTTACTTGAAAGATATCTTTTATAAATTTTTGCTTTGCATCAAATGACTCGTATTTTTTTTACAAAAAATTACAGAACATTACAACGTTGTGTAGTGTGTGGTGGACATACTATTGGAGGGGCTGCGGGACACTTCGACCGTGGGAGTGTGTAGAGAGGACTGGGATGCTGGTGGGGAAGGAACAGTAATAAGAGGTGAAGGGGTGGAAAGGGTTAAAGAATGGGAGGACAAGTTGGAGGCAGATTCGGTGATGGGTGGTAGAGTGCAGGGTGGGGCAGGTACTGGAGGAGCAGGTGATATGGTAGGGAATTGGTAGGGGGAAGGAGATTGGTAAGAGGTGGGAGTGTGGTACGGGGTAGGTTGTTGGTACGGGGTAGCTGGCTGGTACTGGGGAGGTTGTTGGTACTGAATAGGTGACAGGAGTTGTTGAGGGGACTGGAGTTGGTGATGTGGCTGAAGTTGGTGAGGTGGCTGAAGGTGGGGAGGTGGCTGAAGTTGGGAAGGTGGCTGAAGTTGGGAAGGTGGCTGAAGTTGGGAAGGTGGCTGAAGTTGGGAAGGTGGCTGAAGTTGGGAAGGTGGCTGGTACTGGGGAGGTTGCTGGAACTGTTGAGGTGGCTGATAATGAATAGGAGGGGGAGGAGGCACGCTGACTGGAGGGGGTGGAGGTGGAGGAACAACTGGGGTGGATGGAGGAGGATGGGAGACAACCTGCACTAGAGCAGCGTGGCACGTGTGCATCACAAACATCTGCTGGTCAGCAGATAGCGGATCTATGCGCTCCGCAACCGACTTAAGAAAACTGTGGTTCGGTGATGCTCTTGCTTCAGAATGCATGGTTTGCAGAAGTGACTTTACCTCCGAAACTGCGGAGGTTATCTGATGAATGCCTGCGGTAACTTGCTCAGATAACAGTTTAAGGCAGTTCAGAAAAGATGCATTCAAATGCAAGAACTCGGGCGCATAGTTACTTTCCTGACCCCTCTGCCGTTGCCGCCCAGTAGCCGCAGATGTACTAGAGGTGGCAGGGGCAGAAGGGTGGGGTAAAGGAAAATCTATCTGTTGACCAGCAGCCTTATGCAATGCACTCGGCCACGCTGCTGCAGCGCTGGTTGAGGGGAAAGAGGGCTCACGTGTGGGTGCAGATGGGTCGGGGCGGTCAAAGTGTCCCTCGGTGCCAGTCTCCTCAGGGATCGCCTCAGAAGGGCCCAACTCTGCGGGCGCCCGAGTGCTGGTCACCGTGCTGTGGAATAAAGATAAAAGATACAATTAATAAAGTGTATTTCAATGGCCCTGGCTGTGAAAAAAAAATTAGACATACATGTATTTTTTAATATTTACCTTCTGGTGACCATCGTTTCACGCAGGAATGCTCTTGCATATTTATATTCACTCTGGCGTCCTGAAGAACCACTCGGGGCCCGCATTTCTTTGTTGAACTCCTTCTTGAAGCGATCCCTGATAGACCGCCACCGCTTCACAATTCTCTCCCCTGAAACGAGATAGCACAAATTGGTTAGTATAATACATACGTGTTTTCCAAACTACAGTCCTCATGTCACCCATGGGTAATGTTTTCAGTATTTACATAGTGTTGGACCTAAGGAAATCCAGAAAACATGACCTCTTGTGGTTCAAGAGGACTGGAGTTGTGGAAACACAGGTTTAAATCCAGCATCCCTACTGAACTGTATATACTTACGCATTTTAGTCTGTGACCGAGCTTCAAGGTCCTCCCAGTATCCAACAAGTTGGGAACAAACTTCATCCCAGAGCCGACGTGTCACTATCTGATCAGAATGGCGGCGGTCCCCCATGTTCCACAGCGGCTCCCGCTCTCTAATCAGATCTATTAATAGATCGATGTCGATCCCCTCCTCTCCGTCTGAGTCGGGAGCACGCTGTGAAGCCTTTAAAAAAATTAGAATAAAAAATTGTAATTATTAAAAAAATTATAAAAAAAAATTTATTTAAAACTAAAAAAAAAAAAAATAATAATACTTACAGATGGAAGACTGCCGCGTTCTTCATGTCGACTCTGGGAGGCACTGCGAGGACCTCTTGAAGCCACAGGTGCGGAAGACTGCCAAATAATTATTAAAAAAAAGGTTTTTTATTTACTTTTTTTTTTTAGGATGCGTTGTCTAGTGAGATGTTGTGTTGTAATGATGGATGCAGGAAACTTACGAATTGCGAGCCCACTCCGGGTATCTGTCCACCACGTCCTTCTTCTGGGAGCTCCTCTTGTTCAGATTCCTGTATTGAAAAAAAAAAAAAAATGCATTGTAAAAGAATAAAAAAACAATAAAAAAAATAATGATTTTGGAAACATATTTTGTCAAAAATACCGCTAAACGCTGCCGATGAGTGGGAGGGCTCCCAGAAGAACTACTGTCCTGCCGGCCGTACTCCATTGCTATCAGAGATGGTCGTCTGTTGTGCATTAAAGAGGAAAATAAAATAAATTAATACATAGACACAATCATGCCCCGGTCTGAAAGAAAAAAATTCTTGTTTGCGGTTATTTGGTTTGAGATATTTACCGTCTCCTGGATGCCGCCTGTTCCTCTTCTTCAGCCTCAGGTTGTGGTGGTGGTGTCACTGACCGCGGCCTCCTATGCTGTACTCTGCAGTGTAACAAAAATAACAAAAAGGAGAAAAAATAATGGCTCAAACCATGGACCGGTCTGAAAGACAAAAGTTCTGTTTGCGGTTATTGGGTTTGTTATATTTACCGTCTGCTAGATGCGGCCCGGGCACGATGCTGTCCTCCAGCTCTTACATTTTGTGCTGATGCAGTCGCAGCCTGCTGCCTCTGATGTCCTCTGCTGTGGAAAAAATACAATTCAATTTAATACATGGACACAATCATCATATACATGATACATTGAGCAAATCAAATCATGATTAATTAGGATATTTTCACTGCATAGCACAACCCTCATAGCATACAGCAATAACAACATAATAGAGAAAATTGGCAACACTGTATATATAAATAACCATAATAAAGAAGTATGCAAACACAGTATATACCTATACACAACTAGTATACATCAATTCAAAAAGGATATATCTTTTGGCACATTGTATACTACTGTGCCAACACAGTACAGTCATGGCCAAAAGTTTTGAGAATGACACAAATATTAATTTTTACAAAGTCTACTGCTTCACTTTTTCTAATGGCAATTTGCATATACTCCAGAATGTTATAAAGAGTGATCAGCTTAACAGCAATTACTTGCAAAGTCAATATTTGGCTAGAAAATGAACTTTATCCCCCAAAACACATTTCAACATCATTGCAGCCCTGCCTTAAAGGACCAGCTAACCTCTTTTCAGTGATTGCTCCATTAACACAGGTGTGGGTGTTGATGAGGACATGGCTGGAGATCAATCTGTCATAATTAAGTAAGAATGACACCACTGGACACTTTAAAAGGAGGCTGGTGCTTGGCATCATTGTTTCTCTTCTGTTAACCATGGTTATCTCTAAAGAAACACGTGCAGTCATCATTGCAATGCACAAAAATGGCCTAACAGGGAAGAGTATCGCAGCTAGAAAGATTGCACCTCAGTCAACAATCTATCGCATCATCAAGAACTTCAAGGAGAGAGGTTCCATTATTGCCAAAAAGGCTCCAGGGCGCCCAAGAAAGACCAGTAAGCGCCAGGACCGTCTCTTAAAAGTGTTTCAGCTGCGGGATCGGGCTACCAGCAGTGCAGAGCTTACTCAGGAATGGCAGCAGGCAGGTGTGAGTGCTTCTGCACGCACTGTGAGGCGGACACTCTTGGAGCAAGGCCTGGTCTCAAGGAGGGCAGCAAAGAAGCCACTTCTCTCCAGAAAAAACATCATGGACAGACTGATATTCTGCAAAAGGTACAGGCAGTGGACTGCTGAGGACTGGGGTAAAGTTATTTTCTCTGATGAATCCCCTTTTCGATTGTTTGGGACATCAGGAAAACGCCTCATTCGGAGAAGACAAGGTAAGCGCTACCACCAGTCTTGTCTCATGCCAACTGTTAAGCATCCTGAAATCATTCATGTGTGGGGTTGCTTCTCAGCCAAGGGAATCGGCTCTCTCACAGTCTTGCCTAAAAACTCAGCCATGAATAAAGAATGGTACCAGAATGTACTCCAAGAGCAACATCTCCCAACCCTCCAAGAGCAGTTTGGCGATCAACAATGCCTTTTCCAGCATGATGGAGCACCTTGCCATAAAGCAAAGGTGATAACTAAATGGCTCAGGGAACAAAACATAGAGATTTTGGGTCCATGGCCTGGAAACTCCCCAGATCTTAATCCCATTGAGAACTTGTGGTCAATCATCAAGAGATGGGTGGACAAACAAAAACCTAAAAATTCTGACAAAATGAAAGCATTGATTGTGCAAGAATGGACTGCTATCAGTCAGGATTTGGTCCAGAAGTTGATTGAGAGCATGCCAGGGAGAATTGCAGAGGTCCTGAAGAAGAAGGGTCAACACTGCAAATATTGACTTGCTGCATTAACTCATTCTAACTGTCAATATAAGCTTTTGTTACTCATATGTTTGCAATTATTATATTTCTGTCTGTGATAAAAACATCTGTCAAACACACATAAAAACCAGAGGGCAGCAGATCATGTGAAAATATAATATTTGTGTCATTCTCAAAACTTTTGGCCATGACTGTATATATCAATACCCAAATTGTATACAAGTACCCCAAAAATCAATATTGCAAAACCCACATTTATTTAAGCACTAGCCACATAGATTATAATACCCACATTGCATAAACATTACCCACAAAAATACACAGAAATATGCAATTGAATGAAATAAGCACACACAAGTTTTTGACCAATTTTTATTGTACTGGTAGTAATCCCTATGTTGCCTTTTAGTACTAGAAAAAAAAAATACAACTGTGGACAAGCAAGCTCATTTAAGTACGCCAATAAATAACATAGCACTACCCACAAATTATTAAAGTATACAAATGCAGAATATAGCAAAACACACATTTATTTAAGCAAAACCGACATAGCATATAAGTAAAGAAAATAATAATATAACAATACCCACATTGCATAAACATTACCCACAAAGATACACAGAAATATGCAATTGAATGAAATAAGCACACACAAGTTTTTGACCAATTTTTATTGCACTGGTAGTAATCCCTATGTTGCCTTTTAGTACTAGAAAAAAAAAAATAAAAAAATGCGGACAAGCAAGCTCATTTAAGTACGCCAATAAATAACATAGCACTACCCACAAAATATTCAAGTTTTTTAAACCATCATACAGCAATACCAACATTGTATTAAAGTACGCCAAACCAGAATAGAGCAATGCCAACAATGTATATAAAATTACGCAAAACAAGAATAGAGCAATACAAACAATATTTAAAAATAATCCAAAACACAAAAGAGTAATATCCACATTGTATTGAGCACAACCCATAAAGTATACAACAATGCAAACACGTAAAATACACACATAGTATCATGGGGTGGGTGATATTTACCGACTGCCATTTTCTCCCGTCTCCTCCGCTCCCACATCTTGGTGGTCCCCAGAATCCATATTGCTGCTGTTGATCGATCAAAAATCCTTTGAAATTTGGAGAAGTGGCTCTCTTGCTTCTTGTATTGCATGTGGCAGAGTGTCCCACAGGCGTGGTATATATATGTTTGCTTCTGTCTGGGCTAATTAACATTCCCAGACAAAAAAAACGGATCAGGCCACCGGATCAGGTTTCTGCCGGATGCGGCGCAATGCGGCGCTCATAGACTTTCATTGCACACAAAGGCCGGAAGCGCCGGATCCGGCCCTTCCGGCTTTCTGGCCGGAGAAAAAAAACGTTACAAAATGCGTCTTTTCTAGACGCCGGAAACAAACCAGACACCGCATCCGGAAGAAAGCGGACAGAACGCAGGTACATGCGGCGCAATCCGGCGCTATATCTTTTCAATGTTAAAACCACCGGATCCGGCGTGTCCGTTCGCCGCATGCGGTGTTCTAAAAAAAGGCCGGATGGCGCCTGATTCAAAAAGCCTGATGTGTGAAAGTAGCCTAAGAAAGTTCTCCTGCTCGTGGTGCCGTCAGACAGGTCCTGCAGCAAGTTCACAGCCGATTAACTCACTTCACCTATGTGACGTCAGCCTGTCAGTCTGTGATTTTACTGTATGCGGCACATGAATTGCAGGCTTTTATTTTATCTAATATATACGAGGGGAGTTCATTAAAGATTTCAACTGACCCACTTCTATTTATCACAGGATGCTGAAGCTGCACATGTGTAATGATAGAAGTCTCTATATGTTACGTGCCAATTTGCAACTCAGAACTGATAACGGTATTGATTTTACAGGTGCTGAAGTGATGTGAGGTTTGATAATGGACCCCGTGGAATACAGAGCAGACATCAAATTCCTTTACTTGAAAGGCCGAACACCAAAAGAGACGTTCAATGAGATGAAAGAGGTTTATGGTGATGATTCAATATCATATGATGTAGTCAGGAACTGGTATCATCAATTTAAATGTGGTCGGACTTCAGTGCAAAACGCTCTAATTCCAGGGTGACCCCACTCTGCTGTTCATGAACACATCATCCAGCAAATGAAGGTCGCCATTTTGGAAAATCGCTGACCATTCCCCACCTAGCCCAAAATGTCAAGATTAGTGTGGGGTCTGTGGAAAAAATCATCCAAGACCATCTTCATATGCATAAGGTATCTTCTCGCTGGGTTCCCCGGCTGCTCACACTTTTCCAGAAGCAGGAACGAGTCGAATGCTCTCAGGCTCTATTGACGATGTACCATGGAAACCAGGAGGACTTTTTCAACAGACTGATCACACAGGATGAAAACTGGGTCCATCTCTATGATCCTGAGACTAAAGTCCAGTCGATGCAATGGAAGCATCATGACTCACCGCCTCCAAAGAAGGCATGAGTCCAACCTTTGGCAGGCAAGGTCATGCTCACAGTATTTTGGGACCAGTACAGAGTAGTATTGATGGTTTTCCTAGCAAGTTTTACATTTTCACACTGGGAAATCTGTAAAAATGGCACCAGAATTTGTCCCACGTGACGGACAGAGCACTATTTGCCTCCTGGAGCACACATTTTCCTAGACTAATTTGTGGATTCCATACAAAGAGACCCTAAGTGCTAGAAAAGCAGAATCCCCCTCAAGCAACCACATTTTGGAAATTATAATCCTTTGGGAATTTATCTACAGATGTAGTGACGATTTTGACTTCATGGGTGTTTTTCAGAGACAGGCAGCAGTGGATGTTGCTGAGTGAAAATTGCAAACTGCCCTTGTAGTCACCAGTACATTATGCCCAGCTCATGCTTCTGGAGACATGTACCTGTAAATTAGGCGGGCTCTCATCACTACAGAAATGACAAACATGTGGGCGCTAAATGTGATTTAGGAACACTGGGGCTCAGAAGGGAGGGGGGCATTTGAATTTGAGAGCGGAGAATTTGCTGAATTTCTTTGAGAGCGAGAAGCCATTTCACTTTTCCAGAGCCTTTGTGCTACCAATAATGTGGAAGCCCCCTATATTTCCATTAACAGATGACAGATCTGAGTGGGGACTTGCTTTTTTTGTGGATTGAATTAGAGCTTTTATTGGGAACATTATACATAATGTTTGGGATCACATTTATCTGGCGCTCTACGCTGACCACTTAATTTGGGGTTCCATCTAAATCTGAGTGACGTGATTCAGATGAAACCCCCGAGGGATCCATTCACTATAATGAGGCAGCAGATTTACTCTGGACTCGGTCTGGCCTCTGTTCAGCAGTGTCCTTTTCAGAAGTGCACAAAACTGTGGCTGACGGCACTTTTATGCAATCCTAAAAGGATGGACACCATTGGATGTCAAGTCAGATGGCATCCACAGTGCCTCCATCTGCCTCATTATTGGGAATCTTCCACCAGAGGTTCCGTCTGAATCACGTATTTCAGAGATTTACAGGGAAACCCTGGTGCAAGCGGGATAAATGTGTGCCAAGCCTTACTGCGATCTTTGGGAGGCAGGATGAAAAAATCAATAGCATATGAAGAATTGGTTTTATTTATTTTTTACGTCGTTCCTCGTGTAGTAAAAGTGATTAGGCAACTTTATTCTTTGGGTCGGTGCGATTACAGCGATACCAGATTTATATCAGGTTTTTATGTTTGGCTGCTGTCACCCACCAAAAGACGCTTTGTTTTGCGTCACTATATTTTGAGAGCTATAATTTTTCCATATTTCGTCCGACAGAGTCATGTGAGGTCTTGTTTTTTGCAGGACGAGCTGATGTTTCTATTGGTACCATTTTTGGGCACATGCCATTTTTTGATCGCTTTCTATTCCAATTTTTGGGAGACAGAATAAACAAAAACCAGCAATTCAAGAACTGCTTTTTGTTTAGTTTTTTTTATACCGTTCCATGTGTGGTAAAATTGATAAAGCAGTTTTATTCTTTGGGTCAGTACGATTATGGCGATACCTCATTTATATCTTTTTTTAAGTTTTGGTGCTTTTACACAATAAAAACTATTTTATAGAAAAAAATATTTTTGCATCACTTTGTTCTGAGAGCTATACCTTTCTTATTTTTCTGCTGATGGAGCTGTATGGCGGCTTGTTCTTTGTGGGACAAGATGATTTTTTCAGCTTTACCATTTTTGTTTACATCCGTATTTTTTTTAGTTTGCGTTTTATTGCACTTTTTGCTTGGCGGATGGTGCTAAAGCATTTTTTTTTGCCTCGCTTTTTATTTATTCTTTTTACAGTGTTCACTGAAGGGGTTAACTAGTGGGATAGTTTTATACAACGGGTCTTTACGGACACAGCGATACTAAATGTGTACTTTTATTGTTTTTTTATTTACATAAATAAATGTATTTATTGGAAAAAAAAATTTCTTTATTTAGGGATTTTTTAAAAAATATTTTTACACATTCCAATATCTTTTTTTACTTTTTTACATTGTCCCAGGATGGGACATCACTGTATAATGTCAGATCGCTGATCTGACACTTTTCATGCAGAGTATCAGATCAGGATCTGACACTTTTCATGCAGAGTATCAGATCAGGATCTGACAGGCAGGGAAGGAGGCTTGCCGGCTCACAAACCATCTTCCTTGCAGGACCCGGAAGGACCCCGCTGCCATCTTGGTGCCAAGGGTCTCCATGGAGACTATTAGAACGCGATTGCATCGCGTTGTTCTGAGGGAAGCATGCAGGGAGGCTCCTCCCTGCACCTGTACGATGCTTCTCTATGCCGCTGTCACTACTGACAGTGGCATCAGAGGGGTTCAATGCCAGCGATCAGTGCTATCACCAATCATGGGCATTGCTGCGGTATGTCAACTGTCACATACCCACACGCGATCGCTGTGGCACTCACTGTGAGGCCCCGCGATCGGTGCGCAGTACTAGTACTGCTGTTTGCGGGAATGCACTGCCTGCAGATCAGTACTAGTACGGCGCATATCAGGAAGGGGTTAAAGAGATGGGAGAAGTGTGTGTCCCTAGGTGGCATCCATGTAGAAAAGGACTAATAACTGTGCCAAATTTTGTTGCTCTCAGTCCACAGGAAGTGGGTCAGGGAAAATATTTAATGAATGCCCCTCGTGCATACAGTATATATATATATATATATTGTAAGCTTTTCAGGGGATATAGCTCTGGGATCGCCGTCCGGGTAGACAGAATGGCATAGAAACAGTTCATTCAGAGACAGCAGTTCTGGTAAAAACTGGCCGCAACCAGTTTTATTAAAGTCCACAGCAAACAAGACATAAAACAAAATCATAAACAGAAGACCTAGGCTTGTCTAGCCACTAATTACACTTAGATAGATTTCCCTATCTATCCGGGTCCCGACTCTACCAGCCGGGGCCAAAACAACACATATGTTCAGCATTTACCAGCATTTACCAGCATTGAGGTTCACAGAGTCTCCTCCTTGTGTCTGAAGGCACCCTCAACGTCCAGACTTGAGAGAGCTCCCCTCCTATTCAGCAGGTTTCCGCATGGATTCTCACTGAGACTACTCCTGTGTCCGGGGTACATCGAGCACCCAGACTGAGATAGCTCAAACTCCTGGAGACACCTTCTGTGCCTGGACCCCTCCTGTGTCCAGACTAAACGAGCTCTCTGACTGTGTTTGCAGACACCTACTTCTGGTCTCCTAATTAACAGCTGAATGGTTTCAGGCCTGAGCTGCAAGTGTGTACTGAATGTAGGGTGTAGTGACCTTTCTCTACCACTAGGTTTACAAAGCCACACATTTCCCTTATACCATACAGCACAGTACCTAGGTGAAATGTACACCCCATTCATCACACATACCCTCACTGTCTCACATATCCCCCCCCTCTTCTCCAGACCGGAGGGCTGGTCATCCAGACCGGAGGGCTGGTCAACAATCCAAAAGAGACAGTGAACTCTGGACCAGTCATGGCCTTCATCAGCTTCCTCTTCATCTGAAGCATCCGCACTACCCTGTACCCTCCCAGGCCTATGCTCTCTGCGGGCCTCGGGTATCCTGCACGGTTTCATCTTGACCTTAGGGCCGGGCTCAGTTTCGATATAGTGCCTGGCCAGAGAAGTACGACCCGGCACATCAGAACACTTCTGCTGACTCTTCCTCAGAAACTCACGTACCTCCTGTCCCTGGTGCACTGACCATGTGTCACCAACTATCACAGAAGGTATAGGGGGTTTTTCACTTTTCTCCAGTTCCCCTTGAACCTTCTTTACTTCATTGAGCTTCTCCAGAAGATGCTCATGGCTCTCATCACGCTCCTTCATCACAGTTTGGAGTTTTTTCTGAGAAGTAATCAATTCATCTTGTACCTGTTGGATGTCCTTTATGTCTTCAGCCCCTTCTTCAGGCTCTTCTGGTAGGACATGCTCAGAAGCCCTACCGTCAGTCTTACATTCTACTTCTTCAGTCACATCATTATGGTCTCCAATATCTCCATTTATTCCAGCTTTCAAGTTCTCCTTGATAGCTGCATCTGTATACTCAGAACCCGCCGGATTCTTCTCTTCCACCACGTTCTGCATCCCGTCTGAGCTCCCGTGTGTCTGCAGCGGCAACGGAGTGACACACCGCTTTTCCCATTTGTTGGGACGTGGCTCCGATGTAGACTCCATGAAAGTGCGCTTGAGCTCACCAATGCCAGCCTGATGTCTCAAAATCTCATCTTGTGATTTATGCAGATCCTTGGTATCACTCGGGAACACTGCTGGGGCTCCGGGCGCCGAACTTCCAGCCTGAGCTTCACGAGTTGCAGCTACTGATCCGGACTGTAACCCGTCCACGCCGCTGTCTTCGGCAGAAACAGATTCCTGGACAGAGTCAGTCCCCATATCTTCAGTCTTGTTCCTCACAGCTTCACTTGAGACCTCA
This sequence comes from Oophaga sylvatica, assembly GCA_033576555.1. Classification (NCBI taxonomy): domain Eukaryota; kingdom Metazoa; phylum Chordata; class Amphibia; order Anura; family Dendrobatidae; genus Oophaga; species Oophaga sylvatica. The sequence goes on along the minus strand of JARQOD010000003.1, from coordinate 28,906,096 downwards.
GCTTCTGATGAGGCATCTGGTTTGGTGTCTACTACTTCTATGGCTTTTTCCACCTCTGCAGCATCACCTTCAGAGTCCTTGGCATGATGCAGATCCACACCACACACCGACAACTTCTCATCTTCAACAGCATCCACTTGTGCTGTGTTCAGTTTCAGAGTCCTGCCTTTAAAGCTCAGCTCTCCTTTCACCTTAGTCTTCGCCAGGGAACCGGCCAACTGTAAAACATCTTCAGATGCCATCTTCTGTCTGGCTGTAAGGTCAGCATCAGCTTTCTTCTCAGGACTCTCAACCTCCTCTGCTACCATGCCTTCCTCATTTGCACTGGTTGCTTCATTGTCATCAGATGATTCACTATCACTCCCACTATCCCTGTCTGACCCCTTTTTCTCAGCCACATCCGGGTCACTTTCAGGGTTATACAATTCATTCTCATTCTCATCCTGCTCACTTTCAGGAGTATACAATTCATTCTCATTCACATCCTGATCTGGAACCTTAGTTAACATGTCATCCACAACATTAACTTCACCATCTGGTCCTCAAGTATGTGACTATGTGACAACCCCAGCACTATACTTCTATATAGCTCAGGTACTAGGAGCTGACTCACAACCTCTCCCTGGACTTCAGTGTCCCTATACAATAGGCTATTGTCCATGGCAGCATGAGGAAACCTCTCCTCAGAGCCAGGCTCCTGGGAAACCTCATTTAGAACAATCATATTTTCCTGTGCCGTCCTAAGAGTGGGGTCTCGCCACTGCTCACTCTCAAAATTGACACAGGACATAGGTAAGTCAGGGACACTCGGTTCCCGAGAACCACCATCCTCGTCTCCCAACATCACCTGCAAAGGAACTTCATCACCATCACAGTCATCATTATTATCAACATCATTATCATGACTATGATCAGTATCATCATCACTATCATGATCATCATCATTATCATTGTCATCATCATTATCATGGTCATCATCATGATCATCATCATCATTATCATCATCATCATTATCATGGTCATCATCATGATCATCATCATCATCATTATCATCATCATCATCATCATTATCACATAAGTTTAACGGCCCACTAGCATTGTGTTCCGCCCCTCGGGACTGCGCACCCTCAGTAGGAGCTTCATCACACTGTCCATCAGAAACATTTCTCCCCCAGAGACCCTTAGATCGGGGAAAGTCATTACCCAATATGACGGGGTGCACCAGGTTCTTCACTACCCCACTTCATATGAAACCTCCCCGAGTTTGGGGACCAAGTCCACGGCAGTCTCTGGGTAGACTTTGGTGTCTCCATGGATGCACACCATACTCAGGTGCTTATCAGGGATGAAGTCCCTATCAATCAGGCTGTCACATACGGAAGTCACTGGACTCTCTGAGTCCAAGAGGGCCTGTGCTGGGCAGTCATTTACAACCACCGGGCACACCTGTGGTCCAGTCTCTTCGGCTGAGGTGGACACACACACAGGTTCTGCGCAGAGAGAGAGGGATCTGCCAACATCACAATACATAGGCTCCCCCTCTATTGGACAGTTGGCTGCAATTTCACGACATCTCCAACCCTGTCCATCACACTTTTCCACCCACATGTCCCCTCGGGCCTGAACCCACTTATCAGCATACCCCATGTCCCCAACAGCTGGAACGCTCTTACCGCGAGAGTTCAGCGTCCGGGAACTCTGAAGTGACGACCTCTCAGACGGCTGGTCACGGAGACAGTCTTTGCTGGCGAAGGCCTTCTCCATCAGGCTGACCAGACGATTGGCGTCCTGGTGGTCTCCTTGTCCGACCTCTGGCTGTACCTCAGGAGGACATGCTCGGGTGTAGCGGTTCACTATCACCTCTTCAACCATGCCGACACGACGGCTGACGTCAGGCTCCAACCGCTTCTTTACTGCAGGCAACGCAGGTGCCTTTACACCATTACTCGGGTACGATGTGCTGAGAGCTGCAATCTGCTCCCTCAGCAATCGGTTAAACTCCTGCTGCTGCTGCTGCCAGCTCTGCTGGGCCTGCTGCATGCTCTGCAGGTGTTTCTTAACAAGCTCCTCCATACTACCGGACTTATCTGTCTCAACCACGGCAGTCTTATGTTGCACATTAACTTGCGCCATTTGTTCAAACAGCGCCTCCATGCTGTCATCCATGCTGTCAGACTTCTCTGTCTCAACAACGGCAGTCTTCACTCAAGACATACACACTACACAGTCTTTTCCACAGAAAATTCAGCTCTGCTGTGCAGACACCTTTTTTTTTCTGCAAACTCTATTAGGGCCACTGTCTCTTTAAGACTGCTCCAATAGATGTTTCCTTTGCTGCTGCACACTCCACAGTCTTTTCCACAACAAGTTCAGCTTTGCTGTGCAGACACACTTTTTTTTTTTTTTTATCTTTTGCAAACTCTATTAGGGCTGCTGTCTCTTTAAGACTGCTCCAATCAGACGTTTTTGCTGACACACTTTTTTTTTTTTTCTCTGCTGCTGCTTTCAACAGACTTCACCTTTATTGCTGTCTCTAAGCCACTGTGCTGCACACACACTCCAGCACCAATTGTATCAGCCACTGTGCTGCCCCAGCATTCTCTGTTGTGAATGGGTTTGAGATGAGTTCTGAGCAGAGGCTCCCTCTGGTGGTTACAAGCGGTACTAGTGAAGATTGTGAGGACAGGGAATCAGGTGTTACTGACTGGTCTTATATAAGGGAGTCATTTTCCCATCAGGGTTGCCGGTGATCAATTGTTCTGGTCTGAATCCTTCTTTCCAGTTTCCCTTGTAGCCTGCTGTGTCGTGTCTGCATCTCCTGCTATCAGATAAGACTTTGTCTTCTTTTGTGTTTGTGCTATATTTTTGCATTTTGTCCTGCACTTCTGTGGGGGCCTTCTGGGTCCCCTCCGGGGGCTTTTGCCCTCTCTGTTTACTTCAGCCACTGAGTTTTGTACTTTTGCTTTTTCCAGTTTTTTCAGTGGCTGCTGTTTTGATTTTTGTTACACCAGAGAACTAATTTAGGTGGTAGAGGTCGTGTGATCTCAGGTGATTTTGAAATTAGTAGAGTTGGTGTTTTTCAGGGTTTTCTGAGATTGCAGTAAGTACCCTTCCTGTCCTTTTCTATTTAGATAGTTTGGGCCCCAGCGTTTGCTCATTCTATTTTCTTTCTGTGTCGGTATTTCCTCTTGTCTAACCGCCATTACATGTTTGGGGGCTTTCTATTATCTTTGGGGTTCTGCTCCGGGGCAGATAGCTTTCCTATTTCTGTCTTTAGGTGTAGTTAGTTTCTCAGGCTGTGACGAGGCGTCTAGGACCAACGTAGGAACGCTCCACGGCTGCCTCTAGTTGCGGTGGTTAGTCAGGGTACTGCAATCTCATAGATTCCAACTGCTCTGGTGTATTTCCTTTTTTACCTGCACTCCTCAGCTACCGAAACATAACATTATCACCGGCCCATAAATTGTATGGTACTCACAGAAGGGAAAAAATATTGTGAAGGAAGAAAGGTTGTCAGAGTTGTCAGAGATATTTTTCTGTTTGTTGCATTTTTCTTTTTTTTTCCCTCTGTATCTCTGGGTGCTGGGGAGGATCTTTTCTCCCAATGGAGTTTGCACTGTTGTCTGGCCGTGTGGATCAGCTTGCCACTGAGGTTCAGAGTATTGCTGCATATCTTGCTAGGTTGCCTGTTGTGGAACCTAGGATCCCCATGCCAGATTTTTTTTTGGGGGATCGAGCTAAGTTTCAGAATTTCAAAGATAATTGTAAATTGTTTTTTGCCTTAAAATCTAAGTCCTCAGGAAACGCAGCGCAGCAGGTTCAAATTGTCATCTCTCTCCTGCGCGGCGATCCTCAGGATTGGGCTTTTTCCCTGATACCTGGGGATCCTGTTTTGAGTGATGTTGATGCATTTTTTCAGGCTTTGGGGTTATTGTACGATGAGCCTAATGTCACTGATCAAGCTGAAAAAGCCTTGTTGGCATTAAATCAGGGGCTTGATGACGCTGAGTTGTACTGTCAGAGATTCCGTAGGTGGGCAGTCCTGACCAAATGGAATGACGACGTTTTGGCGGCCCTTTTCCGGAAGGGTCTGTCGGATAATGTAAAGGATGTTATGGTGGGATTCCCTGTCCCCTCTGGTCTCAATGATTCTATGTCATTAGCGATTCAAATTGACAGACGTTTGCGTGAGCGGAGAAGTATGCGTGGAGTGGTGTTGCCTTGTGATCCTGCTTCTGAGCCCATGCAGTGTGATGGAGTGGTGTCTGGGGCACAGCGTCATGAGTTTCGAAAGCGCAATGGGTTATGTTTCTACTGTGGTGATGCCTCTCATGCTATTTCAGTCTGCCCTAAGCGGGGAAGACGTTTTGCACGCTCAGTTGTCTTGGGTAGTGTTCAGACTAAGTTTTTATTAACTGTCACTCTGATATGCTCTCTGTCCTCATTTTCTGCTCAGGCTTTCGTTGATTCTGGAGCAGCTATTAACCTGATGGATTATGATTTTGCTAAACGTTGTGGGTTTCCCTTGATACCCCTACAGAAGTCTATTCCTCTACTGGGGATCGATTCTACCCCTTTGGCTGAGAATAAACCCCAGTTTTCTACTCAGGTGATAATGAGGGTTGAACCTGATCACCAGGAGTGCTGCAAATTTTTGGTTCTATATAATCTGCATGACATTATCGTGCTGGGTTTCCCTTAGTTACAGTCTCATAATCCTGTTTTGGATTGGAAATCTGTGTCTGTAACCAGTTGGGGCTGCCAATGTGTTAATACCAACACTCCTGTTTTTTCTGCCTCCCCCCAGGCTCAGGATGTTCCTGACTTTTTGTTTGATTTTTCTGATGTGTTTAGCGAAAGTAAATCTGCATCCTTACCTCCCCATAGGAGCTATGACTGCGCTATTGAATTAGTGCCGGGTAGTAAATTCCCTAAAGGTCGCCTTTTTATCTTGTCTGTACCTGAACATGACGCTATGCGGTCTTATATCAAGGAATCATTGGAGAAGGGTCATATCAGACCATCCTCTTCACCCTTAGGTGCCGGTTTTTTCTTTGTGGCCAAAAAAGATGGTTCATTAAGGCCGTGTATTGATTATCGTCTCTTGAACAATATTACTGTGAAATATCAATACCCGTTACCCTTGATTTCTGACCTGTTTTCCAGGGTGAAAAACGCTACTTGGTTTACCAAGCTTGACCTCAGGGGGGCGTATAACCTTATTCGCATTAAGCACGGGGATGAATGGAAGACGGCATTCAATACCCCCGAAGGGCATTTTGAGTACCTAGTGATGCCCTTTGGGCTCACTAATGCTCCTTCCATCTTCCAGTCCTTCATGAATGACATTTTCAGGGATTTTGTGGACAAATTTCTGATTGTTTATTTGGATGATATCTTGATTTTTTCTAATGACTGGGACTCTCATGTGAAATATGTTCGAACTGTATTCCAGATTTTGAGAGAGAATGCTCTGTATGTGAAGGGATCAAAGTGTCTTTTTGGCGTACAGAAGATCTCATTTCTGGGATTCATTTTGTCCCCATCTGTTATTGAAATGGACCCGGTCAAGGTTCAGGCCATCTGTGATTGGGTCCAACCTACTTCATTAAAGGCTCTTCAGAGATTTTTGGGTTTTGCCAATTTTTATCGTAAATTTATTGGTAATTTCTCGGTTATTGTTAAACCATTAACTGATTTGACCAGATAGGGTTCTGATGTGGTGAATTGGCCTCCTGAGGCAGTCTCTGCATTTCAGGAACTTAAGCAGAGATTCACTTCTGCTCCTGTTCTACGGCAGCCTGATGTTTCTCTGCCATTTCAGGTGGAGGTTGATGCCTCTGAAATTGGGGCAGGTGCCGTTTTGTCCCAAAAAGATCCAGAGACCTCTAAAAGTAACCCTTGTGCCTTTTTCTCTCGAAAATTTTCTCCTACTGAACGTAATTATGACGTGGGTAATTGGGAGTTATTGGCCATGAAGTGGGCTTTTGAAGAGTGGAGACATTGGCTGGAGGGAGCCAAACATCAGGTGGTGGTCCTTACGGACCATAAGAATCTGGTCTATCTGGAATCTGCCAAGCGACTCAATCCTAGACAGGCCAGGTGGGCCTTGTTTTTCACACGTTTTAATTTTGTGGTTTCCTTTCTTCCTGGCACTAAGAATGTTAAGGCGGATGCCCTCTCGAGGAGTTTCCTTGCGGACTCTCCTGAGTTATCTGATCCTTCTGTTATTTTGAAGGAGGGTGTAGTTCTTTCCGCCATCTCGCCCAATTTGAGACTTGCTCTGGAGGGGTGTCAGGAGGATAGGCCCGAGCGCTGCCCTGTTGGAAAATTGTTTGTCCCGGACCAATGGAAAAAGAGTGTGATGTCTGAGATTCATTGTTCCGCATTGGCTGGGCATCCCGGAATTTTTGGTACCAGAGACTTGGTTAGTCGGTCCTTTTGGTGGCCTACCTTGTCTCGCGATGTCAGGGAATTTGTGCAGTCCTGCGGGACTTGCTCTCGCTCCAAGCCTTGCTCTCGCTCTAGTGGTTTGTTGATGCCATTGCCTGTGCCCAAGAGACCATGGACCCATATCTCTATGGATTTCATTTCCGATCTTCCTGTTTCTCAGAGAATGACCACCATCTGGGTAATTTGTGATAGGTTTTCCAAAATGATACATCTTGTGCCATTACCTAAGTTGCCTTCCTCCTCTGAATTGGTGCCGTTGTTCCTTCAGCACGTGGTTCGTTTACACGGCATTCCTGAGAACATTGTGTCTGACAGAGGAGTCCAGTTTGTTTCCAGATTTTGGAGGACTTTTTGTTCTAAACTGGGTGTTCAATTGTCTTTCTCCTCGGCATTTCATCCTCAGACCAATGGTAAAACTGAGAGAACAAACCAGACATTGGAGACTTATCTAAGATGCTTTGTGTCTGCTGATCAGGATGACTGGGTCTCTTTTTTGCCTTTGGCTGAGTTTGCTCTTAATAATAGGGCTAGCTCTGCCACTTTGATGTCTCCGTTTTTCTGTAATTCTGGGTTTCACCCTCGATTTTCTTCAGGACAGACGGAAGCTTCTGTCTGTCTAGGTGTTGACTCTGTTGTTGAGCATATGCAACAGATTTGGGACCAGGTAGTGGAGAGGTTGTCCCTCTCTCAGGAGAAGGCCCAGCGGTTTGCTAACCGGCATAGGACTGATGGTCCTCGGTTTAAAGTGGGGGACTTGGTCTGGTTGTCCTCAAAGAATATTCCTATGAGAGTAGCATCTCCTAAATTTAAGCCTAGGTTCATTGGACCTTATAAGATCATGGAGATTATTAATCCTGTTTCTTTTCGTTTGCTTCTTCCAGGGACATTTAAGATCCATAACGTGTTCCACAAGTCCTTGTTGAAGAGGTTTGTTGAGCCAGTGGTTCCTGCTGCTGTGCCTCCTGACCCTGTTTTGGTTGAGGGCAATCTGGAGTATGTGGTTGAGAAAATATTGGATTCTCGTTTTTCTAGACGAAGACTCCAGTATTTGGTTAAATGGAGAGGTTATGGTCAGGAAGACAATTCTTGGGTGTTTGCTTCGGACATCCATGCTAGGAGACTTATCCGTGCGTATCATAGAACTCATCCTGACCGACCTGGTTGCTCAAATGAGGGTTCGGTGACCCCTCCTCAAGGGGGGGTACTGTTGTGAATGGGTTTGAGATGAGTTCTGAGCAGAGGCTCCCTCTGGTGGTTACAAGCGGTACTAGTGAAGATTGTGAGGACTGGGAATCAGGTGTTACTGACTGGTCTTATATAAGGGAGTCATTTTCCATCAGGGTTGCCGGTGATCAATTGTTCTGGTCTGAATCCTTCTTTCCAGTTTTCCTTGTAGCCTGCTGTGTCGTGTCTGCATCTCCTGCTATCAGATAAGACTTTGTCTTCTTTTGTGTTTGTGCTATATTTTTGCATTTTGTCCTGCACTTCTGTGGGGGCCTTCTGGGTCCCCTCCGGGGGCTTTTGCCCTCTCTGTTTAGTTCAGCCACTGAGTTTTGTACTTTTGCTTTTTCCAGTTTTTTCAGTGGCTGCTGTTTTGATTTTTGTTACACCAGAGAACTAATTTAGGTGGTAGAGGTCGTGTGATCTCAGGTGATTTTGAAATTAGTAGAGTTGGTGTTTTTCAGGGTTTTCTGAGATTGCAGTAAGTACCCTTCCTGTCCTTTTCTATTTAGATAGTTTGGGCCCCAGCGTTTGCTCATTCTATTTTCTTTCTGTGTCGGTATTTCCTCTTGTCTAACCGCCATTACATGTTTGGGGGCTTTCTATTATCTTTGGGGTTCTGCTCCGGGGCAGATAGCTTTCCTATTTCTGTCTTTAGGTGTAGTTAGTTTCTCAGGCTGTGACGAGGCGTCTAGGACCAACGTAGGAACGCTCCACGGCTGCCTCTAGTTGCGGTGGTTAGTCAGGGTACTGCAATCTCATAGATTCCAACTGCTCTGGTGTATTTCCTTTTTTACCTGCACTCCTCAGCTACCGAAACATAACAATTCTCTGCCAATTGTAAGCTTTTCAGGGGATATAGCTCTGGGATCGCCGTCCGGGTAGACAGAATGGCATAGAAACAGTTCATTCAGAGACAGCAGTTCTGGTAAAAACTGGCCGCAACCAATTTTATTAAAGTCCACAGCAAACAAGACATAAAACAAAATCATAAACAGAAGACCTAGGCTTGTCTAGCCACTAATTACACTTAGATAGATTTCCCTATCTATCCGAGTCCCGACTCTACCAGCCGGGGCCAAAACAACACATATGTTCAGCATTTACCAGCATTTACCAGCATTGAGGTTCACAGAGTCTCCTCCTTGTGTCTGAAGGCACCCTCAACGTCCAGACTTGAGAGAGCTCCCCTCCTATTCAGCAGGTTTCCGCATGGATTCTCACTGAGACTACTCCTGTGTCCGGGGTACATCGAGCACCCAGACTGAGATAGCTCAAACTCCTGGAGACACCTTCTGTGCCTGGACCCCTCCTGTGTCCAGACTAAACGAGCTCTCTGACTGTGTTTGCAGACACCTACTTCTGGTCTCCTAATTAACAGCTGAATGGTTTCAGGCCTGAGCTGCAAGTGTGTACTGAATGTAGGGTGTAGTGACCTTTCTCTACCACTAGGTTAACAAAGCCACACATTTCCCTTATACCATGCAGCACAGTACCTAGGTGAAATGTACACCCCATTCATCACACATACCCTCACTGTCTCACAATATATATATATATGTGTTTTGACTAATATTTCCTTTGAAAATGATGTGTATGTAACAAGGGCACAGGGGGTAGTTGTGGCCAAGTTATTTAAAGGCACAGTTCGCAGGCAGAGTCCACTGAGCAAAGATCAGCGAGCTTCCCCCCGACCTTTGCACATAAATAAGACGGGACTGACACAGCTTTCCCACGATTTACCTTGTTCTCTCTCCAGCCACGGCAGTCCAGGCGAATTAGAGTCCAAGGAAGCAACTGTTGTCCAACTGGGAATAATTTTTAATGAACAGGGATGGGGTAGCAAGAAAAAGAGTACAACACTGGATTCCTGATCTCTCCATGACACTCTTCACAGCCGCACCCACAGCAGCTGCAGCAGCTGAAGATCGACGGTAGTCCACGCGCTGGAGTCTAGCCATATATACATATTCTGACTTGCTAGAGTGTGGCCTGTAGACAAGGTACTTGCACACAGAGGGCATTTGCAGAAAGGTGAGCTGTCTGGAGAATAAGTTGAAGCCATGGGCAACTTGTTTTGTGTGCAGTCTGGGCCCCCAATGGGAGCCAAAACAGCTATACAGATTGTAAAAGACAGAGAAGGAAAGGAAGCAGTGAAAGATGTGGGACCAATATTTAAAAAGGCAAACATGCCAGAGTGTGGATGTTTGGATGTACATAAATGCCACAGTTTCAGGGAAGAGAATAAAGGTTGGATAAAAGACAAAAGAAGAGAGCAACAAGTGAATAAATGGTGTCGTGTGGCAGAGGAAATACAACGGTATGGAAATAATGAGACTACAGTAGGGCACAAGGTGTATTATGACTGTTTTGATGCACAAAAATCTATGACTATGACTGCTACTGCCCCACCTCTATATAATAATAATAATAATTTTATTTCTATAGCGCCAACATATTCCGCAGAACTATACATTACAGAGGGGACTTGTACAGACAATAGACATTACAGCATAACAATAAACACAGATCAAAGTAGGTACCAAGAGGAATGAGGGCCCTGCTCACAAGCTTACAATCTATGAGGAAAAAGGGAAGACACAAAAGGTAGATGGTACTAATTGCTTTCATTGTTCGGACCAGCCATAGTGTTCGAATCAGTGTTCATGTAATTCTGCATGAACCAGTTAACAGCCAAAGTATGTAAGAGTACAGACACAGAGGGCTATTAAATGCATAAAGCGGGTGAGAACATAATACGAGGTACCTGATTATGGTAGAAAATTTTTGAATGGGCCAACAGTGATAGTTAGGTTAATGCGTTTAGGCGGTAGGCCAGTCTGAACAAATGCGTTTTTAGGACACGTTTAAAACTGTGGGGATTGGGGATTAATCGTATTAACCTGGGTAGTGCATTCCAAAGAATTGGCGCAGCACGTAAAAAGTCTTGGATACGGGAGTGGGAGGTTCTGATTATTGAGGATGCTAACCTCAGGTCATTAGCAGAACGGATAACCAGAGACCCAGACAAGACAGGTGGACTTGTAAACATTGTGGTCAGCCAAACTCAGCCTGGAGAGATACTTGTGTGACCTGTGCTGCAACCCGACCTAAGTAAATTATACTAATTCATGTCAAGACAAGATCACATGTAGTGACAGAAGAAGCTGACTCAGTAGTGGGTCATTGACTTTTGAGGATGAAGCTGACAGTAGTGTGGTATGGGGCCAGGACGGTAGTCGTAGCCGAGGACACCGGGGCTCTGGTGTCCTTACTTCCATCCACAGACAAACCATCAGCTTCTACCGGCGTACCTGTTCGGGATGCTGGTCCACGGTCAGGGCTTCCACTGCGGTGCGACCCAGCTCCTGCACACTTGGTTCCAGTGCTCAGAGTTGAAATAACGGACACAGATACCGGTTCTGATGCTAAATCAACGATTTTACTTTCTTCTTCAACGGACTCGGACACATCAGTTACATCACAGTCCACACAGTATTCCTCCTGCTCTTTCCCTTTCTTACTTTCTTCGCCCTCACATGCATTACGGGGTAATAGCGCCTTAGGTGGTACCGTAGCTTCACTACTGTAGGACCTCAGTACATAGGGGATGCCGCTCATCTGTGCCCTGCACGACTCTTGGACCACGTCTCCTTCTCCCTTTCTGTTGCTGCCGTGAACTGTAGCTTCTCCGGGTGCTCCATCTTTATACAGCACCCATCTGACTGTGCCCGGGCTTCTCGACTTTTCTCACAACGTTGAATAGCTGCCATGGTGTCCAGGGCACAGAGCCCTTGTGGACACTTCGGGCGTGCCGCCCTTTCTGAGCTGTTTCCTATCACCTACACTAACTTAATCCGCAGCAGCTCCTCCTACATCTAGAAACTTCCTACAGCTAAACCTACCAAGACCCACTAGTATACCCTCATCTAGTGGCCCTTTGCAAAACTACACTTACCCAGTCTATAAACTCTATACTACAAGTGCCCGCCTCTAATGTTCCCAAGGATGCACTGTCTATCTCTACCCATATACAACACTATACATAAGATGCATACATTTCCACAAATACGTTACAGTAAGATAAATGACAAATATATATATATATAGCAGCATAAACATTTAAAGGGTTAATCCTTGACCCTCATTACAGTAGTCCTGAGAGGGAGGAAGTTGTAGAACAGCATGTCAACCATCCACATCAGGACCTAGGAGGGTAAATAGAGTAAAGGGCCTTTTACATTTAGCGATGCACCTCGATCCCGACCACGATACGACCCGGTCAGGATCGCTGGTACAACGCTAAATGGTCACTAGTAAGCTGCCACACAGGCAGATCTCACAGCGACTTAGCGACGCAGCAGCGGTCATTACTTACATTTCAGACGCGGCGATCCTGACGTCCTCCCGTCTGCTTCCATGCGTCGCTCGTCGGCGCCAGCCGGAAGCCCAGCAGGAAGTGCCCTACGAGAAATGGAGCTGCATGATCTCACGCGATCAACGACAGACAGCGGGGGAGCCGGTCGGAGGTAAGTATCACACATAGTGATATCGCTAGCAATATCGCTGCTGCGTCACCAAATCGGTGATGCTTTAGCAATATTGCTGGCGATATCGCTATGTGTAAAGGCCCCTTCAGACAGACACAGGAGTATTATCCCTGGAGCCCCTCTGACCAGCTAGCTATGCTAAAACAGTTGCCTGACCCTGAAAACCAACCTTTCCCATTTTACAGACAAATAAAGGAAATGCAGCAAGCATATAAGTTTACCTTGGCAGACCTAGAGAATTTGGTGGGTTCAAAGGCAGGCGATGTACTAGGACACATAATTAAGACACATACAGATGTGACAAAGAATCAAGCATGGGGCATGGATGATAAATCTGCACGGTTCGGGGAGACGTACTGTGAATCACTAAAACAATGGGCTGCAGTGAAGCAGAGTAGTCTGTACTCCTAAATGACATGACACAGCAAAAAGGAGAGAGTATGGAGATGTACTTTGGATGAATACAGCTGAAGTGAGCAGACATGGGGTACAGTCCCATAAACCCACTTGATGTTAAAATACTGGTAAATGCATTAATTGACGGTATGATCAAAGGCTTACGGGACACAGTACGGACAGCCAGACTTGAATAGAGAAATGTAGATCCGAAAGATCTCCTGAAGGTAGCAAAAGGAGTTGAACAAACAAGGACGACAAGAAGACCTGTCATGTAATAATAATAATTATAATAATCTTTATATAGCGCCAACATATTCCGCAGCGCTTTACAGTTTAACAGTATGCTACAGCACAAGGGAAACAGTGGAGACATAGTAGGGGACCAAATTACCTAGAACCAGTGAGGTGCTGGAATTGTGGAGAAAATGGACATTACGCTAAGTAGTGCAAAAACCCTAGAAAGGAGACTAAGCAGACCAAACTTCCACCTCCTTTGCCTTCAGACTAGGAAAGTGGCAACCCAGTGACAAATGTGTACCCTGTTCTTGTCCCCTCAGGAACTGGTCCTACCTTGATGACGACCATAACAATGCCGGGGAGGGGGGGGAGAGAGGCATAAGTTTTCATTGACACTGGGGCAGCTGGGACTGTGGTGGACAAAGACTTGATAATGCCAGACATGATTACTAACAAGATTGTGGAATGTGTGGGGGTAGAAGGACAAGTGACTGAAGCCTCTCTGACTAAACAAATAAAACTAAAATTACGAGATAGCCAAGATGTGCTTACAAAGCTTATTGTTAGTGAAAATACCCTTATGAATTTGCTGGGAGCAGATGTGTTGAGCGCTATCCAGGCCACCATACAGTACTCTCCTGAGGGCATTACAGTCACAAGTCCCCTCTCAGATAAACATTGCAGCAATGGTGTATGACAAAAGCAGTAAAAGTAGCACTTGAGACAACGTTTGGGCAAAGGGAAAAACTGGTCGGCTGCCCATTCCCCCGGTTATGATTAAATTAAAAGAGGTAACCACTCCTCCTTGTTTAAAACTCCTTAAGCCTAGCCAAATCACTGGCCCTGAGCAGGGATATTAAAGAGTATGTCAAGGCATGGGCCCTGGTGCAGAGATCTTCCCCCTACAACATCCCTTTGTAACCCATTAAGAATAAAGGACCCAATGGTTCCCCTGACACTTACAGAATGATTCATGATTTAAGAGCTATTAATGATGTTACAGAAAGTGTGACCTCAATTGTCCCTAATTGTCACAGATCCCAACGACATCAAAATATTTCACAGTCATTGATTTGGCAATTGCATTCTTCTCTGTACCCCCCACCCTGATTGTCAGTATCATTTTGCTTTTACTCACGAAGGTAAACAATACTGTTGGACGGTCCTCCCGCAAGGAGGAATGAACTCCCCTACCATCTATTCAACAGCAATGGCAGGGATTCTGGAGCAGTGGCAATCACCTCATCCAAAGATTGTACTGTTATAGTACGTAGATGACCATTTAGGCCAGGTTCACATCGCGTTAGTGCAGTCCGTTTAATGCATGCGTTAAACGGACTGCGCTAACGTTAGTCTTTTTTTATCGCGTTTGTGCAATCACGTTAGCGCATCTGCTTGTTCTGCGCTAGCTGCGAAGGACCCTCGAACGCAGTAGACCGCGTCCGAGGGTCCGTCACAGCATAACGGGACATCGCTAACGCATGCTGATTTTTGACATGTGTTAGCGATGCGCTAGGTGATGGCAGACTATGGGTGCATTAATGGATGCGTTACATCGCGTTAAAGCCGCTTTGTAACGCATCCGTTAAACGGACTGACATAACACGATGTGAACCTGGCCTTACTCTGTTGCCCGGACCAGATGTCCTGCAAGGAAGCTACAGTTTCCTTGCTATGCTTTTTATCAGAAAAGAGTTGCAAAGTCTCACGTGACAAATTACAGTATTGCAAACAGGTGACGTTTTTAGGCCACTGTATTGATGAAGGTACAAGACACCTAACTGAAGAGAAAAAACAGGCAGTTCAAAATCTCCCTTTACCCAGGTCACACCTACATCTACGAACTTTCCTAGGCTTGGTGACCTATTGTAGGCCTTGGATAAGGTCTGCTTCGCAAATGATGCAACCACTTTATGACTGCTTGTCATCAGACCCCTTTGACCTCACTCAAGAAGCAATTTATTCCTTCCATTCTCTCAAGTTTCTCATTGTGTCAGTCCCGGCCCTAGGCATTCCAAACTATGATCAGCCATTTTTCTTGTTCTGCACAGAACAAGGAGGTCATGCTACAGAAGTGCTGACACAACAGCATGGTGGAAAACAGAGACCGATAGCTTACTACTCAGCACAGTTAGACCCAGTGATCAAAGGGTCTCCCACGTGTGTCCATGCTGTAGAGGCTGCTGCATTACTGCTAGGAAAGGCATGTGAGATCACACTGACTTTTCCTTTGACAATTTACTCCCCACATGACATCCATGCCATGCTCGTACAAGTTCAACCAAAACATCTGTCTATGGCCAGACAGATCAGACTTGAATGTGTTCTACTAATTCCTGAATATGTCACCCTCAAAAGAAGTAATGTTCTGAATCCAGCTACCCTTCTGCCTGTGGATTCAGAAAAGGGGGAACTGGTGACAGTATTGGCAAGTGAGGAAGAGTACTTTGACATGACGTACGAACATGACTGCATAGAACTGATGAGTCAGGAGACAGTGGGTACCACCCGGATGGGCGACTCTACACTGGATATGCAGTAGTATCCTCACATGAGATAATCAGAGCTGAACCACACCTTGCTCACATGTCAGCGCAGAAGGCAAAGTTGAAGGCACTCACTGAGGCGTGTAGAGCTGCTGCAGGTAAAGTCGCTAATACTTACACAGATTCGAATTATGCATGGGGAATATAGCCCATGATTATGGCCCTATCTGGAGAAGCAGAGCGTTTCATACGTCAGCTGGGAAGCCCATTAAAAATGCAGAGCTGATGAAACAATTAATGGAGGCAATGATTCTACCAGTCCAGGTTGGCATAATCAAGGTGAAAGCACACACAAAAGGTAGCTCCCTGGAGGTAGAGGGCAACAGAAGGTTGGACGAGGCTGCTAAAGTAGCAGCAAGGTGGCCTAGAGAGCAGAGGATGGTGGTGGGGAGTCAGCGAATTTCAGCCACACTGAGCCTAGATGTCCTGAAATCCCTCCAGCAGCAGGCTTCCCAATGGGGGCTGAGCTGAACTCAAATGGAGTATGGGAGAATAAGGATAAATTGTGTTTACCGAGGTCCCTGTTCCCAGTAATGGCACAAGCAACACAAGCAGGGGCGGAACTATCGTGGAAGCAGGGGAAGCAGCTGCCACAGGGCCCGGGCTAGAAGGGGGCCCGTCCCTGCTGCAGCTGCTTCACCTACCAGCACGGTAGTTCCGCAAGCTGCCATGGGCGTACCCACCATGAAAGAACCGGCCCCGCTGACAATGAACTGACAGTTCATTGCCGGCGTGCCCTTTAATCGCGGCGGGCGGAATGCTGTGAGTGAGGAAGGCCTTGCGGCCTTCCATATGCAGCACAGGTGACGTGATCGTCATCACGCCGCCTGCGCGCCCTGATGACGTCACGCCGCCTGTGCCAGAAGAAGACGGAGTTCAGCGCTTCTTCTTCAGAGCAGCGGGGGAGATAGGTGAGTACTGGCTTTTTTTTTTTTTTACGCCGGGCCCGGGGATTATGCTGGCTATGGGGGGATTATGCTGCCTGTATGGGGATTATGCTGGCTTTTGGGGTATTATGGTGCCTATGGGGGATTATGCTGGCTATGGGGATTATGCTGCCTATTGTGGGATTATGCTTGCTATTTGGGGATTATGCTGGCTATTTGGGAATTATGCTGGCTATTTGGGGATTATGCTGGCTATTGGGGGATTATGCTGGCTATTGGGGATGATGCTGCTTATGGGGGATTATGCTGGCTATTGGGGACTATGCTGGCTATGGGGGGATTATGCTGGCTATGGGGATTATGCTGGCTATGGGGATTATGCTGGCTATTGGGGGATTATGCCAGCTATTGGGGGATTATGCCGGCTATTGGGGGATTATGCCGGCTATTGGGGGATTATGCTGGCTATTGGGGGATTATGCTGGCTATTGGGGGATTATGCTGGCTATGGGGGATTATGCTGGCTATTGGGGATTATGCTGGCTATTGGGGGATTATGCTGGCTATTGGGGGATTATGCTGGCTATTGGGGGATTATGCTGGCTATTGGGGACTATGCTGCTTATGGGGGATTATGCTGCCTACTGGGGACTACTATGCTGCCTATTGGGGACTATGCTGCCTATGGGGGATTATGCTGCCTATTGAGGACATATGCTGCGTATTGGGGACCTATGCTGCCTATTGGGACATTTACCTGCCTATTGGGGACCTATGCTGCCTATTGGGGACCTATGCTGCCTATTGGGACCTATGCTGTCTATTGGGGACCTATGCTGTCTATTGGGGACCTATGCTGCCTATTGGGGACATATGCTGCCTATTGGGGATCAATGCTGCCTATTGGGACATTTACCTGCCTATTGGGGACCAATGCTGCCTATTGGGGACATTTACCTGCTTATTAGGGACTCTCGCACCACACCAGTCTGAGCCTGAGCTAAAAGCGGAGTTGCGCCACTATGTGCACTGATGAGGATGAAATGATATGGATTGGCAAGGCTGCAGTGATGGGCAGTGCAGGCTGTATGTCTGTGTATGGGCAGTTTTATTGCTGGTATATTGTTTTTGTAGCGCTGTATATATATTGGTATTTTACTAATAGCAATTTGTAATCCCTAGGAAATAATGATATCAAGAAAGAGAAAAATTGCTTCACTTGTGACAAATATGGAACCGAACATTGACCATCTCATTAGCCAAAAGCAGGCCCATAGTTCCCATTGAAATACCAGTAAGTTTGTTGATTTTTAACTTTACTTGTTCTTTATTTTAAGTATTGTATTTGTTCCTGTTTTGTTTTTTTTTTACTTCAAAATAAGTGTAGTATATGGTGTATACAGGGTCATACATATTGTGTGCAGTATATAGAGTGTAGTATATGGTGTATACAGGTCATACACATCATGTGCGGTATATAGAGTGTATATACACTGCTGTATTATACTTTTCATATACAGGTTATAATGCCTCTTATTCTTTGTATAGAGGTTAGTGTGCCATGTATAATATATGGTATATACAGCGTAGTGTCGCATACACTGCTGTATTATACAATATACTACAGTTCTAATGCTCCATACCTAATATGCAGGATAATGTACAGTGTATATGATGTAACCTGTATAAAATGCGACATTGGCTTTCCCCCCCCCCTAGTTTTGATCCTGGGTACGCCCATGCAAGCTGCCGGTGGTGTGAGTCTGATATGGGGCCCTCCGCCATGAGAGGAGGTGGGACGGGCCCCGAGCAGTCCGGCACTTCCGCGTCATGTGACGTGGGGGCGTGCGCGCGCTCTCACGTCACATGCAAGGCTGGCGTGGTGGACGTCGGAGCGTGGAGGACGGAGCGGCGCGCGGAGCATAAGAGCTGGAGGACGCAGTCACCTGAGGATTGGCAGATTGGTAAGTATGCTTGCTGAGTCTGACTCCCTTTTACAGGGACGCGGCAGCCGCAGCTTCCCGTCCCGGCACTTGAGGAGAGGGGGGAGAGCAGAGGGGGGAGGTGTGAGTGTATCAGGGGCCCCAGGACACAGCGGGCCACATTAGAGGCCCCAGGAAGCAGCAGGCCCCTAATGGGGCCCTAGGAAACAGCAGGCCCCATTAGGGGCCTAGTTCCAAAGGAAGCAGCAGGCCCCATTAGGGGCCTACGTCCAAAGGAAGCAGCAGGCCCCATTAGGGGCCTTGGGTTCCAGGAAACTGCAGGTCCCATTAGGGGCCTAGGGCCCCAGGAAACTGCAGGCCCCATCAGGGGCCTAGGGCCCTAGGAAACTGCTGAATAAGGTAATTATGTTGCATTATTCTTGTGAAGAAGAAATTTGTAATCTAGCCCATAAATTGCTTTCAAAATGGATGATTTATTCAGTAGAACAAAAGTACGGTATACAGAACAATCTTAGATTATTCTGTATACCGGACTGTTGTTCTACTGAATAAATCATCTGTTTTGAAAGCAATTTGCAGGCTGGATTACAAGTTTCTTCACACATTTACTCTGGAGAAAGCCTACCTTCGTCATTACCTCAGTTGCTTCCTGGGAGTTGGTTCTTTTCTGTTATTTCACTATCATTAGTCCAAAAACCTCTAATTTTGGATAATAAAGGTATCTTTCTTAACACAACTTGGGTAGACCGGGATTGGCAACTCGCGCGGGGGGGGGCCCCATTGTGAAGTTTGCTGTGGGGCCCTGCCGTTCCTAGTTACGCCCCTGAACACAAGGCTCCACTCTCGCCTCAAAAAGTCACATTTCTACCATGGTAAATGCCCTCTGGATAGCTCTTGGTTTCAGTTATGCAGCCATGAAACTCGTGCAGTCCTGCCTCATCTGTGCACAGCACAACCCAGGTAAAACAGTAAAAGTCCATAAGAAAGCGACACCCAGGCCTCTCTACCCGTTTCAGAGACTGCAGATTGACTACATACAGCTACCTAAGGAATGAGTGTATGAATATGTCCTAGTATGTGTAGATCTCTTCTCTGGTTGGCCGGAAGCCTATCCGGTAAAATGCACAAATGCTAAAACAACTGCAAACAAACTGATGAAAGAACTGATCTGCAGGTATGGTGTCCCAGAAACAATAGAAAGCGATAGGGGTACACACTTCACAGGAGAAATAATGAGGGAAGTCATGCAGGCCTTGGGTGTACAGCAAGCATTTCATACACCATATAGGCCACAAAGTAGTGGGAAAGTGGAAAGACTAAATGGGACACTTTAACTAAAAATTCAAAAGGCCAAAGCAGAGACAGGAAAGAGCTGGGTAGAGTGCTTGTCTCTTGCACTCTTTTCAGTCAGACACACTCCAAATAGAAAGACAGGCTTGTCTCCTTTTGAAGTCCTGTTTGGTAGTGCACCAAAGACTGGTCTGTACTTCCCACAGGTGCTACAAATGCAACACGGTTCTATGACAGCCTATGTCCAGGCCTTGCAGAAAAGACTTAATGTGGTACATAAACACGTGTTCTCATCCATTCCAGATCCTAATGAAAGTACAGACGTGCATCAGTTGAATCCAGGTGATTGTTGGTCATACGCAGACACGTGAGAAGGAGCCTAGATCCACGGTTTGACAGCTTGTTCCAAGTCCAGCTGACCACATCCACCTCAGTGAAACTTGAGGGAAAGCCCACCTGGATCCACGCCAGTCGGTGCAAAAAGGTCACTTCACCAGCAGAATGACTGTCCTAATCACCTTGCTGGGAGTAGAAGGTTTATTGCACCATACAGAGACACTGGATAAACTTTTAAATGTTGACTGGGACAACAAACTTATTGGACATCATGCTCTTCTTTTAAAGGACATGGAAGGACAAAAACCAAAAGACTGTTGGATCAGTACACACAGCCCAGTATCTGCAAGGACTATGCCGTACATAGCCTTACCTCTGAAGCCATGGAAGGTATTAACACCACACTGCATACACAATGAGACCTGGACTCAGTCTAAGTTTTGGGGAATAGATGTGCCCCATGATATATCTGCCTCATTGACCATTATCGGATGGGCTGCTAATCCCTGGTTCCAGTTTAACATAACGCGACCTAAGGTACAAATGTGGGGGCGGGAGTATGATTCAGAAGTTGGAAATTAATGTGGTCACCAAGAGGAGGATTGAAATCCCTCATTCAGACCCCATTCACAGTGATGGATTGTGGTTCAGTCTTCAACACGCCGGAGCAAATACCTGTGGTGAGGACAATAATTGCTTCCATATATACACTCATGATTGAACCCAGGTTAATGAGACAGTGTAACAAGATGGTGTTGAAGGCTGTAAAGCATCTATTGGAAAAATAGTAAGAAAAGAAAGGGGTAAATGTACATTTAGTATAATCGGAAAACAAATTAATAATACTTGGTGTGGCTGGAATATGTGTGTGGGGAAGGGACTACAAGAAGGGTCATCTCCTCCTCATATAGAGACCTATTACATACTCATTTACTGGGATTTCCGATCAATGCGAGAGCTAAGTGGGAAAGGGAGTTGGGTCAACTGGAGGATGAAACGTGGGAGTCTGTTCTGGAGTGGATATCCAAATTATCATTGCGTGAACCGTATAGGCTGTCTCAGCTTTATATTCTACATAGAGTATATGTATATAAGTCTCCGGATGTTATGTATAAGGCAGGATTGCGATCTAACTCTGAATGTCCTAGCTGTAAGAATGAAAGTGTGGGTATATTTCATATGTTGTGGACGTGTCCAAGATTGGCTGTTTTTTGGTTGGTGGTCCTGAGTCGGGTGGAAAGGGCTTATAGATGTGTGATCCCAAGGGAACTGGTGGTCTGTTTGCTGGGATATGTAGAAGAGATAAAAGTGGATAATAATCTGAAGGTGGCAATCGCTAGATTACTATATATGGCACGAAAGGTAATAGCGAGGAACTGGATAAAAGAGGACTCACCTTCAAGGGGAGAATATCTTAACTATGTGAAACATGTCATTAATCTGGAAAAAGGGGTATACAAGAAAAGGGGGAAATTGGGGATGTACGACAAACTGTGGATGCCATGGCTGGAATTGCTTAGGAGGCAGATAGGTGAGGAACGGACGCTGGGCTATTTATATGTGGGGATGCTTGTCTATACTGCTGTATCAGGTAATAATGTATAACACAACTCTATATTCCTGTACAGGTTATGTAATGGAAGAGTGCGAGCTGTCTAAATGGGGAGGGGTGGGGATGGGGGTGGACTGAGTTTGTAATGGGGGGGTTGTTAATGGGAAAATCAAAATGATTGTATCACTGTAATATGAATACTGTGATGTTTATCTTAATAAAAATCTATTTGAGTTAATAATACTTGGTGTGCTCATAAACCTATGTTGGGACTTTTGAATTTGTACCAATGTATACAGACCCTGGTCACATTTGTGTTCTCCCAGAAGGAATATTGTTAGTTTGCAGACATCATGCCTACAGGTGGGTGAGCCCAGACATAAGAAGGGTTTGCACTCTAGGCAAACTAACACCAGTCACTGTCATAGTTCCTCATAGTAAAATAGACACAGCAGCAGTCTCAATTCACACCTTGCATAGAAGGGCTGCAGACAATAAGCCCCATACAAATGATAGGCCACATTTAGCAGAAATGGGGATAGTAAACAAGATATTCAGCAGTGGCGTAGCTTGGGTGGGGGCGGTGGGGCGGTCTGCCCCAGGCGGCACGTGTGTGGGGGCGGTGCGGCAGCAGCAGCAATTTCATACCTCTCAACAGTCCTGATTCTAACCCCTCCCACCCGCTGTCACGTTGGGACACTATGTGTCCTGCAGTGGGAAGCCACCACGCCCCCCATGCACCCCTTCCTGCCCTCCCAGCTCTCCAACCTCTCACAGCCAGCATTTACCCATTGCTGTGCTGTCCTCTGTAAAGGTGCGAGCAGGACCTGTGATGAGGTCACAGGAGGGGAGGAGTTAGGTGTCACATGGTCAGGCCCCTGTGTGCAGGACTCTGCTGTGCTGGTCATCATGGGGTTTACAGTGTGGATGTAGCAGAGCTGTGTGTGTATGAGGTGTACGGAGCAAAGCCGTGTGTGTACGAGGTGTACGGAGCGGAGCCTTGTGTGTACGAGGTGTCCGGAGCGGAGCCGTGTGTGTACGAGGTGTACGGAGCAAAGCCGTGTGTGTACGAGGTGTACGGAGCGGAGCCTTGTGTGTACGAGGTGTCCGGAGCGGAGCCGTGTGTGTAAGAGGTGTACGGAGCGGAGCCGTGTGTGTACGAGGTATCCGGAGCGGAGCCGCGTGTGTACGAGGTGTACGGAGCGGAGCCGCGTGTGTACGAAGTGTACGGAGCGGAGCCGCGTGTGTACGAGGTGTACGGAGCGAAGCCGCTTGTGTACGAGGTGTACGGAGCGGAGCCGCGTGTGTACGAGGTGTACGGAGCGGAGCCGCGTGTGTACGAGGTGTACGAAGCGGAGCCGCGTGTGTACGAGGTGTACGAAGCGGGCCGCGTGTGTACGAGGTGTACGG
Source organism: Oophaga sylvatica (assembly GCA_033576555.1). Classification (NCBI taxonomy): domain Eukaryota; kingdom Metazoa; phylum Chordata; class Amphibia; order Anura; family Dendrobatidae; genus Oophaga; species Oophaga sylvatica. The sequence continues at coordinate 28,883,272 of JARQOD010000003.1, read as the reverse complement.
AGCGGGGCCGTGTGTGTACGAGGTGTATGGAGCGGAGCCTTGTGTGTGCGGAGCGGAGCCGTGTGTGTATGGGGCCACAAAGATCGAAGCCGCGCATGTACAAGGATCCTGTTACTTGCGGGAGCTGTGTGCTTGGGGGCTGCAGGGGAGAAGGAGGGGCGCCATTATGTGCATGGGTCTGCGTGTGGACGGAGCGAATACTGTTATCTATGTAGGACTGGGTCCCTGTCCCGCTGTCCTGGCCAGGAGGTTTACTTTCCCGCATTAGAATCGTACATGCGGAAACCCCGGGGACCTCCCACACGTTCTGGCAGCCACACGTCATGTTCCACCGGAAGTGACGTGCTGTAAGTCAGCTGAACGCTGGAAATGACCGCTGACCTCAGCTTACAGCAGCAGGTACTGTAACTCGTTCTCGGGAGAGTCTTCAGAACGGCGACGCATCGAGCCGCGGCATCTGTTGGAGTGAGAACCGGGTATTGTATGGAGCGCTGCATACAATACCCGGCTCTCACTGAGCGAGACAGGCAAGATCTGGGGATCTCATCATGGGATCTGTTCAACAGATGATGAGATCCCCAGATCCTACCTGTCTCGCTCAGTGAGAGCCTGGTATTGAATGGAGAGCTGCATAGCTGATGAGATCCCCACATCCTGGGGAAATGAGGTCAGCGATGGAACGTGACGTGTGGCTGCCAGAATGTGTGAGAGGTTCCCGGGGTTTCCGTATGTACGATTCTAATGCGGAAAGTAAACCTCTTGGCCGGGACAGCGGGACAGGGTCCCGAAATCGGGACTGTCCCGCTGAAACTGGGACGGTTGGGAGGTATGTGTTTATAATTATTGTTTATGAAACAGTGTGATCAGCAGTGCTAAATGGGTGTGGTCATGGCATGGATATGGGTGTGACCAGTGAAATGGGTGTGGCTAGGGGCGTGGCCTAAAATTTGCCGCCCCGGGCGCCACAAACAGTTGCTACGCCACTGATATTCAGTAATATGCTAATATACCCCTTCATAACACAAATGTGGGATAAGTTAGTGAAAGCTACTGACTACCTGGTCATCAGATTTTCCAGGTTCTTGAGGTTCTTAATGAAACTAATACAATACAGAGACAATTAATCATAACTACTAATCAACATACTATAGTTGTCACGCGGTCTTATGATATGTGTACGATGTCAGTAAACTATTCTTAAAAGAACAACACTCTATACAACATATAGATTAGCAACATCAGCATGTAAATATAGAATAGATTTACCTGACACGATATCCGTTGAACTCAGGGTTAATCTTGAGGACTTGATACACTGTCACAGGAAAGAGGAGGACCGGGGGTCTAACCTGACCCTAAACTGGGGTCCTAACTAATCCCTCACCTTGGAGGTACTGATAATGGTTCAGAGGTCCAAGTCTCCAGCCTAACCCTGTCTCCTATCAGTCCCTGAACCCTGTAATCAGTCCTAAGAAGGATTCTGATTACCACCAAAGGGATATGGGCTGATCTCTGCTAAATACACAGATTTAGACATATAAGACAGACTGGAGAAAACACAGACTTGCATACACACTCAAACACAGAAGGAACATAAATGATCTGGGATATTAAACTCTAAGCAAGGTGAGCTTAAAACAACTAAGGAGCTCTTTAACTTAAGTCTATACAGATACAATCCTATCTGTGGTCTGCATGAAGAATTTCACTGGCAACTCCCAACACAGACAACCAGAGATTTAAAGGAAACCAATCAACAAATAATTAATTGCAGCCGGAAGAAACTGCACCCAGTCCCAGAACTGAGCACAGACAGAATTAACTCCCTAACTGCCAAACACAAAGAAACAGCAACTCAGCTGTGAGAAGTCAGAATGTGCAACCGCGACGATCTTCGTGGCGATGCACACATGACAGTACCCCCCCTTCTACGAGGGGCCTCCGGACCCTCAGGGCCAGGTTTGCCCAGGTGAGTTCTGTGGAAGGTCCGCACCAAACGATCTGCGTTAATGTCAGACGCAGGAACCCACGTCCTCTCCTCTGGACCATACCCCTTTCAATGCACCAAGTACTGAAGGGACCGGCGATTCAGACGTGAGTCAATGATCTTTGACACTTGAAACTCCAAGTTACCATTGACCACCACTGGAGGAGGAGGTAGAGGTGATGGTATGACTGGTGCCACGTACCTCTTAAGTAATGACTTGTGGAACACATTATGAATTTTAAACGTAGGAGGGAGGTCCAGACGAAATGCCACAGGATTAATTATGGAACTGATCCTGTACGGCCCAATGAATCTGGGGCCCAGCTTCCAGGAGGGAACTTTAAGTTTTAATTTCCTGGTAGACAACCATACCAGATCGTTCACATTAAGATCTGGACCAGAAACTCTCCTCCTATCAGCCATACGTTTATAACGGTTCCCCATAGCACTCAGATTATTCAATACACCTCTCCACACTGAAGCAAGTGACGACGAGAAACGCTCCTCCTCAGGAACCCCAGAAGGGCCCCCCCCATTGAAAGTAACAAAACTGGGGATGAAAACCATATGCCCCAAAAAACGGGGACTTACCAGTGGACTCGCTCCGCCTGTTGTTAAGAGCGAACTCTGCCAGAGGCAAGAAAGAAGACCAGTCCTCCTGGTTCTCTGAGACAAAACACCGAAGATAAGTCTCTAGGCTTTGATTCAGACGCTCTGTCTGACCATTGGTCTGCGGATGAAAAGCCGAGAAAATGACAATTGCATCCCCCGACGTAAACAAAATGCCCTCCAAAACTTGGACACAAACTGAGACCCCCTATCTGACACCACATCAGAAGGCAACCCATGAAGTCTCACAATCTCCCCAATGAACACCTGCGCCAGAGTTTTAGCATTAGGGAGGGCAGGAAGAGCAATGAAATGTGCCATCTTACTGAACCTGTCAACAACCACCAGTATGACAGTCTTCCCTGACGACTGAGGAAGGTCCGTGATGAAGTCCATAGACAAATGAGTCCATGGACGCTCCGGAAGTTTCAAGGGTAAGAGGGTCCCAGACGGACGGGTATGAGGGGTCTTAGAGCGAGCACAAACCCCACAGGACGCGACAAAAGTTAAAACATCTTTATTAACGTTAGGCCACCAAAACCGGCGAGAAAGGAGATCTAAAGTAGCCTTACTCCCTGGATGTCCTGCTAAAGCAGAATTATGATGTGCCTCAATAACCTTTTGTCTCAACTGATTTGGGACAAACAGTCTCCCTGGAGGTCCTGCAGGGGCGTCCCCCTGAGCCTCTAACACCTCCTCCTCAAGCTCAGAACATACAGCCGACACTACCACCCCCTCCTGAAGGATAGGAATCGGGTCATCCATTTTCCCGGCCCCTGGGAAACTGCGAGACAAGGCATCCGCCTTAACATTCTTAGATCCAGGGCGATAAGTGACAACAAAATTAAACCTGGTAAAAAACAACGACCATCGAGCTTGTCTGGAATTCAGACGCTTAGCAGATTCCAAATACAGCAGGTTCTTGTGATCAGTAATGACGGTGACCGGGTGGACTGCCCCCTCCAAAAAGTGACGCCATTCTTCAAAAGCCAACTTAATGGCCAAAAGTTCCCTATTGCCGATATCATAATTCCTTTCGGCGGACGACAATTTTTTAGAAAAGAAAGCGCACGGATGCCATTTCCCAGGGGACGGACCCTGGGACAATATTGCACCCACCCCTACGTCAGACGCGTCCACCTCCACAACGAACGGCTGTGATGCATCTGGTTGGATGAGAACGGGTGCCGAAGCAAAACATTTTTTCAAAGAGGAAAAAGCTTGGCAAGCTTTGTCCGACCATTTAGAAAAATCCGTCCCTTTTCTTGTCATGTCAGTGAGAGGTTTGACAACAGATGAGAAATTACAAATAAATTTCCGGTAGTAGTTAGCAAACCCCAGAAAACGCTGCAGAGCCTTAAGATCCTCTGGCTGATCCCATTCAAGCACTGCTCTCACCTTTTCAGGGTCCATACGGAAACCGGAGGCTGACACCAAGAAACCCAAAAACTGAAGTTCCTGTACGGCGAATACACACTTTTCCAGTTTGGCGTATAGTTTATTGTCTCGCAAGATCTGCAACACCTGTCTCACATGCTCCTGGTGAGACACAAGATCTGGTGAGTAAATTAAAATGTCATCCAAATATACGACCACAAACAGCCCCACCAGATGACGAAAAATGTCATTAACAAAATGTTGGAATACTGCTGGTGCAGTAGTCAGACCAAAAGGCATGACAAGGTTCTCATAATGTCCCTCCGGCGTGTTAAACGCCGTTTTCCACTCATCCCCCTCTTTTATCCTAATCAGATTATACGCCCCCCTGAGATCCAATTTAGAGAACCATTTGGCGCCAACAATTTGATTGAAGAGATCAGGAATCAGAGGGAGTGGATACGGATCTCGAACAGTAATCCGATTAAGTTCGCGGAAATCCAAGCAAGGGCGTAGGCCTCCATCTTTTTTCTTCACAAAGAAGAACCCCGCGGCCACTGGGGAAGATGAAGGTCTAATATGCCCTTTGGCCAGACTTTCCGAAATATAATCTTTCATAGCCTGCCTCTCAGGACCAGAAAGGTTATATAACCTAGCTTTAGGTAACTTAGCATCAGGAAGTAAATTAATAGAGCAGTCATACACGCGATGAGGAGGCAACTCCTGACACCCCTCCTCAGAGAACACATCCCCAAAGTCCTCCAAAAAAGGAGGCAAAGTACTAGGCACGACCGCACTGATGACTGTGTTCATGCTGTTACTTTTGCAAAACTCCCCCCATTGGCTTATATCTCTGGACTGCCAATTAATCACAGGGTTATGTTTAACCAACCAAGGAAGTCCCAACACAATAGGAGTAGGTAGACCCTCCAACACATAACAAGATAATAGTTCCCTATGTATTGCCCCTACCCGAAGGTCAATGTTATGAACCTCATGAACAAAGCTACCTTGGCCGAGAGGCCTGGCGTCAATGGAGAATATAGGGATCGGTTTGACCAATACACTCAGATGCATACCTTGAGCCTGAGCAAACTGAGCGTCAACCAGATTAGCCCCGGACCCACTATCAAGAAGAACAGAAAATCTCTCCACTCTCGTACCAACCACCACCTCCACTGGTACAAGGAACTGAGAAGAACTAGCGGACGAAATATATACTCCCAGGTTGTCGTCCACCACACAACCTGGGATTAACAGTTTTCCGGCGACTTTTTGCTCAACAAGGCACGGGATGGACATCCCCCAACAAAATGTCCCTCTTTCCCGCAGAAGAAACACCTTCTAGTCCTGCGGCGTACCGCCAATCCCCTCCTACGAAATGATGTCCCTCCCAACTGCATAGGCTCCTCCGAACAGACAAGGGGAACCTCAACATAAGGGACTTTAGTAGTAGGTGGAGTAACAACAGGGGGCGGAGTTACCTCGCACCTCTCCCGGAGTCGTCTATCAGTACGGATAGCTAGGGCCATAGCAGCCTCCAGTGATGGAGGAGAATCATACTGAGCCAAAACGTCCTTTAATTTGTCAGAAAGCCCATGACAAAACTGGCTCCTAAGAGCTGGGTCATTCCACTGAGTATCTGTGGCCCATCTACGGAACTCAGAAGCAAATTCCTCCGCCGGACGATCTCCCTGCTGTATCTTACGTAATTTTGTCTCAGCAAGAGAGACCCGATCTGGGTCATCATATACCAAACCCAGGGCAGTAAAAAATCGATCTACTGACTGTAGAGCCGGGGATCCCGGAGGAAGGGAGAAGGCCCAGGATTGAGGGTCCCCTTGTAGGAGCGAGATAACAATTCCCACTCTCTGCTCTTCACTCCCTGATGATCGAGGCCGAAGCCGAAAATACAATTTACATGCTTCCCTGAAGGTAAAAAATTTGTCTCGCCCACCAGTGAACCTGTCCGGGAGAGCTACTTTAGGTTCAAATCTGGTTTGCTCCGAGGGAGACAAAACTTTGGACTTAATGTCCGTCAGCTCCATGGATAATCCCTGCAACTGCAGAGCCAGCTGGGCTACTGAATCCATGGCAACTGGGAATAATTTTATGGGCCAGTGAAAATGTCACGCGGTCTTATGATATGTGTACGATGTCAGTAAACTATTCTTAAAAGAACAACACTCTATACAACATATAGATTAGCAACATCAGCATGTAAATATAGAATAGATTTACCTGACACGATATCCGTTGAACTCAGGGTTAATCTTGAGGACTTGATACACTGTCACAGGAAAGAGGAGGACCGGGGGTCTAACCTGACCCTAAACTGGGGTCCTAACTAATCCCTCACCTTGGAGGTACTGATAATGGTTCAGAGGTCCAAGTCTCCAGCCTAACCCTGTCTCCTATCAGTCCCTGAACCCTGTAATCAGTCCTAAGAAGGATTCTGATTACCACCAAAGGGATATGGGCTGATCTCTGCTAAATACACAGATTTAGACATATAAGACAGACTGGAGAAAACACAGACTTGCATACACACTCAAACACAGAAGGAACATAAATGATCTGGGATATTAAACTCTAAGCAAGGTGAGCTTAAAACAACTAAGGAGCTCTTTAACTTAAGTCTATACAGATACAATCCTATCTGTGGTCTGCATGAAGAATTTCACTGGCAACTCCCAACACAGACAACCAGAGATTTAAAGGAAACCAATCAACAAATAATTAATTGCAGCCGGAAGAAACTGCACCCAGTCCCAGAACTGAGCACAGACAGAATTAACTCCCTAACTGCCAAACACAAAGAAACAGCAACTCAGCTGTGAGAAGTCAGAATGTGCAACCGCGACGATCTTCGTGGCGATGCACACATGACAATAGTACTAGATTACCTGACAGCGAAAAAAGAAGGAGGAATGTGTCAGATAATTGGTCCCACCTGTTGCAATTATATTGCTCCTGATGGCAATCTCCAGGTCAGGGCCAGTATAAACAAAATAGGGGAACTTAAGGCCCCGTCACACATAACGAGATCGCTAGCGAGATCGTTGATACGTCACGGGTTTTGTGACGCAATAACGATTTCGCTAGCGATCTTGTTACGTCTGACAGGTAGCAAAGATCAGGCCCCTGCTGTGAGATCGCTGATCGTTACAAAGCTTCCTGGACCATTCCTGGGTCGTTGCGCTCCCGCTGGGCAGTGTGCATCGCTGTATTTGACACCTAACCAACGACCTTGTTAGCGATTCAGAACTGAGACACGTAGGCGTTCATAAATTGGACTTTTCTGCGCCCCTCGTCCCCAATTGGTGGTCACTACAGCGTTCTCATTTCCCGCCGTGCATAAAGAAAGCAACAGAATAGCGATTCCATCCTTTGTTTCTGATCTCGTGCTGGATTGCAGATCTTAGCAGAATTCTCCGGGTTGTGTGGAGTCACAGCCGAAGAACACTACAATCCACAAACCAGAACGCTTGTCAGGAACAAAGCCCAGATGAATGGATACAGAGTCACAGCCGAAGAACGTTGCTACGATCCGAAACCAGAACGCAAACAGGAACAAAGTGACGGGATTGCTACAAAGTGGCTTTATTTTAAACCTGCCGCCCAATCAGAACGCAGTAGCGTCCAGCAATCGGAGATGATTGGTGACACAGTACAGCCCCTATCAAGGTGTGGATCGTTGAAATAGCTGCTGTGTGAAAGCGTCCCAACGAGCAACGAGATCGTTAGTTAAATCGCTGGGGCGGCCAAAATCGTTGGGAAGTTCTGCATGTTTGGCAGCTCCCCAACGATCACGATACGGCTCTCCAGCGATCTCAAAACCGTGACGAAATAACGATCTCGCTAGCGATCTTGTTATGTGTTACGGGGCCTTCAGAGATCAATAGTTAAAGCAACAAAGTGCAAACAGAGACTCCTGGTGGGGTAACACATTCTCCTTTTTAAAATCAGGCAACTTGTTTAGTGGCCTAGCAGGATGGATTTCAGATATTGTAGACTTGCATGCAAATTTTATTGTTTTGTTTATTTCTCTATGTAGCCGTAAAAGCGCTGATATATGTATTACCTAAGCTATTGAATAGTGTATGTATAAACAAAGATTCTAAGGCTGAACCTTCCATAATGTATCATAGACCCCAGATAACCACTGCTGACGGGGGAAGTGAGTAGTGAGTGTCCACACTGAGGGTGGATGGGCAAAGCAGGTAGAAAGCTGTTGTGAATGCTTTGGATTCTAAGTTGGGGCTCCCTCTGGTGGCTGTTGATATTAATGAAGCTGCCTTGACGGACAGAAGCCCTTCAGCTGATGATTCAGCTGCGGATGATTGGCAATCTGGGAGTGATGACTAGAGAGATTTAAGGGAGTAACTTTCCCATGATCCTCGTTGGTGATTAGTTGTCTCTTCCTGGTCCAGTTTGGAAGTCAGCTTGCTGCGGTCTCCTGCAACTTTCAGATAAGCTATTTCTTGCTTGTTTCTGTGGTTTTGTTTTCTTTTGTTTTTCTGCCTTCTGAGTGAGGTCAGCCGGGTCCCCCTGCTGGGGCCTGCGCTGGTCCCTGTTTCTCAGTTATCTCGGTTCATTTGTTCAGTCCGTGTTATTTCAGTGGCTGCTGGGTAGCTACCTGTTCACACCAGAGTTCTGATATAGCGGGGAGAGATCGTGTGGTCTTAGTATTTTTTGGAATCAGAAGTGTTGGAATTTTTCCTAGGGTTTTGCTGGATTGCAGAAAGTATTTTTTTATGTCCTGTCCTATCTAGACAGTTTTCGGCCCCAGCGTTTGCTTACTCTATTTTCTGCCTGAGTTTGTATTTCAGCTTGTCTCACCACCAATGTATGTGTGGGGGCTGCCTGTTCCTTTGGGGCGCTACTCCGGGGCAGTTGGCTTTCCCCTTTCTATCTTTAGGCTTGTCTGGCTCTCCAGCTATGTCAAGGCATCTAGGTCATCGTGGGTACGTCCCACGGCTGCTTCTAGATGTGCGGTTAGTTTGGGGGTCTGCAGTCCATTAGTTGCCAACCACTCTGGGTGACTGGCTGCCTTGGCTATTTTTGTTACTGTCCTCCTCGGCTACCATATCATAACAGAATCACCGGCCTAACCTTAATCGTAGGGTACTCATAAGAAGGAAAGAATAGTAAAAAAAATAGAAAAAGGGTTGACAGAATTTTTTATATATTTTTTCTTCTTTTTCTCAGGGGGCCGCCGTAGGAGGACTTTTTCTTCAATGGAAATTAAGCATTTGTCCGATCGTGTTGAGCAGCTTGCTGCTGAAGTTCGGATTATTTCTATCTATCTCACTCGGTTGTCTGCTGTAGAACCTAAGATCCCTATTCCTGATTTATTTTTGGGGGATCTGTCTAAATTCTTGAACTTTAAGAATAATTGTAAATTGTTTTTCGCCTTGAAACCTAATTCTTCAGGGAACTCAGTGCAGCAGGTTAGAATTGTCATCTCTCTGTTGCGCGGCGACCCTCAGGATTTGGCGTTTTCACTGACACCTGGGGATCCTGTTTTGGCTAATGTTGATGCGTTTTTTCAGGCTCTGGGCTTATTGTATGATGAACCTAATGTGATTGATCAAGCTGAGAAAACCTTATTGACATTGAGCCAGGGTCAGGAAACAGCAGAGTTATATTGTCAGAAATTCCAAAAATGGGCAGTCCTTACTAAATGGAACGATGATGCACTCGCGGCTCTTTTTCGGAAAGGGCTGGCAGAGACCGTAAAAGATGTTATGGTGGGATTTCAACGATTCTATGTCATTAGCTATTCAAATTGACAGACGCTTGCGTGAACGTAAAACTATGCGAGAGATGGTGTTGCCTTTCGAACGGGCCCCTGAACCCATTCAGTGTGATGGAGTTGTTTCTGGGGCTCAGCGTCGAGAATTTCGGAAGCGTAATAAGTTGTGTTTTTATTGTGGAGGCGCTTCTCATACTATTTCCGTATGCCCTATGCGGGGAAGACGTTTTTCGCGCTCATTTGTTTTAGGCAATGTAGTCTAAATTTCTCTTGACTGTTACCTTGATCTGCTCCTTGTCCACATTTTCTGCTCAGGCTTTTGTGGATTCAGGAGAAGCCCTGAACCTGATGGATTTTGACTTTGCCAAACGTTGTGGTTTTCCCATGGTACCCCTGCGGACACCTATTCCTTTGCTGGGCATTGATTCAACCCTTTGGCGGACAATAAACCCAAGTTTTGGACACAGGTGATAATGCGAGTAGCCCCGGATCACCAAGAGAATTGTAAATTTTTGGTATTGCAAAATTTGCATGACAATATTGTGCTGGGTTTTCCTTGGTTGCAGGCCCATAATCCTGTTTTGGATTGGAAGTCTGTGTCTGTGGCCAGTTGGGGTTGTCAATGTGTTCATGGTGACACTCCTGTGTTTTCTACCTCTCCCCAGCCTCAGGAGATCCCCGGCTATTTGGCTGATTATTCGAATGTATTTAGTGAAAGTAAGTTTGCGCCCTTGCCTCCTCGTAGGAGTTATGATTGCGCAATTGAGTTGGTGCCCGATGTAAATTTCCCAAGGATCGGCTCTTCAATTTGTCTGTACCTGAACATGATGCTATGCAATCTTATATCAAAGAGTCATTGGAGAAAGGTCATATTAGACCGTCCTTTTCACCCTTGGGTGCCGGCTTTTTCTTTGTGGTCAAAAAGGATGGTTCATTGAGACCATGTATTGACTATCGTCTCCTTAATAAGATCACAGTTAAATATCAGTATCCGTTACCCCTGATTTCCGATTTATTTTCACGAGTGAAAGGTTCTAGTTGGTTTACCAAGCTTGACCTTAGGGGGCGTATTATCTTATTCTAATTAAGCACGGGGATGAATGGAAGACAGCATTTAATACCCCTGAGGGGCATTTTGAGTACCTAGTGATGCCTTTTGGGCTCACTAATGCCCCTTCCGTCTTCCAATCTTTCATGAATGATATTTTCCAGGATTTTGTGGATAAGTTTCTGATCGTCTATTTGGACGATAGTTTGATTTTTTCTAATGACTGGGATTCTCATGTGGAGCATGTTCGGATGGTGTTCCGTATTTTGAGAGAAAATGCTTTGTATGTCAAGGGATCAAAATGTCTCTTTGGCGTACAGGTTTCGTTTTTGGGATTCATTCTATCTCCGTCCGCTATTGAAATGGACCCAGTCAAGGTTCAGGCCATTTCTGATTAGGTTCAGCCCACTTCATTGAAGGCTCTTCAGAGATTTTTAGGTTTTGCTAATTTTTACAGTAAATTTATAGGTAATTTTTCTGGTATTGTGAAACCACTGACTGATTTGACCAAAAAGGGCTCTGATGTGGTTAATTGGTCTCCAGAGGCAGTTTCGGCTTTTCAGGAGCTTATGCAGAAATTCACTTCTGCTCCGGTTCTGCGGCAACCTGATGTTTCTCTCCCATTTCAGGTGGAAATAGATGCTTCTGAGATTGGGGCAGGAGCCGTTTTGTCCCAAAGGGATCCTGTAACCTCTAAGATTAACCCTTGTGCATTCTTCTACAGAAAGTTTTCCCCAGTGGAACGTAATTATGATGTGGGGAATTGGAAATTGTTGGCTATGAAGTGGGCGTTCGAAGAGTGGAGACATTGGTTAGAGGGAGCCAAACATCAAGTTGTGGTGCTCACTGACCACAAAAACTTGATCTATCTCGAATCAGCCAAGCAATTGAATCCTAGACAGGCCAGGTGGGCCTTGTTTTTCACGCGTTTTAACTTTGTGGTCTCCTTTCTCTCGGGTACTAAGAATGTTAAGGCGGATGCCCTCTCTAGGAGTTTCCTTGCGGATTTTCTTGATGTGACTGAGCCTATGGCCATTCTGAAGGAGGGTGTGGTCCTTTCCGTTATTTCACCCGATTTTAGACTGGCCCTGGAGCAATTTCAGGGGTTAAACCTGAACGTTGCCCTGCTGGGAAATTTTATGTTTCAGACCAATGGAGGAGGAAAGTTATGTCTGAAGTTCATTGCTCTACGTTGGCTGGTCATCCTGGTATTTTTGGTACTAGAGATTTAGTGAGTCGGTCTTTTCGGTGGCCTACTTTATCTCATGACGTCAGGAATTTTGTGCAGTCCTGTGTGACTTGTTCTCGGTCCAAACCTTGCTCTCGCTCTAGTGGATTGTTAATGCCACTGCCTGTGCCAAGGAGGCCATGGACCCATATCTCTATGGATTTTATTTCCGACCTCCCTGTCTCTCAGAGAATGACCGTTATCTGGGTGATCTGTGATAGGTTTTCCAAGATGATCCATCTTGTGCCACTGCCGAAGTTGCCATCCTCTTCCGAGTTGGTGCCTTTGTTTTTTCAGCAGGTGGTTCGGTTGCACGGCATTCTGGAGAACATTGTGTCTGACAGAAAAGTCCAATTTGTTTCCAGATTTTGGAGGACCTTTTGTTCTAAACTGGGAGTTTAGCTGTCTTTCTCCTCTGCGTTTCCTCAGACCAATGGGCAGACTGAGAGAACAAACCAGACCTTGGAAACTTATTTGAGATGTTTTGTGTCTGCTGATCAAGATGACTGGGTCTCTTTTTTGCCTTTGGCTGAATTTGCTCTCAATAATAGGGCTAGTTCTGCCACTTTGATGTCCCCTTTTTTCTGCAATTTCGGGTTTCATCCTCGATTTTCTTCGTGGCAGGTGGAGGCTACTGTCTGTCCGGGTGTTGACTCTATGGTGGAGAGAATGCAGCAGATTTGGGATCAAGTAGTGGATAAGTTGTCTCTCTCTCAGGAGAGTGCCCAATGGTATGCCAACCGGCATAGGACTGATGGTCCTCGGTTTAAAGTGGGTGACATGGTTTGGTTGTCCTCAAGAAATATCCCTGTTGAAGGTTGCGTCTCCAAAATTTAAGCCAAGGTTCATTGGATCGTATAGGATCTTGGAAATTCTTAATCCCGTTTCCTTCCGTTTGGCTCTTCCAGGGACGTTTAAGATTCACAACGTCTTACACAAATCTTTATTGAAAAGGTTTGCTGAGCCAGTGGTTCCTATGGCTGCGCCCCCAGAGCCTGTTTTGGTTGAGGGCAATCTGGAGTATGAGGTAGAGAGGATATTGGATTCTTGTCTGGCTAGACGGAGACTCCAGTACTTGGTTAAGTGGAAAGGTTATGGTCAGAATGACAATTCTTGGGTGTTTGCTTCTGACATTCATGCGGAGAGATTGGTTCGCACCTTTCACTGGGCTCACCCTGATCGGCCTGGTGGCGTAGGTGAGGGTTCGGTGACCCCTCCTCAAGGAGGGGTACTGTTGTGAATGCTTTGGATTCTGAGTTGGGGCTCCCTCTGGTGGCTGTTGATATTAATGAAGCTGCCTTGACGGACAGAGGCCTTCCAGCTGATGATTCAGCTGTGGACGATTGGCAATCTGGGAGTGATGACTGGGGAGATTTAAGGGATTAACTTTCCCATGATCCTCGCCGGTGATTAGTTGTCTCTTCCTGGTCCAGTTTGGAAGTCAGCTGTCTGCAGTGTCCTGCAACTTTAAGATAAGCTATTTCTTGCTTGTTTCTGTGGTTTTGTTTTCTTTTGTCTTTCTGCCTTCTGAGTGAGGTCAGCTGGGTCCCCCTGCTGGGACCTGCACTGGTCCCTGTTTCTCAGTTATCTCGGTTCATTTGTTCAGTCCCTGTTATTTCAGTGGCTGCTGGGTCGCTACCTGTTCACACCAGAGTTCTGATATAGCGGGGAGAGATCGTGTGGTCTTAGTATTTTTTGGAATCTGAAGTGTTGGAATTTTTCCTAGGGTTTTGCTGGATTGCAGAAAGTATTCTTTTCTGTCCTGTCCTATCTTGACAGTTTTCGGCCCCAGTGTTTGCTTACTCTATTTTCTGCCTGCGTTTGTATTTCATCTTGTCTCACCGCCAATATATGTTTGGGGGCTACCTTTTCCTACTCCGGGGCTGTTGGCTTTCCCCTTTCTATCTTTAGGCTTGGCTGGCTCTCCCACAGTTGCTTCTAGTTGTGCGGTTAGTTTGGGGGTCTGCAGTCCATTAGTTGCCAACCGCTCTGGGTGACTGGCTGCCTTGGCTATTTTTGTTACTGTTTAGATTGCTGTAAATGGTATAAAATACTGCTTTTTGTTTCAATAAACTAGAAAAGTGACTTGCTCACAACCAGTGTGCATTCTTTTCTCTGAGCTCGTTATCTTGGGGCGTAATCTCTTAATTCGGCCTCACTGTTGATACAGCATATCTGACTCTGGTTCAGAACAAAAACAGCTACAACAGCACCGAGGTCAATACTTCATGTTCTAAGGCCTGTTGCCCTGTTTGAGGACTGGATTTCTGAGACTAAGAAGCTCTTTGGCATCTGGGAGCTGAATTCTAGCTTCAAACCCTGATCTACAGACTCGAAAATCTATTTGCTTCTTGAAATTTCTAACCAGGCAGGAAGAAACCTTTTAGCATTAAATCTGGTGACAATGTCCCCTGCGTCTCTTTGGGGTATCAGCAGAAAAGGAGTCATAATTAAAGCTTTTCCCCTTAGTTTTTGGGGCCTTCCATCTTTGATCTCTTGTCATTTTGGACACAAACTGAGGATTTCCTCAGAAAAGAATTAGCAGTAAACCCTTTCTTGGTATCTGCTGCTTTATTCAGGATCTCATCCAGGACCTGTCCAAAAAGGAACTGTAACTGACACGGAATACTGCATAGCTTAAATTTAGACTGAAGCTATGCAAAGAGTCGGAGTTAGATAAAGAGCACAAGCAGGCCGTGAGTTTTACTGCATCTATGAAGGCATCAGATAAAAAAAAATCAGCTACTTTTTGAATGGTTGGAAAACTGGCTAAGATCTGGTCCCATGGACATTTACACTGACAATCTAAAGGGTAACAATGTTTTGAACTTTTGACTTTCTGACTCTATATCTCATCATCCAACACTGCTTTGAATGAGACTACCATTATTTTTAAAACAATAATTTTTATTGATTTTTTAACATATATATGGACATGTACATTCAAAAGCATTTTCTTAGCTTATAGATTCTTAATTACAGTTTTTGATTATCACATTACAATTTGTAAGGTCAAAATACAGAATAAAAAACACATAAACTCCCCACTACCCTCCCTCTTCCCAGACATGCAGGAAATAGTTGTATATTTCTGGTGTACACCTCGCCTTTCTTTTCGTACATCTTCTTAATCCCAAACCATTATAGAATATTTAGTTTGCATCGATAATTTATATTACTTCTTAACCAGTGTCCCTACCACCTATTCCATCAACATTCTGATTAGCTATTTTCAACTTCCCCAATGTTCCACCCATGTGCTCCAATATATACCAACTGTTCTGTTCAAAGGGTTTTACAATTCCCTGAAGTTCTCTGTTTGTGTAATGTTTAAGTAAAAAGCTTTTCCACTTTGAGGGTACGTGTCCACGTGTCGGGGTCGTAACGACAAACCACTCATCCTCCAGTCACTCCAAATTAGACTAAGAGCACGGGTCGACCGAGAATGAATCAGGCAATACGCTGGTTCAGACTTCAGAACGTGCCCTAAAGAAAATGGTGCTATTAGGCGGCCATCTCCAGTAAGCACTGAACTTTTTATTCACGTACATAAGATTACATACACAGAATATTGGGGTGGAGTAAAGGCGGGATTGAGGAGAAAGAGATATGCTGAATCATGTCTATATATGTACACATTCAGCATCTGGTCATCCTAATTGGTCCTTAGATCTTCTTCTAAGTCCTCCTTGATCGTGTTGTCATCCTCAGTTTCGTTTCTTGAAGAAAGATTCTATTGTTCTCGTGTATCATGTGGTTCCTCAATTCCCCAAAGGTGGGGGGGCATTTCAGTGGATCCAGTTCAAGTTATTAGATAGTTAGTGTAATACAGTGATAGGACACAAGGTGGAGACAGACACCAGCAGATACTAACATTGTCCTAAAATAAGTTTCAATCTGAATAATATCATTTAAGGGAAACTTCGTGTTTACAAAATACATATACACACTATAAATATAAAAGTATAGTAGAAAATTATATTTTACCTTGACAATCCCCCTAAACACTAAGTTTTTCCCTTAATTTATGCGGCCTTCGAGACTGTCCATGTGTGGGGACAGGGGTAATGGATTTCTTCGCTTGGTCATTTTAGAAACTGGCCCCTTATGGACCGCCCCCAAACAACCAAGTCCCTACCAAACATGCACATGGAGTTCTCCCACTATCCCTAAACTAAATCTCTTATTTCCATTTGTATGTTGTTATAGGGGGTTTTATCAGGTTTATCCTGCGGAGTATATTTCTCCATATCACCCTTATCGTGTCTTCATATAGTAGCGACACAACTTCCTGATGAAGGAAAGTACCTGAGGAGGCGGCTGCATTGGTCACAGCTTTCCTATACATAGATATCGCACAACATAGAATTATCAATCCTAGCACCAAAAGCCCTGTTACCACTAAGCAGGCTTGTTGGAGAAATTCTTTAAGTCCTCCAAGCCATCTTAAGAAGAAAGAGGTATCTACTTCTGCATTGGCTTTTATTTCCTGAGCCAGATTTTTAATCTCTGTAAGGGCCACTATAGTTTTACCATTGACTTCAGAATTCTGAGGAATGTAAGTACAACATTCTCCCCCTATCATCCCACAGACTTCATCTTTTTCAGCTAGAATCATGTCAATGGCCAGTCTATTTTGAAGAGTCAGTCTTTTGTTTTGGGCCCAGTTTCTCAACTATACCCTGGAAAGCATCTTGACTAAAATTGATATTGATAAATCTTTGCTCAGTGTAGTATATATATATTTTATCCAATCTACATTGTAATTGATCTGCACAGTTGGGATGAGAGAACGGAAACCCGCCAGGATCTGATTCTGAGCTTTGTATTCGTCTGGGACCCCCCTAGGAACACCTATGGGATCCATATAAACTTTGGGATCCTCAGCATAACCGGTGTGCAGCTGACCCAGACTCCTTCTTTTTCTGGATATCAGTGGAGCTATATTCTCGGATCCAGACTCTTTCTCACGTGTCTTTAATGACTACCTAGTCTCCAGGCTGCAGGCTGTGACTCCCAGGATCCTGGTTCGGATCTGGAAGAGAACTGAAAACATTATCATATACTTTCTTGAGTCTTTTATGCAAATCCCTTACATATGAACTTAATACATGGTTACTTATTTCTAATGCTTGGGAAAAGAAACATCCTAAACTAGGCACTTTGCCAAATAGTACTTTATACGGAGAAAGTCCAGTTTTTCTATTTGGAGTGTACCTTACTGAGTATAGGGCTAATGGTAAACATTCAGGCCAAGATTTCCCTGTTTCAGCCATGGCCTTTTAGATTTTTTTTTTTTTTAACTTCAATATCCTATTTAGTCCTTTTACTTTTACACCGCTTTGTGGTAATATGGGGTGTGGAAAACTTGTTGAATTCCCAGCGCTGTCAAGACTTCATTCATTATTTCACCTGTGAAATGTGTACCTCTGTCACTTTCGGTCACCTTTGGTACTCCATACCTGCACACCACCTCCACAAGCAGCTTCTTTGCGGTTGCCGCAGCCGTAGCCTTGGCAATCGGGAAAGCCTCCGGCCAACCTGAGAATAAATCAAAAACACACCAACACGTACTCCCATGAACCTGATTTTGGCAGCTGAATATAATCAATCTGCAGTCTCTGGAAAGGATAGAGGGGCCGAGGGGCGTGTTTGGGTGGTGTCTTGACTACCCTTCTCTGATTATGTGTAGCACATACCATGCATCCCTGGATCAAACCTTCTATACAGGTGGAAAAGCCTGGTGCCTCCCAATGCTTCTGCATCACACTCATCACAGCAGTTTTGGACTGGTGGGTTGGCCCATGTAACATCTGGGCGACCGCAGGGTACAACGCTCTTGGAAGGCATCGGCGCATCCCTCTTCCCCATACCCCAGTTGCTGCATTCAGACATGCACCTTCTTTTTCCCACTTTTCTACTTCCTCTGGCGCACCTGAGCCTGCATCTGGGCTAAGGCATCCTCCGACACAAAGGGATTTTTGGGAGCGCTTACCTGGTGCATCGTTACCCTTGGAGTGGTCTACTGGCTGCTGTTTTTGCTGCTGCATCGGCCATTGCGTTTCCTTTACTCACCTGATCAGTGCATCTGGTATGTGCTTTAACTTTTGACAACTACTTCTTTTGGTAATTGTAATGCATCAATTAACTGCTGGACTGCGTCAGCATTTTTAATGGGATGTCCTGCTGCCATCAGGAATCCTCTAGACTTCCAAATTGGACCCAAATCATGAGCTATACCGAATGCTTATCTAGAATCTGTGTAGGTGTTAACAATTCTACCTTCAGCTATCTTACAGGCCTCGGTCAGAGCCTTAAATTCAGCCTCCTGGGCCTACTGATATGGGAGCATTGGTTCTGCTTTGATTACTGCATTCAGGGAGACGATGGCATACCCGGTGTGGAAGGTACCTGAGTCATCTTGGTAGCGAGTTCTACAAAAGATTTAAAATCAACATTACGTCTTTCAGTTTTAAATACTGTGGGTAGGCCTGCTGTTTCCTGTGCCATAAGCTGAACATAATCATAAGGAATCTCCTCTCTTGGATCTTCTTTGTACAATACCGTACAATACCTGACCTCCCCCCTAGATCCGAGAGAGGCAACAATGTGGCAGGATTAAGTGTGGTACATCTCTGCAAAGAAACATTTGGAGGCATTAAAAGTGCACATTGCAATCGAAGGTGACGTGCAGCTGAAAGATGTGCCGACTGCACCTGGTTCAGTATGATGTATACATCATGAGGTGTAAGTGCTGTCAGTGGATAATCAAGAACGATATCTGATGATTTGTGGAGCAATAGTCCTACAGCATGTACCGCCCGTACACAGGACGGGGTACCCCTAGCCACTGCATCTAGTCTTTCACTGAAACAGGCCACTGGCCTTTGATTGTCACCATGTAACTGAGTCAATACTCCTGCCGCGTGTCCCTGCTGTTCGTGGAGATACAGGGTGAATGGTAGTTCATAGTTGAGAGTTCCTAGCGCTGGAGCTGCCACAATCCTGTTTTTGAGGGAATGAAAACAGTCTATACCTTCAGGAGTTAGTTTAAAAAGCACAATGGTAATAGTCATAGAGAGGCTGCATGAGAATTGACACAGCACGAATCCACTGCCTGCAGTAGAAAATCAGTCCAAGAAATATCCTAAGAGCGGCAACATTAACAGGCATAGGAAAGTTCTGTACAGCTTCTTTGCGAGCGCTGGTCAGATGTCGCGCCCCCAGTGTAATGCAATGTCCCAAAAAGATAACTGAAGATTTACAGAATTGCAGTTTATCCTTTAACGCTTACAACCTGCTTGGTACAAAAACAACATATTATAAAAATAACATTGGCAAAATCAATAACTGTAAACTAAGCAGCATCCTGAGATATCTGGAACAAAAGTGTATATATATATATTAGACACCACTGGAGTTTCCAGATCAGTAGCTGCATTAACTGCCCATAATTTTTGTACCTACCCGTACACAGGGTTAAGTTGAAGGGGGGCTGGAGTTTGCTATGTGGGCACTGATAAGAACTGTCCTTGGACCTGCAGCTGCCTGCTTGCAAAATGTGGGCTAGAACTACTCCTGGCTGGCTTTTTTTTTTTTCTGATACAGAACAAGCTGAATTCTTCTAACTTTTTTTTTTTTTTTTTTACTTTTAATACATTGTTCGGAGTGGACAGGGAAAACATACAGGATTACATTCTGGACAGCTTCAGTAAGTAATTGTTGGGACCTAGGCATATTAGTAGAAGTATATCGTGATTTCATTGCATATATTGCATATTGACACGGCAACTGTCCTGCTCTGGTTGCTGGGACCTGTCCTATTTCTACCTGACCACACGTTTGTATATACGAATTAGATTCGTCCTGTATCATGGGTCCGCCTTTCTGTGAAATTGTTGCGGCCAGTCCTCCAGCATAGTGGAGTTGATTATTTGCAGCATTTACTATGACCCCAACATGTTGTTTCGTAAAATCCCTGTCCTTATCCTAAAGAGTACATCATGACGGTGGGGTCCAGGAATAACATTGGAATATATTTCCTGAAAATCTTCTCTTTCCTCTGTACTAGCAACGTCTAGCGACATGATTTTACAAAGAGTGCTCGCTTCAGTTCTGGTGTCATAGTGACAGTTCCAACCGGATAATACTCAATATGTGCTTGCAATTGTGACAACACATCACTTCCTAAAAGATTACATTGACCCGTGGTGATACCATTAACTGTGTGTGTACAGTGGTTCCTTGAATTTGCAGGGGAATCTTTTTAGTGACGGGGAGCAGGATAGATGGAGAGTTATAAGGAGTCGCTATAACATGGTGGGAGAAATCACTTTTCCCAAATGGCCAGTCCTTTTCTGTAACTACTGAATTGTCTGCCCCCGTGTCCACTTGGAACTCAACCTCATGTCCCCCTGGTAGGTTCACCTGTACTGTGCAATTAGGAGTGGGGGGTAAGGAGACAAGGGGTTCATGTGCAAGCTACCATTATCCTATGGGAGCGCCCTAATTGGTCTTGGGGGCCTCTTGCAGGCGAGTCATTTGCATATGGATTAGTTGGACAGGCTGGATATGGGTTAGTTCTGCAATCCCTCCTGAAATGTCCTGGTTTCTTGCACCCGTAGCACAATTTCTGCCCATCTCCTGGCACACGTCTCCTCTCCCTGTTGTTTGCAGGACAAGTACCTACAGCATGTATCCTTGCTCCTCTTTTTGCCTGCGCTAAACCATGTTGTGCCCCCTGTGCTTTTCTGGCTAGATCCTCTGCTTTTACTGATCTCCAATCCGGTCTACTTACTTTCAGTTTTTCCTTGTCACTTCTTTTTTTTTTTTTTTTATGCCATTCATATTAAACTTGCCAGAACCCTCTCATTAGTCTTGTTTTCTTTGACAAAACCCATTTCCACCCAAGTTTTTCTTAGAGTCCAGAAATAATCTTTTGGCTCTTTCCTGAACTCTGTCCTCTAGTGTAACTTCCTTTCTCTGCCTGTCTATTTGCTTCTCACATACTCTGACCTTCGATTCTTACGTACTGTGTCTATTCCAAAAACATAAAACTGTTGCACTCTTTCCTGTGCATCCTCACGAATACCCGACGGGAGGGGTCAAACCACTGCGTAGTTTGTGTGTCCTCTCTCCCTCAGCCTGCAGGTTGCTTATCTGTAGAATGACCTTGGTGTACAGCAAAATACCATCTCGCTGCTGCCAGCACTTATCTCTGCTTGCTGTCACTGACTTCTGCATTCTTAGATCAGTTCCTACAAATATAACACTTGTATATCTCATTTATCAATCTATTGTATCTAGCTTCATCTGCCAATTTTCCCTTTTTCTGTTTTCTATCCCACATCTAACCAATCATAACAGTTTTCATTCCCTGGGCGGGTGACATAGAGATAAAATGTCCCTTTTCCCCTAAGTCTGGTGCGTTGATCCCTTGAAATCATTCCTATCTCAGTTGAATATTTGATAGAAATCGAACTTAAAGATAACCACAGGGGTTGTAGTATTAACCCAGAAGGTGGGCATACTGGCACTACTGGAGATCAGGATATAGCTCAAAAGGATATGTATATCAGAAACTTCATGACTGCTGATTAATCTTGTCCTTCTTGCAATGGGAGGCGTGAATCCAGGTGCTCTTGCCCCGAGCTTCGGGCAGTAGGGGTGGACAGGATCACAGAGTAGGGACCCTCAAATCTGGGCTGGAGACAGTCTCTTCCCATAAATTTTTATATATATAAGGTCATCAGGCGAGAAATCATGCACCGTGTCACCTGTAAATTCTGGGAGAGAAGCAGACACTATAGAGTGGGTGTTAGTTAACTCTTTAGACAAAGCAATCACAAATTTGCTATTTTATCATTGGTTTCAAATAATTCCTGGTGCCTAATGTCTTCTGTTTTTAACATACCAGCATGATGGAGTATTGAATGTATGGTGGTCCGAAGGGTGGCCCGTGACTCATTTGAATTTAGAGGATCATGGACTGGACCTGCTGCATGGATGATGATATCAGCGGGAAGGTCCCCTGCATGGGTTGTCAGAGTCTGTCCAGGTGGCAAAGGGCCATGAGTGTATATATGAGCCATGCATTCTGCAGTGACGATGGGACCACCTGCTTGGGCTATTAATAGAGCCAGACCCCCTTTATTGGAGCAGTTGGAGTTGGCAGGACTAACTATAGCACCAACCCGATGTGTCAGGATATCACCGTACCCTATGGATAATGTCACTGGATTTCCGTTGCGGTCTGTGTAATGCTGTGAATGGCAGGGATACCAGTTTTCAAGTACACCGGGAGCTGGGGGCCTGACCGGGGTTTCCGTGAATCTTACAGAACGACTGTCCTCTCTGAGGATTTGTGAAGGAGAGGAAGGTGCCTTATCTCTGAAGTAGGGGTGGAATAGGCCTAGGACCAGGGGTTGACAATGATGGTGGGGGAATGGAGGAGGGAAGAGAAGATACTGGTGCTGCTGGGGATAGTGGTGGCTGTTAAGGGGCCCACCCCTCTTCTCTCTCCTGATCCTCCTCCCCTTCATTAGATCCCATAATATCATGGCGGCGGCTCCTGATCATTGTTTGAAAAACTGAAGATTCATGCATTGCAGCAATGGCCGGGTTGGGGTGTGTGAAAGGGAACAATGGTGTTGCATCTGGTGCCATATTGGGAGCTGTGGCCTGCACAGGTGCGGGCGGGGGCTGGTAGTAGGCCCTGGTTGGTATCAGCAAGGGATATAGGCCTGACTGGGTGTGCTTGGGTGTCCCAAGATGGCCGCCGGAGGAGATGGGGTGTTGGCCATTTCCGGGTGTATTAAGATGGCCACTGGGTTTACCAAAATGGCCGCTGGGTGTGGGAGGGGCGATGGGCTGGGCATTACACCAGGGGCGACCCGCCCCACAAACACGGCAGGTCTCCGCCCAGGGCGGATTCTGTTCACCACACACATGACAGGTCCAACCTCCCTTTGTTCTAAGATCGGCACCATTATAGGGCGGTGGCCGAGGGCTTGGAGCGGCCATTTTAGTTACATCAACAAGATCATATGCAGAGCATTTTACATATCCGAACAAAGGCTCAGCACTTTCCGAACCTCCTTATTCCATCTACCTCTTTCCAACCCTCAACTTTCAAATCATTTACTACTCTTAAATGTGCTTGGGCTTGATACAAGAGCCCCTGATCTCTCAACTTTCCCTCATTCTGTGCGACAAAGTCTTTCCACACTGAAGGCTGAAGCCTGCCTGTACTCGGCAAGCTCATTTTAACAGCCTTCTTGCCTCCACGTGATTCCATCAATTCAACCACTCCCAAAGCACCACCCTCTAACTTGTGGGTTTTGTTTGATTTAAACATGCGCATCATAATATTAACAGAGTGTAATGATCTGTCGCGACTCAGACCACCGGCGTCACTCGCAGGTCACCACCCGTCACTGCAGAGTCCCCCTCAATACACTGACAAGACAAAGAGTCCTCCTCTATTTGTCCCTTCCCTAACTGTGGATGGTGACGTTACAGCGCAGTACACCGTGACACTCTACACAGCACAGAGTCCCCCTCCATATGCTGACACCTGGGCTTCTCCTAATGAGACTTCCCGGGTTAGACAAAGAGTCCCTGCTCCATTTGTCACTTCTCAGACGAAGAGCCCCGGCTCCATTCGTCACTGATTAGACTATCATGTGCGTCTTCTACCCCACTCAACACTTCAAGAATCTAAAATTTGTCCCAACTTTATTCTAACAGTCACGGGAGGCAATTATCTACATAAAGGTACAGTGACCGGAGGAGGAGGAACGTGGTGTTTCGACTCAAGCACGTGCAGGCATGCAACGTCACTCGGTCACACTTGCTGGTTCGTGGCGTGGGATTGCCCTTGGTCTCACCACTCAACCAGTCACCCCTCCAGACCCAAATGGACAATACGACAGGACCAAACAGTGACTGACACACAGGCAAGTGGGACGCATATAAAGTATATGATCCCAACTTACCGTGTTCAACGGAGGCTGCAGTCCTCGCACTCAGTCACCGCGGGCACCACCGCAAAGTCCTCGGGACGGGTCCGGACGGGCGGCAATCCACGGCCCCACGTGTTAGGCGCCAATTGTCGGGGTCGTAACGACAAACCACTCATCCTCCAGTCACTCCAAATTAGACTAAGAGCACGGGTCGACCGAGAATGAATCAGGCAATACGCTGGTTCAGACTTCAGAACGTGCCCTAAAGAAAATGGTGCTATTAGGCGGCCATCTCCAGTAAGCACTGAACTTTTTATTCACGTACATAAGATTACATACACAGAATATTGGGGTGGAGTAAAGGCGGGATTGAGGAGAAAGAGATATGCTGAATCATGTCTATATATGTACACATTCAGCATCTGGTCATCCTAATTGGTCCTTAGATCTTCTTCTAAGTCCTCCTTGATCGTGTTGTCATCCTCAGTTTCGTTTCTTGAAGAAAGATTCTATTGTTCTCGTGTATCATGTGGTTCCTCAATTCCCCAAAGGTGGGGGGGCATTTCAGTGGATCCAGTTCAAGTTATTA
The DNA here is from genome assembly GCA_033576555.1 of Oophaga sylvatica. Taxonomy (NCBI): domain Eukaryota; kingdom Metazoa; phylum Chordata; class Amphibia; order Anura; family Dendrobatidae; genus Oophaga; species Oophaga sylvatica. The sequence goes on along the minus strand of JARQOD010000003.1, from coordinate 28,858,713 downwards.
GATAGTTAGTGTAATACAGTGATAGGACACAAGGTGGAGACAGACACCAGCAGATACTAACATTGTCCTAAAATAAGTTTCAATCTGAATAATATCATTTAAGGGAAACTTCGTGTTTACAAAATACATATACACACTATAAATATAAAAGTATAGTAGAAAATTATATTTTACCTTGACACACGTACCGGAATCAATGTGCTTTGTACAGAGCGAAAACCCCGCTCCACCAAAAGCCCCGCCCCCTTGTGAACGCGTGGTGATTCCAGATGTGTCCATTGAACACATCCGGAATCGCCGCAAGGTATACATACGACGTCGCCACAAGGTAAACAGACATGCTGTGGTCTAAAAAGACGCGCTGCATGTCCAGTTTAGCGGGTGTGTCACCCGTGTAATCGGATGCATAGTGGAGACAGGATTTCATAAAATCCCCTCCACTATGCTGGAACATCTGGCTGCTGCAGATTAAACGCAGCGGGAGGACGCAGCATTCAATCTGCAGCTAATACTGAGTGTTTACTGATCGTGGAAACATACCCTGAGTGATTTTATACTCTTTTCCTTGTTACGTTCTGCTTCCAGCCATTCTAAGTGAAATAAAGTCTTCATTTGACCTATTTTAGCTTTCCGATTTGGAATGGAATCACTCAACCAATCCTTTAATAAGTTTCTTTTGTCTATCAGACAAATTAAGTGGAACATTGAAGTTAATGTTTCCTTCCCTTTTTGTTGTCTGGCTCCATCTCCCTTCCAGTAATGGAAAAGGAACGGTAACGGGTGCAATGATATATTCCCAATGCCCAAATTTTCCATCATATGCTTTATGTCTTTCCAGAATTCTTGTACTTTAGGGCAGCCCCAGCGTCCGTGTAGTAAATCGGACTCTCTAAGTCTACATTTTGGACAATGTACCAGGCGATCTCTCATTGTTCTAGATACTGGAATGTTGAAAGCCAGTATAGCCCTGTGCATAATCCTAAATTGTGTGGTTCTCCAAACTTCACTCAAAATATTTTTACGTACTGCCTGCAAACCCGCCAGTATTTTTTCCCCATTTTCCTCACCCTCTATTTGTTTAGCCCAGAATCTAAATGTTTGCTCTATGTCCATTTCCCCAAGGATGTCTTTTATCTGTTTATTGTGGATATATTGTGTGTGCCTGCTCGGTCAAATAGATTATCTATTGCATTCCTTCTCGTTTCTTCCCTCACATTTATCAAATTTGTCATAATCGTTCCTTTTATTTGTCCAAATTGTAGGAAATGCTGTTCACTTTGCTTGAATTTTGATATCTCGTCCCTACTCAGTCACCTATTTTCTTCTTCATGCAGTAGGTTAGCAATTTTGTGAATCCCTTTCACCAACCATTCCTGAAATATGGCAGTTTGTTCTCTGCCATTTGTTGTAATGCTGGGTTTCCCCATATGGGTAGATCTCTCCAGATTTTCCATGATAATTTGAATTTTCTGCTAAGTTCCTTCCATGTAGCTATTGTATCCCGATACACTATTGAATTTTTTATATTTTTAGGCATTAGGCTTTGTGGCGTGTGTAATAAGGCGACTAAGTTCCATGGGTATGCATACTGTTTTTCAGAGGGCCGTATCAGAAAACCCATTAGTGTCTTTAAACCAATCTACTATGTGGCGAGAAATACAAGCTAGATTATATCCTCTGATGTTTGGAAAGTTTACACCCCCTTTTTCTTGGTTGCCATCAGTTGACTCAGTTTTATGTGGGGTCTTCAACCTTTCCAGATAAATTTCCTAATTACAGAATATATTTTTCCCACTTCCACATGCTTTAGGAGAACAGGGATGGTTTGTAATGGATACACGAGTTTTGAGTTTTGTGAGGAAGGAATTATCCACAGAGGTAAGCTTAATGGCTGGCTTCAGAGGCCTAAGGGGTATGACCATAAAACGTCCAAAAAAATTCAACTCTGCCACACAATCAACAAAATGCACTAATTTGCACCACATTCTCTTGAAAAGTCAAAACAATCGGAAAAAAGCACTTTAAATAGGGGTACCTGGGCTCCTAGTTGGAGAGCCCCCACTTCAACTTGGCACGGTTGTTTTCTAAATCCTCCAGATGTTTAGCCGACCCACAGAGCAGGCACTGGCTCTGTTCCCGACGCCGGCGTCTTTGATCATCCAAGGAGGCAACTCTCCCCAACTGCATAGGTTCCTCCCCAGAAGAAATGGCCAGCTCCTGAGCAGGCAACATGCCTCCACTGGGGGTTTTGTCCTGCCGGCGATCTCATCAACACCTGTCAAAGTACATGGTAAGGTTTATGGGACCTCCAGACTTTGAGGTGGCTAATTGTGAACCAGCACTTCCTTAAGGAGGTCTACTAAACCATCCAAGGACATACTTCATAAAGCAGCATCACTCCATCCCACTTTAGTCGACCATCTCCTAAACTGTGAACAATTTTCCTCCCCAAGAAGGTTGCCCTGATGAAGGGCTCTGAGGTTAGACTCTGCAATGGCGGCACAATCTAGTTCATCATAAATAAGCCACATTGCACTAAAAAATTCCTCCACAGAGATATGGACAAAAAAGTCATCAGTTAGGCTGTGTGCACATGTTGCGAATTTTGATGCAGATCCGCAGCGTTTTTGGAAGCTCGGAATTGCACCAAATCCGCAATGTAGTGCATAGCCAATGTTAACCAATTGGGAATTACAGAATTGGTGTACATGCAGCAGAAAAATCTGCGCAGATTCGCAGCGTTTTATTTTCCGCAGCATGTCAATTCTTTCTGTGGATCTGCAGCGTTTCTGCACCCATTGACTACCATTGAGCCAGTCAAATCTGTAGCAAAACTGCAGGTGTAAAAACGTTTGCGGTTTTGCTGCGGAGTTGCGTGCCAAAAACGGTGCAGAAAGGAAGTGTGTGGGCAAATAATGTGTGTGGGCGGATACTATGTGCGTGTCTGTCTGTGGGGGTCGGCGTGTATCTGTGTGTGTGTGTTCTGGTCTGTATGCGGGTGTCTGCATGTGTCTCTGTGTGTGTGCAGGTCTGTGTAGCCAGGCATCGTCTGATGGGACTACTGCTCCCATCCGGCTATGTCTGCTGTCACATACCGTGACAGCATAAGCCGATGATGAGGCAGTTGTCCCATCAAACGATGCATCTGTTCAATTGTAAAAAAAAAAAAAAAAAACATACAACATTCAGTACATACTCACCAAACACTTAGTCCCCGACGTCCTCATTCTCCTGTAACAAAAATAAAATAATCCAACCTGTACTTTCCACCGTAGTCCATTTAATAACGAGTGTCCCACGACGATCTCATGTGTAGAACAGTAACATCGGAAGATGTCACTCTTCTACAGGGCCTCCCGCGATGCACTAACCGGAGGTAATCCTCCGCGGTGTATCCCTCCGCCGCCGGGAGAGGTCACCTGAGTTCATGTTGTCACCGGCAACGCTGTGAGAAAATTCTGTCGCAACGATGCCGTAAAGTGAGAGCATGAACTCCGGTAACCTCTTCAGTGATGCACTGCAGGAGCCATAACCTCCTGTCAGTGCATCGTGGGAGGCCTGTAGAGTGGTCACATCTCCCGATGTGACAGCTTTACATGGAAGATCGTCATCTGACACTCATTATTAAATGGATTACATCGGAACAGGGAGTATTTGTGTTGGTTTATTTATTTTTTTTGCAGGAGATCGAGGGCGTCGCAGGAATTAGGCGTACAATAAATATGGCAAACTTGTATTTTAATGAAATAAAACACTTAATTCTGGCTGTGTCTTTATTTGCGATATAACAACTATAGGATTAGTAATGGAGAGGTGTCTTATTCACGCCTCTCTATTACTAAGCCGTGGGGTAGTCATCTCATAATACAAAGGTGACATCAACCCCACAACTATTACCCCACATGCCACTGCTACAGGGCAGTGGGAAGAGAGAGGCTAAAGGGTATGCCACACTGAACAATATCGCTAACGGGATCGCTAAAAAACGTCACTATTTAGCGATCCCGTTAGCGATGTTGTTCAGTGCGGCATCTGCCAGCGACGAGCTTCCTGCTGTGATCTCGCTCGTCGCTGGAATCGTTCCGGACCCTATTTTCTCGTCGGCGCTCCCGCTGGGTAAGTATATATCGCTAGTGTGGCACCTTTTCTTAGCGATTTAGCGGTACTTTTGTACCGCTAAAGTCGTTAAGAAGATCGCTAACGGCGATAGCGTCGTTAACTATATCGCTAAATGTGGCCGCACTTAGCGATATAGAAACAATCCCGCTAGCGATCGCATTAGTATGCGTCGTTATCGTGATCGCTAGCGGGATTGTTTAGTGTGGCAGTACCTTAAGAGCCAGAATTGGCACATCTTAGAGATGCGCCATTTCTGGGGTGGCTGTGAGCTGGTGTTTTAAGCCAGGAAGGGGCCAATATCCATGGTCCCTTTCTAGGCTATTAATATCATCCCGAAAACAACTAAAACATGAAAAAAAATATATATATATGTAGTCTTGCCACAGGATCAATAATTCTATCTAGTACCCAAAACAGAGCAACCAGTACCGAAGTAATCACAAACACATGGAAATATAAATGTCCTAGATTCTGCTCTTACCCATAGTGCCTCTATCAGGAACCCACAAGAGGTCAGCCCCAATGCGCGTTTCACGTTGGCTTCTTCTACCATGTGTTTGTGATTACTTCGGTACCAGTTGCTCTGTTTTGGGAATTAGTTAGACTTATTGAGCCTGTGCATCCTTCTAGTATTTAGACTCTTGTTGGTATAGTCTATTGTTCTATATGTATTGATTTGCCATATTTAATAAATTATACTCTTTTGTATTACACCAATTTTTGGGCTCAGACTCCATGTTTTAGTTGTTTTCAGATTCATTTAGGAGGGTCCAGTGGGGACATCCCTGGTCCTATCGATATGGCTTAGGATCTATTTTGAAAGCATGATATTATGTATTCTGTTTTGACTTTGTTGTTGCTTATTAATATCATCCTGCAGCTTTCAGCATAGCCTTTTCTGGCTATTAATTATAAGGGGATCCCACATCATTTTTTGGGGGCCCCCCTATTTTAATAGCCAGTAAAGGCTAAATATACATCTGTGAGCTGATATTAATAGCCTGGGACGATCCAAGGGTATTACCCCTTCCCAGGCTACAAACATCTGCCCCAGTCGCTGGCTTTTCCTGTTCTGGCTTTGAAAATTGTGCGAGAGCACACAATTTTTTTTTAAATTAAACCGATATTGTGTTTAAGGCCGGGGTCACACTTGCGAGAAACTCGCACGAGTCTCGCACCTCAGTACTCAGCACTGCTGCCTGCAACCGGGGACCGGAGTGTGCATCTGCATGTATTTCTATGCAGCTGAACGCTCCAGTCTGTGAGCCGGCGGCAGTGCCGGATATTGAGGTGCGAGACTCATGCGAGTTTCTCGCAAGTGTGACTCCGGCCTAACGCAGATTTTGTGTGTGTGTGTGTGTGTCTTTATTTAACTCTTTATGTACCATTTTATTATGTTCATTACTAAACATCAGGCTTATTATCTATTGATAGATATATTATCTATCGATATATATATATATAAATATTCACTTATATTTGCTTGGGTGTAAACATTATATTTGAACATGGTGTGTGATGATATTATGGTCTTCAATGGAGTATGTAAAAGAAGAGGTTGGAAAAAGAAATTACATCACAATTCTTTTTTTGTTGTAAATATATCTTTAGCTTTCAAAAACGCATACAAATCCGCATCAAAAAAGCGCAGATTTTTCACCACGTTTTCTGCCATGAGGAAGAATCTGTGCAGAAAATTCCACATGCAAATCTGCAACGTGTGCATATACCCATAAGGTGAAGGCCCATGTCTGGGGATACCGCAGAAGTAAGGAGATGACTGATGAAATGGATCTAAGCTCGAAATATAATTTGCAGCTTTCACGAAAATTTAAGAACCCCTTGCGATCCGCAGAAAAATATTCTGATAGAGAAACCATAGGCTCAGGGGATGCTTCGGCCCAGACCCAGGAACTGAATTGCTGGTTATAGGAGCTACTGGGTCTAACTGAGCTAAAGTTTGAGCATGGCACATCACCGTTGCAACCAAATCCTGAAACAATAGTTTCTGCATCTGCTAGGACAGCTGCTTAGCAGGATCCATTTTCGTCTGGGCTGATTTATATGCAACACTCGAGTAGTGGTGAGATGACGAGACTGGAGGCCAGCAATAGCAGTATGCCAGACACACTTGGCGCAAGCATTCACACTTATGCACACCCTCGATGGCTGGGAATACTCTTCACCTGCTTCCACTAAAAGGAAGCCTTTTGCAGAGCCCTTCACAGGTGCCAATAGCAGGGTGGCTGGGCATCCTGGCCAAAGTTGGGTCAAACACACCAATAAACTAGACCAGGAAGGCAGAGATGAACCTAACAAACTTGGAAGGTCAGGGAGTGTAAAAAGGGATGCAGGAACCAGAGAACACCAAACACCAGAGCCAGAGACATACCAAAGAAACACTCAAAGAGTTACCAACCGAACCACTAAAGTGCAACTGAATAATCAGCAGTGAAGTACAAGAAATATGGAGGTTTAAATATCCCTCTCATGGAACTCCTGAAACTGCTTAGGTAATGCCAAATCTTCATCCTCTGCCCAGAGAGACAGAGAAAGGGGCTAGGAGTATTTAGATAAAAACATCCCCCACATACCTGAATCAGAAGACACAGCATCCCATGTCTCCTGGAAAAAGTTGATGCTTGGGAATCTGGCGTCCTAGGACCCATGAACAGCATTAGTGCTCAGAGCGATGGTGTTCTGCATCCCAGCCACACCATGCCGAGGGAAGTCCCATGGAACAGAGTACACAAGGATGGCTGAGCCCAGCCCCCAAAGGTGACACCCCATCCCTTGTGGCCAGACAGCGTCGAGAGGCAACCCACCGGAGAGGAGTATGCCCAGAAATACGAAGGGCGGTTGGAGAATGAGTATGGGTGGTCAGATGATTGCAGCTTCAAGTCTCCAAAAGGGACTATTGGAGCCAGTAAAAGTAAAAAAAAAAAAAAAAAAGCCAGCAAAAGTTGAAATCTCCCCACAGATATTTGGTATTGCTGCAGATATGTTTGAATTATCAAATTATAAGTAAATGAATCTGATCAATAAACGGTGTAACGAGAAAAAAAATTAAAATGTCAGAATTACATTTTTTGTCCACCGCAAGATTGCAATAAAATGAAACAGGCAATTAAAACATTGTATCTACACCAAAATGGTATCACCAAAATTGTCAGCTAGGGGCGCAAAAAAAGCCATCACCCAGCCCCAGATCCTTAAAAATGGAGACGGGTCTCGGAAAATAGCTACATAAGCAAATTTTTTTTTGACAAATTTCAGATTTTGTTTAACTACTTAAAAAAAAAAAGAACTTATATATGCATAATATCTGCATACTCGAAATGACACCAGTTTGGTGACGTTGCAGCGATGTCGAAACGACATAGTTGCGTGTGACACATAGTAACGATCAGTCGGCTGATCGTTAATCGTTGCAGAATGTACTCGACCATAAATCTATCGTTGGTCTCCCGCTGGGCAGCACACATCGCTGCGTGTGACAGCGGGAGACCAACGATCAGCGAGCTCCCAGCGCCGTACAGCAGACGCTGGGAGCTGGTATCCAGGATAAACAGCGGGTAACTAAGCGCCGCCCAGCGCTTTGTTACCCGCTGTTTACCCTGGATACCAGCGTGCTCGCTGGTCCTGATCGCTGGTGAGTCTGCCTATGTGACAGCTCACCAGCGATCAGCTAACGATGCCCCAGCGATCCCATCCACGTCGGATCGTTGGTGGGATCGCTGGGACATTGAAGCGTGTAACGGGTCCTTAGTGAACATGGTTGTGAAGAAACCAGATTGAATCTTAATTCCCCAGACAACCATGTTTTTGTAAACCCACAAGAATTGATTTTTTATCTGTATATTGGCTTGTGGATTTAAGTGTTTATGTCTGGTGGGTCAAGAAGACAATCTTGCAAGCCGATATACTATTTAACATACTGTGTTAAGCCCCCGTCTGCTAAATCACTAGTTTTGTGACCCAACAGCGATCTCCCCAGCGATATCGCTGTGTGTGACATTCAGCGACGATCAGCCCCCTGCTGGGTATCGCTGATTGTCGCTGAATGTCCTGAACATTTTTTTGATCGCTGGTCTCCCGCTGGCCAGCACGCATCGCTGCGTGTGTGACAGGCGGGAGACCAGGGATCCGCTGGTACCCAAGGTACAGTCATGGCCAAAAGTTTTGAGAATGACACAAATATTATATTTTCACATGATCTGCTGCCCTCTGGTTTTTATGTGTGTGTTTGACATGTTTTTATCACAGACAGAAATATAATTGCAAACATATGAGTAACAAAAGCTTATATTGACAGTTAGAATGAGTTAATGCAGCAAGTCAATATTTGCAGTGTTGACCCTTCTTCAGGACCTCTGCAGTTCTCCCTGGCATGCTCTCAATCAACTTCTGGACCAAATCCTGACTGATAGCAGTCCATTCTTGCACAATCAATGCTTTCATTTTGTCAGAATTTTTAGGTTTTTGTTTGTCCACCCGTCTCTTGATGATTGACCACAAGTTCTCAATGTGATTAAGATCTGGGGAGTTTCCAGGCCATGCACCCAAAATCTCTATGTTTTGTTCCCTGAGCCATTTAGTTATCACCTTTGCTTTATGGCAAGGTGCTCCATCATGCTGGAAAAGGCATTGTTGATCGTCAAACTGCTCTTGAAGGGTTGGGAGAAGTTGCTCTTGGAGGACATTCTGGTATCATTCTATATTCATGGCTGTGTTTTTAGGCAAGACTGTGAGAAAATAACTTTACCCCAGTCCTCAGCAGTCCACTGCTTGTACCTTTTGCAGAATATCAGTCTGTCCATGATGTTTTTTCTAGAGAGAAGTGGCTTCTTTGCTGTCCTCCTTGAGACCAGGCCTTGCTCCAAGAGTCTCCGCCTCACAGTGCGTGCAGATGCACTCACACCTGCCTGCTGCCATTCCTGAGCAAGCTCTGCATTGCTGGTAGCCCAATCCCGCAGCTGAAACACTTTTAAGAGACGGTCCTGATGCTTGCTGGTCTTTCTTGGGCACCCTGGAGCCTTTTTGGCACCAATGGAACCTCTCTCCTTGAAGTTCTTGATGATGCGATAGATTGTTGACTGAGGTGCAATCTTTCTAGCTGCGATACTCTTCCCTGTTAGGCCATTTTTGTGCATTGCAATGATGACTGCACGTGTTTCTTTAGAGATAACCATGGTTAACAGAAGAGAAACAATGATGCCAAGCACCAGCCTCCTTTTAAAGTGTCCAGTGGTGTCATTCTTATGTAATCATGACAGATTGATCTCCAGCCATGTCCTCATCAACACCCACACCTGTGTTAATGGAGCAATCACTGAAAAGAGGTTAGCTGGTCCTTTTAAGGCAGGGCTGCAATGATGTTGAAATGTGTTTTGGGGGATAAAGTTCATTTTCTAGCCAAATATTGACTTTGCAAGTAATTGCTGTTAAGCTGATCACTCTTTATAACATTCTGGAGTATATGCAAATTGCCATTAGAAAAAGTTAAGCAGTAGACTTTGTAAAAATTAATATTTGTGTCATTCTCAAAACTTTTGGCCATGACTGTACACAGCGGGTTTCCAGGTGCGGGGCTGTGCCTGGAAACCCGCTGTGTACCTTGGATACCAGCGGCCTGATGCAGGGAGCTGGTAACCAAGATACACAGCGGGTTTCCAGGCACCGCGCAGTGCCTGGAAACCCGACGTGTACCTTGGTTACCAGCTCCCTGCATCAGGGCGCTGGTATCCAACGTACACTGCGGGTAACTAAGCGATGTTACCCGCAGTGTCGCTGTGCTGATCGCTGCCTGTTGGGCAGCTCAGCAGCGATCATGTAGCAACACACCAGCGATCCTGATCGTTGTCGGGATCGCTGGTTATCGCTATGTGAGACCGGGCTTAAGTCTGTAATAATGACTTGTACATAGTGGGTGTTTATCTGTGTTTGTTGTGAGCTGATATGCTAATTGTGCATTACATTATAAAACTAGTTTGTTGATTTCTAAACCAGTTTGAGCTGTGAGAAGCACACTGGCTAATTCTAAAAATAGCTTACATGTCTAAGGTATAAAAACAAGAGACAGAGAGAGCAGATCAGACCTCATCTCATCACACAGAGCTACCAGTCGGCCATTCTGCACAAGACTCAACAGATCAGAGAGAGGACTGCAGCTAATTCATCATGGCATCATCGCGAGGGACACGGAGCTATGATTCTATGGGAATCAACCTATGAGTTTTCGGCTTCGGTTGGAAGGACACAGATCTGATCCAGTGACCATCTCTGAACCATGGATATGTTTGGAGAAAGCCAGGTTTTGGGACCCGCTGGTCGCCTGGTTCCATGGAGATAGTCGGATAAGCCAGGTGGAGACTCTCATGTCAACTGGCTTTGGACCTTATATGGATAGTATGGACTGTCACCTCCCTACGCTTGTCGTTATCTCTTCTCTGTGTGTATATCACAGGTGGAATAGCGACCCTTGGAGCTGTGATGTAGTGTCAACTGGCTTTGGGCCTTCTACGGACTCTGTGGACTGTTCTCGGTTATCTCCCTATGCTTGTCAATATCTCTTCTCTGTGTGTATATCACAGGTGGAATATCGACCCTGGAAGCTCTGATGTAACATCTACAGTTATCCAGGCGAGTCAGCGGAAGGGTTGGGCCCTGTAATGTGCACCATGTTGGGGGTAATTGCTGGGATTGTTCTGTTTGCTATTGGGTGTTGTGGTTCAACAAAGCATTGCCACACTGTTTTACCCTAACCCTGCGTTGTCTGTGTAGTATGTTGCCCACGGGGAGATAGAGCGGGCGTTCAGTGGTATGAGCCCTGGTCCATGCAGTCTTTCTAAAGGCAGCCAGGCCAGCGGACAAGAGCACCCACTGACCCCGTTTCTCCACAATGGTAAATAAAAAACTATTGTGGAATTGCACTTTTTTTCATTTACAATTTCACAGCACTTGGAATTTGTGTCCTGTTTTACAGTACGCTATATGGAAACATCAATGGTATAATTAAAAAGTACAGCTCGTCCCGCAAAAAACAAGCCCTCAAAAGCCTATATTGACGGAAAAATAAAAAAAGTTATGGCTCTTGGAAGGAAAAAAACAGAATATCGCCCGGGATGAAAGGATTAGTGCGCCTTTTGTGACTTTGTTTTTCTTACTATTCTGTAATGAATCAGAAGATAGGACCTGTTTCAAAGGATCAAATGATAGATCTTTGCTGTAACGTGATGATGGTACAGTGCTACTCACCATTATTGGCAACCCTTCATTTTTTTCATAGACTGTATAATAACTTCATAAATAAATGAAAATGAACCATAGTTATATCCTCAGGATTTTTTACTTAGTTGTCCGAAGTACTACAACAATAAAATATTGTTTTTCAACTTGCATGTTGCAATTTGAAAGAAGAAACTAAATACAAACAGTATGTGCAGCAATAAAGGCACCCCTAATACTAGGTTGCACATCCTTTGGCATGGATGATAGCCTCCAAATGTTTCTTGCAGCCATATATAAGCTTCTTGCACTTCTCAGCTGGTATTTTGTCCCACTCTTTCTTTGCACTTTGTTCAAGCTTTTCAATGTTTGCAGGGTTTTTTCTCAATGGCAGATTTCAGCTCACCTCAAAAATTTTCAATGGGATTGAGGTCAGGACTCATTGCTGATCATTTTAAAACAGTCCATTTTTTTCTTTCTCAATCAATCCTGTGTACTTTTGGATATGTGCTTTGGGTTATTTTCTTGCTGGAGGACCCATGATCTTCAACTCAAACCAAGTTTTCTCACACTTGATAGGAGATTTCACTCTAATATCGCTTCATAATTCTCTGATTTCACTATCCCTGTGATCCAGTTAAGGCCTCCAATAACAGACGCAGCAAAGCAACCCCACTGCATTATGGATCCTCCACCATGCTTAACTGTTGGTAGGGTGTTCTTTTTCGTATAAGCTTAATTGCACTATCTATAAACAAACTGTTGCTTTCCATTGCCAAAAAGCATTATTTTTGATTCATCTGTCCACAGAACATTTTCCCATAAGGATTGTGGTTTGGAAAAGATCAGTCATACCTTTTATGTTTTTTTCTTTAGCAATGGCTTCTTCCTTGGCCTTAGCCCATTAGGATAGGCTTGGTTTACTGTGTGGGGTATGGTACTTGTTGAAACCATGACCCCAGACTGTTCTAGCTTGGCCTTCAGGTCTTTGGATGTTTGACATGGTGGTTTTTCCAACCTTCAAAGACATTTCTTGCCAATTTTCCTCTTTCCCACACATCCAGGGAGGTTCTTGATGGTACTATGCTTGGCAAGCTTCTTAACATTGAATCACTGTTGAAACTGGGATACTAAGGTCTTTGGAGATGGCCTTATACTGTTTGGAAGTCTTGTGTTTGCTAATAATAGCAGTTCTGATGTGATCAGTCAGCTCCTTTGTTTTCAACATTGTCACTAAGGAACAGGGCCTACCATGTGACGTCACAGCAAGCTTTAGGTTTTTCTGTTTTTCCCTCCCATTGTTTATTGCTTTAAATTATTGTTTATCATTTGCTGTTTTATATTTAACACAAGCGCTCTATACAAAAAAAAAAAATGTTTGACTTGATTTTTTTTTTTTTTTTTTTTTTAGGAGATTTTCCACATTATGTATTTCAACTTTATGGGTGTCAATAAGTATGAGCAGGACTGTATAGCTGGAGTAATGGCATTACCTTCAATTGTATCCTCTGTGATCTCAAGGTCATTTGACTTCAAAATTTCAGACGTATGTTGTTCCTCTGACTTTTTTGTGCTAAAAGTGCTTCATAGTAAAATAAATACTTTAAGTTCTAAAGTAATTTTGGTCTCATTTAATTATACGACTGTCTGTTATATATTTTTCACACAATTTGTCAATAAAATTTATAGTTTCTCTCGGTGTGTTATTTTTGATGAGCAACAAAATATGATTTTCCAGTAATTTATTTCTTAAAATTGTAATTGTAATGTTTCAATTTTTACAGGAAAAGAAAAAAAAATACATGTACATTTTTTCACTATCATTTATAGGTTGTCAACCAATCTTGTTCTATAATACTTTATCAAAGTGAAATTGTTTAACTAAATGCTAAAGAGTAAACGCTCACAAACAAACAAACAGACTCAGAAAAGGGGGGATATGACATGGATTGTTATGACCTATTAATATCCATCTCATAGAGGTCATATATTTAACATGGCCCAAAAGGAATTCCAAAGAGACCAAAAATGGTTAAATGGAACCTGTCAGCAGGGTTGTGCATAGTAACCTACACACAGTGTCAGGTCGGAGCCGTTATACTGAATAAAATGATACCTTTGGTGATGAAATCCATTTTGTGCTTTTAAAATCCTTATTTTTAGTTTTTAGCTAATGATATGCTCGTGTCCTAAGGCTGGGTTCATGTATGTGATGTTATGATTATATATTCATAATGCGCCGCCATTTTGATGAAGTGACATGTTTTTTTCAACTGCACATATTAGTATATTCATTATGCAAACTAGGGGGCAGGTCAGTGAAGGATCAGTGACCTGTCAGCAGTCTGCATTATGAATATATAATCAGAGCACCACATACATGAACCCAGCCTTAGGACACGAGCATATCAACTAAAAACTAAAAATAAGGATTAAAAAAGCACAAAGTGGATTTAATCAACAAAGGTATCATTTTATTCAGTATAACTCTGCCGACCTGACTGTGTGTAGGCTACTATGCACAACCCTGCTGACAGGTTCCCTTTAAATCTCTCTAAAATATAGTTATTAAGGGCTACCCAGTACTCCAAATTCCTGATATCCTTGATGCGAGAATATAGATCCCGGTAATTAATTTTTCACATTCTAAGTAGGATAATGACCTTTTCCTGTGTGGGGTTTTTGATGTTTAAGAAAGTACCATTTTTGGTTAAAACATTTCCCTCATTCTGAACATGATAAAGGCTTGCAACTTGTGTGGGTTCTCTGGTGTGTAATAAGATTTGATTTCTGGTTAAAATATCTCCCACATTCTGAACAGGGAAAAGGCTTCTCCCCTGTGTGAATTCTCTGGTGAGTAGTTAGATTTGATTTCTGGTTAAAATACCTCCCACACTCTGAACAGAGAAAAGGCTTCTCCCCTGTGTGAATTCTCTTGTGACAAATAAGGGCTGAATTTGCTGCAAAACAACTTCCACATTCTGAACATGAAAAAGGCTTCTTCCCTGTGTGAGTTCTCTGGTGTGTATCAAGATCTACTTTACATAACATTTTTTTTCCAAATTCTGAACATGAATATGTCTTCCCCCCTTTGTGAAATATTTGATGTGCATCAAGAAATGATTTACGTGTAAAACATTTCCCACATTCTGAACACGAAAAAGGCTTCTCCCCTGTGTGTGTTCTCAGGTGTCTAACAAGGTGAGATTTCTTTCCAAAACATTTCCCACATTCTGAACATGAAAAAGGCCTCTCCCCAGTGTGAGTTCTCTGATGTGTAACAAGTGATGATTTATGTCCAAAACATTTTCCACATTCTGAACAAGAAAAAGGCTTTTCCTCTTTGTGAGTTCTCTGATGTGTAACAAGTGATGATTTATGTCCAAAACATTTTCCACATTCTGAACATGAAAATGGCTTTTCCCCTTTGTGAGTTTTCTGATGTGCAACAAGTGATGATTTATGTCCAAAACATTTTCCACATTCTGAACATGAAAATGGCTTCTCACCAGTGTGAGTTCTCTGGTGAATAACAAGATTTAATTTCACATTAAAACATTTCCCACAGTCAGAACATGAATATGGCTTCCCCCCTTTGTGAAATATTTGATGAGCAACAAGAAATGATTTACGTGTAAAACATTTCCCACATTCTGAACACGAAAAAGGCTTCTCCCCTGTGTGAGTTCTCTGATGTACAATAAGTGATGTTTTCTGTCCAAAACATTTCCCACATTCTGAACACGAAAAAGGCTTCTCCGAAGTGTGAGTTCTCTGATGTACAATAAGCGATGTTTTCTGTGCAAAACATTTCCCACATTCTGAACATGAAAATGGCTTTTCACCAGTGTGAGTTCTCTGATGTGCAGCAAATGATGATTTATGTCCAAAACATCTTCCACATTCTGAGCATGAAAAAGGCTTTTCTCCTTTGTGAATTCTCTGATGTGCAACAAGTGATGATTTATGTCCAAAACATTTTCCACATTCTGAACATGAAAATGGCTTCTCCCCTGTGTGAGTTCTCTGGTGAATAACAAGATTTGATTTCACATTAAAACATTTCCCACAGCTTGAACACGAATATGGTTTCTCCCCTGTGTGAGTTCTCTGGTGAATAACAAAATCAAATTTCAGGTGAAAAGATTTTCCACATTCTAAACATGTATATGGTTTCTGCCCAGTATGAATTATCTCATGCCTAACAAGTTTTGATTTCTGGTTAAAATGTCTCCCACATGTGACACAAGAAAATTTCTTCTCCTCTGTTTTAATTTTTGGATTTTTAACAAAAGTTGTTTGAAAGGGAAATGTATTTCCATGTTCTGGCTTCTTTGATTTAAGAGCAGTTTGTTTTTTAATGCCTCTTTTCTGACTTTTATTTTTATTAGGTGTCTGTAATGAATCAGAAGATAGGACCTGATAAGATGATTGATCTTTGCTGTGAAGGGATGATGTTATATAGGGAGTAATGGCATTCACCTCAATTGTATCCTGTGTGATCTCAAGGTTATCCGATTTAAAATTTGAAGATGTCAGCAGTTCCTCTGATCTCCTATCACCGTCATCTGCCAAAAATAAAACCAATTATTTTTTAATAAAATATCATTGAAATTTATATTTTTGAACTTTTCAACTCAATTTTTTCATTGAAATGGAAGGTTATGTAGAAAAATTGAATTATTCACTAGGTAGTTGAAAATGATGTAGTTGAAAATGATACTAATAAACTTTTACTTGTCCCAGTTAAAAACAGGCCCCCAAACAGGTGTCAAAATAGCTTAAAGCTAACACAGGCAATCTGTAAACTACCGATGCCCTCTCCCTTTCCTATTACGTTTTATTTTTGTTGCTGGTGGAGGCACTTCTCCCATACCTGTTTTGGCACTAAAATCCACCATTTTGTAAAACACTGGAGGTGCCAGCTGCACTGCTCCCTCCTCCCTCGCTGCTCTATCTTGCTGCCTAGTCTGACCTTGATTCAACATGTTTTAGCACTAAAACACCACAGGGCTCAGCAAAGTCCTTACTTCAACAAAGCATTAGTTTTGCTACTTTGCTAAATTTTGGTGCCATTTTGAGAGGAAGCATATTTCTGAAACAGGCATAAACAGAAATTTCCTCTGTTCATGACCGAGGTCACTATTAATAACACATCAAAGAGACTATAAGTGTAAATCTTATACACTGGAAGTCGCTCTTATATGATTATATTGATATACTGGTAAACATCAATCATTTACTGTGACCTCGCTCAGTGATTGAACCCTGAAGCGGATGACAGGTCTAGTTGTAGTGGAGGCAACGGATCCGCTGATTGGGGTGGGTGATCGTTTTTCTCCCCCCTTTCCCTCCTTGCAGTTTTGATGTGTTTCCCAGATACCAGCCAAAGGGTTAAATCCTATGGAATCGCTGAATACAACACACTGTTGCCATCTAGTGCCCTTTCTGGAAATTGTGCCTGTTGCACATATTTTTTCTTGCAATCGAATCAAATAGAGAAATGACTCTGTGATCCTTGTTTTTTTTCTATCTATGTCCGAGCCACTACCACTATTTCTTTAAGGCATACTGATTGATCAGCCATGGGACTTATCCTTATATTACACGTATATCTCGGGAAAGGTTTCATGAGCCCTTCTGAGTTGCAATCTGCTGCTGATAAGCTAAAGACCTAAGCCAATGGGCAATAATCTAACGACCATGTAGAAATCCTCAAATAAACCAACTGAGGAGGAGACATCAATGTCTCAGGAATCAGAGGATATGGCTACAGAACCCACTCTGAAACAGGTGTCCGCACAGCTACTAGTTGCCATTCAAGGCAGCACAGCCACCCTGACCGGGAAAATTGAAGAGATTAACCCCTTCCCAACCTATGACGCCTACGTAGGCATCATGAAAACCTGTGCCTTCCCGACCTGTGACGCCTACGTAGGGGTCATGGTATAAATCGCGTTCCTGCGGGTCGGGTGACCGGGGTCACTGAAAGGTCACCCAACCCGCAGGCACAGGAGGCTTTGTGCTTCACCCCAGGGGGGGTGGCTTTGTCCCCCCCATGGCTACGATCACTCTGATTGGCTGTTGAAAGTGAAACAGCCAATCAGAGCGATAGTAATATTTTACCAATGAAACTTGGTGAAGTATTACAATCCAGTCATGGCCGATGCTGCAATATCATCGGCCATGGCTGGAGACAGTAACATGACCCCCCACACCGACTGACGGGGGCGATCTGCCACCGCCATCACCATCTGCTCCCCCTCTCCTTCCCTCCGCTCCCCCCCCCGTCCGTTAACCCCCCCTCACCTCCCCCTCACCTTACGACTCCAGGTGTCCCTCCTCGCTCCTGCATGGGTGCCGCCATCTTCCAAAATGACGGACGCATGCGCAGTGCGCCTGCCGAATCTGCCGCCCGGCAGATTCATTCATTCAGGGACATTTTGATCACTGTGATAAACCCTATCACAGTGATCTAAATAATAAAAATAGTAAATAACCCCCCCTTTATCACACCTATAGGTAGGGACAAATAATAAAATAAAGAAAATATTTGTATTTTTCAGTTAGGGTTAGGATTAGGGTTAGAGTTAGGCTTAGAATTAGGTTAGGGTTGGAATTAGGGTTAAGATTAGGGTTAGGGGTGTGTTGGGGTTAGGGTTGGGATTATGGTTAGGGTTGCAATTATAGGTTATGGTTGGAATTAGGGTTAGGGTTGGGATTAGGGTTAGGCTTGTGATTAGGGATGGGATTAGGGTTAGGGGTGTGTTGGGGTTAGGGTTATGGTTGGGATTAGGGGTAGAGGTGTGTTGGGGTTAGGGTTGGAGTTAGAATTGAGGGGTTTCCACTGTTTAAGCACATCAGGGGGTCTCCAAATGCAACATGGCGCCACCATTGATTCCAGCCAATTTTGCGATCAAAAAGTCAAACGGTGCTCCCTCCCTTCCAAGCCCCAACGTGTGCCCAAACAGTGGGTCCCCCCCACATATGGGGTACCAACGTACTCAGGACAAACTGTACAACAACTTTTGGGGTCCAATTTCTCCTGTTACCCTTGTGAAAATAAAACATTGCAGGCAAAAAAATCATTTTTTGAGGAAAAAAATGATTTTTTTATTTTCACGGCTCTGCGTTATAAACTTTGGTGAAGCACTTGGGGGTTCAAAGTGCTCACCACACATCTAGATAAGTTCCTTTGGGGGTCTAGTTTCCAAAATGGGGACACTTGTGGGGGGTTTCCACTGTGTAGGCACATCAGGGGCTCTCCAAACGCGACATGACACCCGCAGACTATTCCATGAAAGTCTGCATTACAAAACGTCACTACTTCTCTTCCGAGCCCCGACATGTGCTCACACAGTAGTTTTCTCCCACATATGGGGTATCTGCGTACTCAGGACAAGTTGGTCAACAACTTTTGGGGTCCAATTTCTCCTGTTACCCTTGGGAAATAAAAAATTGGGGACTAAAAGATCATGTTTGTGGAAAAAATATTATAAACTTTAGTGAAACACCTGGGGGTTCAAAGTTCTCACCACACATCTAGATAAGTTTCTTGAGGGGTCTAGTTTCCAAAATGGTGTCATTTGTGGGGGGTTCACACTGTTTAGGCACATCAGGGGCTCTCCAAATGCGACATGGCGTCCAGCCAATTCTGCGTTGAAAAAGTCAAACGGCGCTCCTTCTCTTCCAAGCTCTGCCATGCACCCAAACAGTGGTTTACCCCCACATATGGGGTATCAGCGTACTCAGGACAAATTGGACAACAAGTTTTGTGGTCCAATTTCTCCTGTTACACTTGGGAAAATAAAAAATTGGTGACTAAAAGATCATTTTTGTGGGAAAAAAATAGGATTTTTTAATTTCATGCTCGGACATTATAAACTTGTGTGAAGCACTTGGGGATTCAAAGTGCTCACCACATATCTAGATAAGTTCCTTAGGGGGTCTAGTTTCCAAAATGGGGTCACTTGTGGGGGGTTTCCACTGTTTAGGCACACCAGGGGCTCTGCAAATGGAACATGACACCCATCAAAGTCTGCATTCCAAAACGTCATTACTTCCTTTCCGAGCCCAGCAGTGCATCCAAACAGTTCCCCCCCCCCCCACATATGGGGTATCAACGTACACAGGACAAATTGGATAACAACTTTTTGGGTTCAATTTCCTTGGGAAAAAAAATCAAAAAATGGGGACTAAAAAATAATTTTTGTGGATTTTTTTTTCACACCCAGGCATTATAAACTTTAGTGAAACACTTGGGGTTGAATGTGCTCACAACAGATCTAGATAAGTTCCCTAGGGGGTCTAGTTTCCAAAATGGTGTCACTTGTGGGGGGTTTCCACTGTTTAAGCACATCAGGGGCTCTCCAAACGCAACATGGCGTCCAATTTTAATTCCAGCCAATTTTGGTTTGAAGAAGTCAAATGGCGCTCCTTCCCTTTCGTGCCGTGCGCCCAGACAGTGGTTTTCCCCCACATATGGGGTATCTGTGTACTCAGGAGAAATTGCAAAACAACTTTGTCCATTTTCTCCTTTTACCCTTGTAAAAAAAAAAAAAATTTTGTAAAAGATCATTTTTGTGACTAAAAAGTTAAATGTTCATTTTTTCCTTCCATGTTGCTTCAGCTCCTGTGAAGCACCTGAAGGGTTAATAAACTTCTTGAATGTGGTTTTGATCAGCTTGAAGCGTGGTTTTTAGAATGGTGTCACTTTTGGGTATTTTCAGCCATATAGACCCCCTCAATCTGACTTCAAATGTGAGGTGGTCCCTAAAAAAATGTTTTTGTAAATTTTGTTGTAAAAATGAGAAATCGCTCGCTAACCTTTAACCCTTATAACTTCCTAACAAAAAAAAAATTTGTTTCCAAAATTGTGCTGATGTAAAGTAGACATGGGGAAATGTTATTTATTAACTATTTTGTGTCAGATAATTCTGGTTTAACAGAATAAAAATTAAAAATGTGAAAATTGCAAAATTTTCAAAATTTTCGCCAAATTTCCAATTTTTTCACAAACAAATGCAAAAATTATTGACCTAAATTTACTACTAACATAAAGCTCAATATGTCACGAAAAAACAGTCTCAGAATCGCTAGGATCAGTTGAAGTGTTCCTCAGTTATTACCTCATAAAGGGACACTGGTCAGAATTGCAAAAAATGGCCAGGCCATTAAGATCAAAATAGGCTGGGTCATGAAGGGGTTAAAACTGACTTGGGACTCCTCCACAATGATATTTCAAATTTGGGAGAGAAAGTCCGACAAGTGGAGTATAGAGTTTCGAGTCTCGAGGACCAAACAGCACCTCTGCCTGAGTGTATCAGAGTGCTAGATCAAAATTTGAAGTTATCTGTACAAAAGCAGACTGAGGCGAAATAACATTCATATCATTGCATTGCCGGAGAGGGCTGTAGGGAATAATCCAATCGACTTTGTGGAAATATGGATCCGTACTTTATTTCCGGAAGCCACCTTCTCTGTGGCGTACACTGTGGAGGGCGCACCATGTACCTGGGAGACCAAATCCTCCGGGGGAGCCTCCAAGACCCCTACTGGCCAGATTTCTCAACTTGAAAGACAGAGACTATATCCTACAACTGCCACGAAAGGCCCAAGTAATTAAGTATGAAAATACTACTGTGATGCTGTTTCTGGATTTTTCGGCAGATATGCAGAAGCAAAGAGCTTCATTTGCCTCGGTAAAGAGGCGCCTGAAGAGCTCCAATGTGATTTATTCCATGGCATACCCAGCCAGGCTTAGGGTAGTGGATGGGGAGAGGGTAATTTTCTTTCAGAACCCGATGGAAGGTATGAAATACATCCCATATATCTGTTGCTGGTGGTTCGAATTGATGGAAGAGAGTATGAGAATTCTAATTATGCCTATGCTTCAGTTTGGAGAAGTTTATGGGCATCTTTTGTTGTACTTTTATGACCATTATTGGTCAATGATTCTTAATTTAATTGGAAATTCAGTTAATGACCAGCATTGCACCTATGCTTAACCCTCCAGGAATGATTTGTATGTGATGGAGCTGAACACTCCAGAAGTGAATATTATTCTGTGTAAAAATTTTCTATGAAGTCTATATGGCATCACTTAAACTCCTTTCATGGAACATTAGGGGACTGGGGACAACTAGGAAACGCAGTATGGTGTTCTGTCAAAAACGTAAAACACAAGCGCAGATAATCTGCCTTCAAAAAACCCACATAACACCAGACACTATATCCAGAACGAGCAAACCTTGGATACAATGGCAGAAACATGCTACACACACATCCTATTCTAGGGGGGTGGTCATTATGATACATAGGTCTTTGCGATGGTCGGTTCAAATAGTTAACAGGGACCTGGAAGGTAGATTTATTTTTATTTATGCATTTATAGATATGGTGCCTTATGTACTGCTTAATATTTAGAACCCGCCACCGGCCAAAATGGATGTACTTCGGCAGGCTGCGATTTTTGTATCGCAGTATCCTGATGCTAAGATGTTATGCATGGGTGATTTTAATATGGTTCTTAACACCTATTCAATAGATTGAGTGCCGCAAACTCTAGGCCTAGTAGCCAGGACACTACTGTGTTGGAGGCTTTTATAACGGAGATGGGCTGGGTTGATTTGTGGAGACAACAGCATCCTTTTAAGAAGGAATTCTCCTGTTATACGTTAGCTGCTCGTTGTTTGTCCAGAATTGATCATGCATTTGGAAATAATGCTGTACTATCGGATCTGTGTGAAATTGGGTACCTCCCTAGGGGGGGGTGTCAGATCATGCTCCATTGGTGATGTGCCTCCATTTAGGTGGCCCTAGCAGACCCAAGAGGTTCCGCATACATCCATTTTGGCTGTCCCTTTTAGGGGAACAAGATAGAATAGTAGACCACTTAGAGGTATTTATAACAGACCATGCTGATTTCCCCGATAGATTAGTAGTTTGGAACGCACTTAAAGCTTATTTGAGGGGATGTGTTAGGTCTACGATTTCATATATTAAAAGGGAATCCTGTATTGGGGAGCAAAGACTTGCTGAGGAGTGTAAATTGTTGGAAGTTGAATATATCAATAACCCCTCTGATGATTCATTTACAGGAAAAAGCCCAGAGAAAACTCTTTTTCTCTAAACAGACTTATTTTGAATTAGGCAACCAATCGAGTAAATTCTTGGCATATATAGTCCAACAAAATGTCTCCATCCATTCTGGCCATTAATACAAGGGAGGGAACTCCGCTACTTAAAGGGAACCTGTCAAGTCATTTTTCGTATATAAGGTGCGGCCACCGCCATTAGGGGCTTATCTACAGCATTCTGTAATGCTGTAGAAAAGCCCCCGTTGTAACCTGAAAGATAAGAAAAACAAGTTACATTATACTCACCCGGGGGGGGCGGACTGGTCCGATGGGTGTCGCAGGTCCGGGTCCGGCGTCTCCCATCTTCATGCGAGGACGTCCTCCTCCTTGCTTCTGTCGCGGCTCTGGCGCAAGCGTACTGCTCTTCCCTATTGAGGGCAGAGTAAAGTACTGCAGTGCGCAGGTGCTGGGCCTCTCTGACCTTTCCCGGTGCCTGCGCACTGCAGTGCTTTACTCTGCCCTCCATAGGGTAAATCAGTACGCCTGCGCATGAGCCGCGACAGAAGCAAGGAAGAGGACGTCATCACATGAAGATGGGAGGCGCCGGACCTGCGACACCCATCGGACCGGACTGCCCCCGGATGAGTATAACTGTAAGGTTCTATGTATATATTCCTGAAACTCAGTTTGTTCGTCAGCCATTTTACTTTCTGTCTTGCTGCAGCTATCTTGCCCTCAGTCAAAATGGAGTTTCCAGCTTGCATGTTCCCGCCCTGATTCTCTCCTTTGCTTCTTAAGCAGCCACAGCTGAGCAATCAGTGCTTCAGAATCTAGCCTGCAGTGAACCTGTGACTTGACTCCTGTAAGCCTTGGACCTTGTACTCCAGCTATTCCTACTGAGGAACTCTGAAGCACTTGTGGACTCTGAACCCTGCTCTTTGAAAGACCCACGTTTGCATGGACTTACGGTAACAGAGAAGAAGATCCTGAATCTGTATTGGAGAGTGATTGCTGAGCTTGGATTACTCTGGCCTGCTGTGTCTCCTGTTTCTGTGTCTGCAAACTGTGTGACTATATCTGCCAACTTGTATGAAGTAATACAGGACTTTTCTATATCAAACCTGTGACTCCTGTGTTTTCATCGCACCCAAGCACAAGACGCTATATGAACTGTACTACATACATTACAATAACCTAACTTGTTTTTCTTATCTTTCAGGTTACATCAGGGGCTTATCTACAGCATTACAGAATGCTGTAGATAAGCCCCTAATGGAAGGATGCTTTAGTCCAGGTCTGGGAGGAGATGCCTCAGAAGAACATCCGCAACCTCATCAGGAGCATGCCCAGGTGTTGTAGGGAAGTCATACAGGCACGTGGAGGCCACACACACTACTGAGCATCATTTTGACTTGTTTCCACTTTAATTTTGTCTTGTTTTAATTTTAATTTTGACTTGTTTCCACTTTCATTCTGGGGGTCTCTCCAAATCCAGGCCTCCACTGGTTCAAAAATTTGATTTCCATTGATGATTTTTGTGTGATTATGTTGTTAGCACATTCAACTTTGTACACAACAAAGTATTCAATGAGAATATTTCATTCATTTAGATCTAGGATGTGTTATTTGAGTGATCCCTTTATTTTTTTGAGCAGTGTACATTGTCATATGTTTTTTTATCTTATTCTGTGGAATCTTTCAATAAAAAAGTTAAAAAAAACAAAACAAAACTCTACAGTCTTCATCAGTAAAACATGAGTAGCTAGTGGTGAAAGAAATCTCTTGAGTAATTGGAGTATGCAGCTTGGTGGTTCTTGACAATCTAAACTATCTTAGGACCAATCATTTCTGTAAGCTGAGTTTCTTGAAGGAATATTAGACATTTAAAAATAACTTTTTATAATAGTGCAGAGCTGAGGTGTCTTGAGATTGTGATCTCCGGCATTTGGAAGAGGCGATGGAGACTTTTTTTTTTATTTTAAAGACTACCAAGAAGCTGCAGACTCACAAAAATGAGGCAGGCCGATCACACCAAAATAAATCATCATACATAATGAACGTCTCCTGAGACCTCAAACAGCGCATGCGCCGCCTTCAGCAGCCAGAAGTAAGGGGATTCCATACACCACTGACATTTTCTGAAAGCCCAGGGCCCACTACCTCGCACCATTGGGATACCCCCTAATCCCAACCTGAGTGTCGTAGCATTGCCCCACTCCTGCCTACGCCAACTTCCTGTAACCCCACTACACCGCCCATTCCTCCCCCGTAAGCTACTGTAAATTCGGACTATAAGATGCACCACCATTTCCTATTTTCCTTCCCAAAATTAGGGGTGCGTCTTATGGTCCGCTGCATCTTATAGTCCATGAACCACGCACAGCTTAGGGATATATCATGGCAGAGGTATAACGTTTTTTGTGTAGTTTAATCAAAATCTTCTCTGAAGTTAATTTAACCCCTTACTGCCATCGGACGTACTATCCCGTCCATGGTACCTGGGCCCGTATGACCGGGGACGGGATAGTACGTCTCGTGCGATCGGACGCGCTCCCGGGGGGAGCGCAGCCGATCGCGGCCGGGTGTCAGCTGATTATCACAGCTGACACCCATGACTGTGTGTCAGGAGCGGTCACGGACCGCTCCCGGCACATTAACCCCTTGCACACCGCGATCAAACATGATCCCCCTGAGCCCCCCTGAGACCCTTAGAGCAGCGCGATATGATCGCGCTGTTCTGAGGGCTTCCTCCCTCCCAGGACCCGGATCCAAGATGGCGCCGGGGTCCTGGAGGGAGGCGGCTACCTCAGTGCCTGCCGAGAGCAGGCACTGAGAAGCCTGCTGCACTGCCTGAGCGATCGCTGGTGTGACAGAGTGCTGTACACACTGTCACACCAGCGATCTGATAAAATACAGTGATGTCCCACCCTGGGACAAAGTAAAAAAGTTAAAAAAATAAAAATAAACATGTTTTAAAAAAAAATCCAAAATAAATAAAAATATATATATATATATATATATTCCCCAATAAATTCACTTCTTCCTGTAAATAAAAAAAACAAAGCAATAAAAGTACACATATTTGGTATCGCCGCGTCCGTAACGACCCCCCTATAAAATTGTCCCACTAGTTAACCCCTTTAGTGAAACCCTTAAAAAAAAAAAAACGAAGCAAAAAAATCAATGCTTTATCATCATACCGCCGAACAAAAAGTGGAATAACACGCGATCAAAAAGACCGATATAAATAAACATGGTACCGCTGAAAACGTCATCTTGTCCCGCAAAAAACGAGCCGCCATACAGCATCATCAGCGAAAAATAAAAAAGTTATAGCTCGCAGAATAAAGCGATGCAAAAATAATTTTTTATATAAAATTGTTTTTATTCTATAAAAGCGCCAAAACATGAAAAAATGATATAAATGAGGTATCGCCATAATCGTACTGACCCGAAGAATAAAACTGCTTTATCAATTTTACCACACGCGGAACGGTATAAACGCCTCCCCCAAAAGAAATTCATGAATTGCTGATTTTTGTTCATTCTAACCTCCCAAAAATCAAAATAAAAAGCGATCAAAAAAGTCACGTGCTCAAAAATGGTACCAATAAAAACGTCAACTCGTCCCGCAAAAAATAAGACCTCACATGACTCTGTGGGCCAAAATATGCAAAAATTATAGCTCTCAAAATGTGATGATGCAAAAACTATTTTTGCAATAAAAAGCGTCTTTTAGCGTGACAGCTGCCAATCATAAAAACCCGCTATAAATAGTAAATCAAACCCCCCTTTATCACCCCCTTAGTTAGGGAAAAATAATAAAATTAAAAAAAAGTATTTATTTCCATTTTCCCATTAGGGTTAGGGTTGCGGCTAAAGTTAGGGTTAGGGTTGGCGCTAAAGTTAGGATTAGGGTTAGGGTTGGGATTAGGGGTGTGTTAGGGTTAGGTTTGTGGTTAGGGTTGGGACTAGGGTTAGGGGTGTGTTGGGGTTAGGGTTGGAGTTAGAATTGGGGGGTTTCCGCTGTTTAGGCACATCAGGGGCTCTCCAAATGTGACATGGCGTCTGATCTCAATTCCAGCCAATTCTGCGTTGAAACAGTCAAACGGTGCTCCTTCACTTCTCAGCTCTGCCATGCGTCCAAACAGTAGTTTATCCCCACATATGGGGTATCAGCGTACTCTGGACCCCAAGAGTTATTGTGCAATTTGTCCTATTTCTTCTGTTACCCTTGGGAAAATAAAAAACTGGGGGCGAAAATATCATTTTTGTACAAAAAAAATTATTTTTTTGTTTTTACGGCTGTACATTATAAACTTCTGTGAAGCACTTGGGGCTTCATAGCACTCACCACACATCTAGATAAGTTCCTTGTGGGGTCTATTTCCAAAATGGGGTCACTTGTTGGGGATTTCCACTGTTTAGGCGCATCAGGGGCTCTCCAAATGCGACATGACTCCCCCAGACCATTCCATCAAAGTCTGCAATCCAAAACGTCACTACTTCCCTTCCGAGCCCCAACGTGTACCCATACAGTAGTTTTCTCCCACATATTGGATATCAGCGTACTCAGGACAAATTGGACAACAACTTTTGGGGTCCAATTTCTCCTGTTACCCTTGTAAAAATAAAATATTGGGGCAAAAAAATCATTTTTGCAAAAAAAAAAAAAAAGGATTTTTTATTTTTACGGCTGTGCGTTATAAACTTCTGTGAAGCACTTCGGGGTTCAAAGTGCTCACCACACATCTAGACAAGTTCCTTGTGGGGTCTATTTTCCAAGATGGGGTCACTTGTGGGGGGTTTCCACTGTTTAGGCGCATCAGGGGCTCTCCAAATGCGACATGACGCCCCCAGACCATTCCATCAAAGTCTGCAATCCAAAACGTCACTACTTCCCTTCCGAGCCCTGACGTGCGCCCATACAGTAGTTTTCTCCCACATATTGGGTATCAGCGTACTCAGGACAAATTGGACAACAACTTTTGGGTTCCAATTTCTTCTGTTACCCTTGTGAAAATAAAATATTGGGGGCGAAAAAATCATTTTTGTAAAAAAAAAAAAGATTTTTTATTTTACGGCTGTACGTTATAAACTTTAGTGAAACACCTGGGGGTTAAAAGTTCTCACCACACATCTAGATAAGTTCCTTGAGGGGTCTAGTTTCCAAAATGGTGTCATTTATGGGGGTTTCCACTGTTTAGGCAGATCAGGAGCTCTCCAAACACGACATGGCGTCCAGCCAATTCTGCGTTGAAAAAGTCAGACGGCGCTCCTTCCCTTCCAAACTCTGCCATGCACCCAAACAGTGGTTTACCCCCACATATGGGTATCAGCGCACTCAGGACAAATTGCACAATAACTTTTGGAGTCTTGTTACCCTTGGAAAAATAAAAATTGGGGTGAAAAGATCATTTTTGTGGAAAAAATATGATTTTTAAATTTTACGGCTCTACGTTATAAACTTGTGTGAAGCACTTGGGGGTTCAAATTGCTCACCAAAGATCTAGAAAAGTTCCTTAGGGGTCTAGTTTCCCAAATGGGGTCATTTGTGGGTGGTTTCCACTGTTTAGGCACATCAGGGCTCTCCAAATGCAACATGGCATCCAATCTCAATTCCAGCCAATTTTGGTTGGAAAAAGTCAAATGGTGCTCCTTCAATTCCGAGCTCTGCCGTGCGCCCAAACAGTGGTTCCCCCCCACATATGGGGTATCAGCGTACTCAGGACAAATTGGACAACAACTTATGTGGTCCAATTTCTCCTGTTACCCTTGGGAAAATAAAAAATTAGTGACTAAAAGATAATTTTTGTGGAAAAAAAATAGGATTTTTTATTTTCATGCCCGGGCATTATAAACTTGTGTGAAGCACTTGGGGGTTCAAAGCAGGGTGGATAAAAATCAATGATTTTTTTAAAGAAATCAAAAAAATCGGATTTTTTTGATTTAAATCGGATTTTTTTGATTTAAATCAGATTTTTTTCAATAAACTGCTTTTTGAGGAAAATATTTTACCATCCAAAGGTTCTTCCATCATGAGATAAAGCTGAGTTGTTTAACTCAGTAGAATAAAGGCTGTATATGTAACATTCACAATGCCATGCTC
Source organism: Oophaga sylvatica (assembly GCA_033576555.1). Taxonomy (NCBI): domain Eukaryota; kingdom Metazoa; phylum Chordata; class Amphibia; order Anura; family Dendrobatidae; genus Oophaga; species Oophaga sylvatica. The sequence continues at coordinate 28,830,180 of JARQOD010000003.1, read as the reverse complement.
TTCCAGAGGTTTCTGTAGGATTAGTGGGCAGTTTCTCTCCTATATTATCACAGACGCTCGCTTTACTTACGCAGTTCTCAAAACTGAATTGGACTCCGCAGAGGTCCCAGCCTCTTCTTCACGGCAAAAATGTTACAACATGAACAGAGTTGAGAAAAAGACCTTAATCCTATTGTTCTACAAACCTATGAATACAGAATCAACCCCTTCAGTGCCAAGTCCAAGAAGTTAGACAATATGTTTCTGATTGTTTGGAGTGGAATAGATCTGCACAACACAAGAAGAATGATTTGAATTTTTGTTCACATGTTGTTATAGCTTTTACTGCCACTTCTTGTAAGTATTCTGCTGTGTGTGTGCATTTCCTGACGTATCAGTTGTTTGTGCAAGGAAGACTAAGAAAAAAGTAATATAAAAAGTGATTCTAAAAATCTTCATCTACTTGCATGTTAAAGTAGCAAGAACTACTGCCGGTGATCGAGAAATAAAATCTGAAAAATAATTTTAAAATGTTTGGTATTTCCACTTTTAAACACTAGGCAGAGCAGCTGCTGAAATATAAACTGCTAGCTCGTATTGCGACAGTAGTAAATGCAGGCGGGGTCTGATCACGTGTGACTTCTCTCCTCCGTTACTAGGAGTTTGTAATAACAGAGGATGTAGTTTAGGCTCACAGAGCGGAGCCATTTTGTTGGGGACTGCCAGTGATACTGACAAGTAGGCTGTCACTGAGGACGACCGGCAGCATCTATTCTGTTAGTTCATGCTGCTTGCTGTATTATAAACTGAGCACAGATACGTGGAGAGTATCACACACTGGGATTATTCACAGCACATGACACACTGCATGTATCTAGATACAGGGCTGAGTGTAGTGTATCGCATTATGGGATTACATACACCGGTCTGGGGCATATCGCGCATGATGAAATTAGATACACCGGTCTGGGGCGTATCGCACATGATGAAATTAGATATACCGGTCTGGTAGAAACTTTGATTTAAATCACTGATTTAAATCAAGCCTTACTGACTAGTGATTTAAATCATGATTTAAATCGTGATTTAAATCAGATTGATTTAAATCAAATCCACCCTGGTTCAAAGTGCTCACCAAAGATCTAGATAAGTTCCTTAGGGGGTCTAGTTTCCAAAATGGGGTCACTTGTGGGGGGTTTCCACTGTTTAGGCTCATCTGGGGCACTGCAAACGGAACATGACCCCCATCAACGTCTGCATTCCAAAACGTTACTACTTCCTTTCCAAGCCCTGCCGTGCACCCAAACAGTTCCCCCCCCACATATGGGGTATCAGCGTACTCAGGACAAGTTGGACAACAACTTTTGGGGTCCAATTTCCTTGGGAAAATTCAAAAATTTGGCACTAAAAAATCATTTTTGTGGAAATTTTTTTTTTTTTTTTTCACACCCAGGCATTATAAGCTTTTGTGAAACACTTGGGGGTTCAAAGTGCTCACAACAGATCTAGATAAGTACCTTAGGGGGTCTAGTTTCCAAAATGGTGTCACTTGTGGGGGTTTCCACTGTTTAGGCGCATCAGGGGCTCTCCAAACACGACATGGCGTCCAATCTCAATTCCCGCCAATTTTAGTTTGAAAAAGTCAAACGGCGCTCCTTCCCTTACGAGCTCTGCCGTGTGCCCAAACAGTGGTTTTCCCCCACATATTGGGTATTGGCGTACTCAGGAGAAATTGCATAACAACCTTATCTGTCTATTTTCTCCTTTTACCCTTGTGAAAATAAAAAAAAAAGTTTGTAAAAGATCATTTTTGTGGCTAAAAAGTTAAATATTCATTTTTTCCTTCCACGTTGCTTTAGTTCCTGTGAAGCACCTGAAGGGTTAATAATCTTCGTGAATGTGGTTTTGAGTACCTTGAGGGGTGCAGTTTTTAGAATGGTGTCACTTTTGGGTATTTTCTGCCATATAGACCCCTCAAAGTGACTTCAAATGAGAGGTGGTCCCAAAAAAAATGGCTTTGTAAATTTTGTTGTAAAAATGAGAAATCGCTGGTCAACTTTTAACCCTTATAACTTCCTAACAAAAAAAAATTTTGGTTCCAAAATTGTGCTGATGTAAAGTAGACATGTGGGAAATGTTATTTATTAACTATTTTGTGTGATATATTTCTCTGTTTTAAGGGAATAAAAATTCAAAGTTTGAAAATTGCAAAATTTTAAAAATTTTCGCCATATTTGCGTTTTTTTCAAAAATAAACGCAAGTTATATCGAAGAAATTTTACTTCTAACGTGAAGTACAATATGTCACGAGAAAACAATCTCAGAATCGCGAAGATCCGTTGAAGTGTTCCAGAGTTATAACCTCATAAAGAGACAGTGGTCAGAATTGTAAAAATTGGCCCGGTCATTAACGTGCAAACCACCCTTGGGGGTGAAGGGGTTAAAAAGAAAATGAAAAGTCAGGAAAAAGGGAAACTCTGTTGTAAATGTGCAGAAATTCACACTTGGCCCTCACTGCACAATTAATGTTGACCTGGTCTTGTAGGGACAATAGGAGCACATTCAGCAGCACAGAAAGGAGAAAAGATAGATTCATCCTATATGATGACATGATTCTATTAAGCCAACAGCAACATCGCCTTCCATCTTCATGCGATGACGTCCTCTTCCTTGCTTCTGTCGCGGCTCCAGCGCAGGCGTACTGCTCAGCCCTATTGAGGGCAGAGTAAAGTACTACAGTGCGCAGGCGCTGGGCCTCTCTGACCTTTCCCGGCGCCTGCGCACTGTAGTACTTTACTTGGCCCTTAAAAGGGTAAATCAGTAAGCCTGCGCAGGAGCCGAAACAGAAGCAAGGAAGAGGATGTCATCGCATGAAGATGGGCGGCGCCGGACATGATTCTATTAAGACAGCAGCATCATCAACCTCCGTTTTTTCTTAGAGGAATACCATATTTTTCTTCAAATGATTTTCAAACTTGTCTGCACATTCTATGTACACTGTCATTTGGCTTTGTAGTATACAGATAAGGGCAGGTAAGAGCAACTTCTAATTTCTGTGTGGGGGTCGGTGGATCCTCCAGGATGTAAGCTCTATAGAAAAAGGACTTTTAATCCGCAAAGTAATTTGAAAAGTTCTGTTTTGCCTCCAAACCGAGAGTGTTGTGGTTTGGAGGCAAAATGGTGATCACATGAATTTGATATGGCGGCACTACACCACTGATAAAGCAGCCACAGCCGATGACTGAGAAAAAACTGTGATTCTGTATTTAGTGTCTACTACTCACCTGGGTAGTCATATGTAGGAATCTCCTCTTTACACCGTTCATCACCCTCTCATATGTCTTTTTAGTATTAATATGGGTCAGATCTTCACCCTGAAACAAATATTGTAAAAGTCACAGACAGATGGAGAAGTCACATCTAATCCTGCCATCTCCACCGTTCTCATTACACAAGTATAAAACATATAATACTGGTGGATAAAACAAGACTGAGCACAAGACCTTCACAGCCTTCTACACATCATAGGGGAGACCTCATGACATCTTCTCTCCATCTACCTGATCATCCTGAGGAACATTGGGATCTTCTTGTTTACAGTCCTGTGGGAGAAGAGGATGGGGACATCTCTCTGGTGTTGTCCTCTTACTGGATAGATCTGGAGGAATCACATACAGGGACTGAATTAATTCTTTACATACAGGTGAATGTAGGCAGTGTGTATTTAGTCCTGTCTATTACCTTGTGGTGTGTGGGACATGACGTCCTTGTACAGATCTTTGTGTCCTTCTAAATATTCCCACTCTTCCATGGAGAAATAGACGGTGACATCCTGACATCTTATAGGAACCTGACACATACAATGATACCGTCATCCCCCCGATCCCTTCATAGCGTTACTGTATAATGTCCCAGCAGTGTCACCTCTCCAGTCAGCAGCTCAATCATCTTGTAGGTGAGTTCTAGGATCTTCTGGTCATTGATGTCCTCATGTATCAGGGGGTGAGGTGTAGGACATGTGAATGGGCTCAGGGGTCTTCCCCATTCCTCAGACACAGGGTCCTGACAGCGCTCATTAGAGGTCTTCTTCACTACTGTGTAATCCTGGTTATGGAGAGACACATTAATAAATCTCACTACAGACATTTCCAGAGTCCTCACCTCTCCAGTTCTGTCCATCTGTTATTCCCATAGATAAGAATGATGTAATGTGACGTCATCAGAATCTCTCACCTCTCCAGTAAGACGGAAGAGGATCTCTAGGGTGAGGTGTAATATCCTCTCCGCCATCTTGTCCTTGTCCAACTGCATCCTTGATGGGTAAATCAGAAAAATTCTCCAAATATAGAAGATCTCCACTGAAAAGATTAGATATCATAGGATCCTGAATGAGAAGATGAGGCCAATGTAACATCATAAAAATCATGCGTAATAATCCAATAGCTAGAGATAACAAGGAGAAACATGAAGTTTATTATTTTACAGTATTCAGTTTTTTCTTCTTTACATCTAATAAATCCTATATATTTTACACCACAGACAACAAGCTGTTTCTTCCTCGTAGTCGGCAGCTGAATACGTTCCTCATAGACTCATCTTCCATAACGCTAATTCTCCTCTCATTTACCGACACTGGAATCAGCATTAGTAATACTGCAGGAGATATTCATTACACGTGACATGAGAAATAACTACTTCATGATGAGGACGACATCTTCATCTTCTACTACAGATCTATAAACAAAAAAAAACACACTCAAAAATTGAGCAGTTGGTATACATGCAGCATATAAACGCATGTTCACTTTGGCCATAAGACACTGAAAAAACCTACAAGAAGCAAAATAAACAAAAACCCTGCTATAACTAAATAAGTAAAAAGCAAAAGTGCATTTAAATAACACAGGGTTCTTAGTTATGGCAGGGTTATTGATTACTTTGCTTCTTGTAGGTTTTTTCAAGATCTATAAACATATCTGGCCAGAGTCCGTCACTGACTCCATCACCATTGGCCGTCTGTATGAATGTTTCCTGTCTTTCCAGGGATGTAATCTTGTATCGTGTTAGATCTCATGTCGAATACACACAGAAAAGTTTGAGGTATTTATAGAAGCTGTTTGTAAGAAAACCGAGGACAGGAGGGATTTGATGCCAAAATCCACACACAGAGTTTTATGTTTTTTATTCTGGATATGCTTTTTTGGTATTGTCTCTTTATGTTTCCCTAATTTACATGAAAAACACCATATAAAACAGGTGCTAAAAAGTTACAAAATACAATTGGCACCAACTCAAGGGTATGTTTCCACGGTCAGGAAGGCTGGCATTTTGGACGGAGCGAAAACCCCGCCCCCTTCTGAACCTGCGGTGATTCCAGATGTGTTCATTGAACACATCTGGAATCACCGCAGCGCTACATAGGACTGTGCTATTTACCTTGCGGCAACGCTCCGTCGCAGCAAGGTAAATAGACATGCTGCAGTCTAAAAAGATGCGCCGCATGTCCGGTTTCGCGGGTGTGTCACCTGCGTAATCGGACGCATAGTGGAGACGGGATTTCTTTTTTTTTTATCAGGTAATTATTTATTAAAGATTTTCAAAAACTAAAAAAAAACAGGTAATCACATACAGAATAATTCCCAAATAGTGTATTACATAAACACAATAGAACCCCACAAAAATCCCTCCCATCTTACCCCCCACCCTCACCCGACAAAGAAAAACTCTCTTCTGTCTCGATGCATTTGGTCTCTCACAGCCAGAGTTCTCCAGTTATATCCTCCCCAATGCTCTCATCCATGGTAATCTAGAAGGAGCCAACCCGGGTGTGTCCATCCAAGGCACCCATATATCCTCCCATTTCTTAATTGTTCTTCTCTTTTGGTACACATATTTCTCCATATCTGTTATTATTAACTGCATCAGTAACTTCCGTGATTGTGGGTACAGAAGATCCCTTCCAGTGAGCCACCACTCTCTTACGAGTTTGATATAATATTCGTGAGATGTCCCTCCGAGAGCGGCAAATTCACCACCCGACCAAGGAGAGCCATTTTGGGGTCTAGTACCATTTGACATTGATAGACAGTATTAAGTAAATCAGTCACATCTCCCCAAAACCTACGTAGCCGGGGACAGTTCCAGGTCATGTGTATCAGATCCGCATTGGGCATTCCACACTTCCAACAATCAGCCTCTCTAGCATGTCCCATTTTCAACAGCTGTACAGGAGTTCGATAAACTCGATGAAGCAAAAAAAGATGTGACACTCTCTGCGCCTCGATAACCGAGATTTTTGTGACTTCTTGCAATGCATCTTTCCATTCATCATCTGTTAAATCACCTACATCAACTTGCCACTTATTCTTCAATGCCTCCAAGCTTGCCACTTTCTTTTCCAACATTGTTGCATATATCATGGATATAATACCTCTTGATCCTCCTCCCCCCACTACTCTATCCAACAGCGGAGTTTTGGCTGGGTTACCTAGTGGAGTGAGTCGCTGTTGTGTTTCACAAGCATGTCTCAGCTGGAGATATTGAAAAAAATCTTGCATTGGGAATGGAAAACGTCTGTTTAAGATCCTCAAAAGATCGAAACTCACCTTCTGAATAAAGCTGTGATATTAGTTTAATCCCTCTCCTCTCCCATAGCTCAAAACCAGGGTGGATAAAAATCAATGATTTTTTTAAAAAAATCAAAAAAATCGGATTTTTTTGATTTAAATCAGATTTTTTTCAATAAACTGCTTTTTGAGGAAAATATTTTACCATCCAAAGGTTCTTCCATCATGAGATAAAGCTGAGTTGTTTAACTCAGTAGAATAAAAGCTGTATATGTGTAACATTCACAATGCCATGCTCTTCCAGAGGTTTCTGTAGGATTAGTGGGCAGTTTCTCTCCTATATTATCACAGACGCTCGCTTTACTTACGCAGTTCTCAAAACTGAATTTGACTCCGCAGAGGTCCCAGCCTCTTCTTCACGGCAAAAATGTTACAACATGAACAGAGTTGAGAAAAAGACCTTAATCCTATTGTTCTACAAACCTATATGAATACAGAATCAACCCCTTCAGTGCCAAGTCCAAGAAGTTAGACAATATGTTTCTGATTGTTTGGAGTGGAATAGATCTGCACAACACAAGAAGAATGTGAATCTAAGTGTGAGGAGGAGGAAGGGCAAGCAGACAAGAAAATGAAAGTGAAACTTTGAGCACAATACTGCAGCATAGCCACAGACAGACAAGTCTGGATCTGTTTGTGTGTACGATCTGAGGTTTATTACATTCTTTCCTTATAATGGCAGCAGGCCGTAAAAGAGACCCAGTTTGGGAATATTTTAATGAAGCTCCTTCGCCTATCGGTAAGGCAGGCATGCGTGCAAAATGCAAACGATGCAACAAAGAGATGCAAGGCCTGGTAGCGCGAATGAGGCAACATCATGAGAAGTGCGGTGATGAAGATGACCAAAGAAACACTTCTGAACAGGCAGGATCTTCAGGTTGGTAAACATTTTTATTGAATCCTATTTCTAAAGACTGAACTGTCATGTGTGAGAAAAATTATATTTCTTATTATTACTGCATGTTACTGTCATTTGGTACAGTTATGAAGAAAAACAAATATTCCTTTTGGGCAGTGCTGTGTTGTGTACAATAAGCAGAAATTGTATAAACAATAAAATAACAGCATTGACTTTTTTTGTTTAGGGGAATTCATGGATTCTGGAAACTATCCACCTCCAAGATCACCATCATCCTGTTCTACAGTTTCAGAGTTATCCATCCAGGATAGTGCTTCATTAGCAGCAGCAGCATCATCATCAGACACCCACAGCCACATATCACCATCACCCAAAAGGAAGAAAAAACCTTTACCTCCTGGAACCACCATAGATAGGTTTGTGAAAAGAACTAGCAGATTAGAAAAAGAGTTGATTGATGAAAAAATTGCCCAGTTTATTTATGCAAAGAACTCTTCTTTCCGTCTGACTGAGAACCCACATTTCATTAATATGGTTCAGTCACTGAGACCAGGATACAGTCCACCCAGCAGAGCTGATGTTGCAGGGAAACTGCTGGATCAAGTGTATGACAGAGAAATGGAGCAATGTGCAACAGCTCTGGAGGGTAAAATTGTTAACCTAAGTATTGATGGGTGGAGTAATGTCCACAATGATCCTATTGTATGTGCTTGTATAACAACAGAAGAAGGTAAAGTCTTCCTTGCACAAACAACTGATACGTCAGGAAATGCACACACAGCAGAATACTTACAAGAAGTGGCAGTAAAAGCTATAACAACATGTGAACAAAAATTCAAATGTCTAGTACGCAGTTTGGTCACTGACAATGCTGCAAACGTATCCAAGATGAGAAGAAATTTAGAAGAGCAGGGAGGGAATACAAAGCTAATAATAACATATGGTTGCAGTGCTCATTTGCTGCACCTCTTAGCCAAAGATTTAAGTGTTCCAGAAATAAAGGCTAATGTTGTTGAAATTGCTAAATACTTCCGTAATAATAATTTTGCTGCAGAAGCTCTGAAAAGGATGGGTGGAACCAAGCTAACGCTCCCACAAGATGTTAGATTGAACTCTGTGGTGGACTGTTTTGAGCAGTATATCAAAAACTGGCCTATTCTGATGACACTTTGTGAAGAAAATCGAGATAAAATAGATGGCACTGTCACGGCCAAAATCCTCAACATTGGGCTTAAGAGAAATGTTGAACATATGCTGAACTTCCTGAAACCCATCTCTCAAGCTTTAAACAAAATACAGAAAAATAGCTGTTTTATTGCGGATGCTGTTGAAATTTGGAAGGAACTGAGTGAACACTTAAAAACAGAACTACACATGGACAGAATTAAATTACAAGCAGTAAGCAAACGAATGGGACAAGCACTGACTCCAGCTCATTTTTTGGCAAATATTGTCAATATCCAATATCAGGGTCAAAACCTAAGTGCTGAGGAAGAGGAGTTAGCTATGACATAGGTATCCAGCAATCATCCATCTTTAATGCCAACTATAATAAACTTCAGAGCTAAGGGGAACCATTCAAGAAATATATGTTTGCTGAAGATATTTTAAGGAAGGTCACACCAGTAAACTGGTGGAAGTCACTTAAGCGCTTGGATTTAGAGACTGGTCAAGTAATGATTTCACTTTTAACAGCAGTAGCTTCTTCTGCAGGCGTTGAAAGAATATTCTCTTCCTTTGGACTCATTCATTCTAAATTGAGAAATCGGTTGGGACCCAATAAAGCAGGAAAGCTTGTTTTTCTTTTCCAGATTATGAATAGGAACAAAGAAGAAGATGATGATGAAGATGACGACGAGTGAGCTACAGAGGACAGCAGGGACAGTAGTATTTAAGTTTTTCATGTGTCGGCTGGGCTGACAGTCTAAGTTTCTTAAAATATATATATATATATATATATTTTGTTTAGCCAAATTAGTTAACAAACATGGATGTTTGTTTAAGCAAATAACTTATGCTGTAATGTTGTTATTGTTTCAGTTGAATAAATCTATTTAAATTGTTATTAAGGTCAGGATTATTTTTCTCCTTCCTAAGTACAACAGAACAGTGGTGTCCAAATATGAATGATTAACCCATTAAACTGGGAGAAAAAAGTAATATAAAAAGTGATTCTAAAAATCTTCATCTACTTGCATGTTAAAGTAGCAAGAACTAGTTTAGGTAGAAACTTTGATTTAAATCACTGATTTAAATCAAGCCTTACTGACCAGTGATTTAAATCATGATTTAAATCGTGATTTAAATCAGTTTGATTTAAATCAAATCCACCCTGCTCAAAACCCTCCAATTTATTTAGCTCTGTACATGTCAAGTTTCTCCAAATCAGGGAATGCCCCGTGACTCCCTGTATACCCAATATTTCTTTGGCTGTGTTCCATACCTTGTCCATGCACTTCATTGTCGGACTATTGATAGCTCGACCCTGACGGAACCGCCCCGAGTCTAGCGCCTGCACCAGTAAGTCCTTTCCCACTACACATGTAAGCATACATCCCGAGGAACTTCGCATAATGGAATCCTCCTCACCCCATCCTCTAAAATGCTGCAACTTCCCTGCTAGATAATACAGAAATGGGTCAGGAACCGCTAAGCCCCCCAGTTCTTTAGATCTACGCAAAACCTCCAACCGAATTCTAGGAACACTCCTCTTCCAGATAAGCTGTCTAAATATTCTATTTATCTGATAAAAGACTCGACCAGGAATCCAAATGGGTGCACTATGGAGGACATACAAAGCTTGTGGCATGAGAACCATTTTAACTAGGTTTGCCCTTCCCACCAGAGACGGGATTTCATAAAATCCCCTACACTATGCAGAAACATCTGGCCGCTGCGGATTAAACGCTGCGGTAGGACGCAGCGTTCAATCCGCAACTAATCCTGAGTGTTTCCGCTACGTGGAAACATACCCTAAAACAGTTGGCTGCAGATTATTCAGGATACTCTCCAAGCGTGTGACAAGAGAGCTTCTGTATTGAGGAACAATCAGAAACAATATATGATAAGCTTAATGGATCAGGAATAAATCATGTGTGTGTCTCTCTCTGTGCATCATCTGCAGCAGGCTGCTTCTCTCATACACAGACACATGAAATACAGTCACATGCTCTTCCTGTGTGAGCCTCTGGGAGTTTTTTGTACTAACTTTATAAACAGCATACAAATCTAGCAACTAAACACTCATAGACAGGAATGGAGTTATTGCACGAAACATATTCCAACAAAAACACCATACAAGAAGCGTGAGACACATGGTGCACCTTATATGCCAAATGGTAGACATTTTATAAAGACCACAGGAAAGCCCGGCCGAGTAGGACAGTTGTGTGTGGGGGAGTCGGGAGAAATAGACATCACCCGAATGACTGTCCGGCCAACAGTTATCTCATGTGTATGGGGCCATTAGTATTACACTGACAAAGAGAAAAATAAATATCACAGTTTTAGAGAGAAAGAACATTCTCCATTCTTGATGAGGAGAGAGAGGAGACATCTTCCATATATCTGAGGTCACTGAGAGACGACATCCATTATTGTATCTGAGGCAGAAAGACAGAGGCAGAGAGCCTCCTCCATTATATCTGGGGCACAGAGAGGGGGAGTCCCGTGTTCCCCATAGACACCTCCCAATATATCGCCATGACAGCCGGGGCCTAACAATGGGGCCCTAGAACGAGGCCATTAAATTATAAAGAGAAAACAACAAGGTAAAATCCAGCGACATTCACTAAAGAGAAAGAGTTCTACTTCTGGGATAATCTGTCCCCAGAATGTCTCCATTACATGTACAGCTCCTACCGCAGATAGCAGCCCCTCATACATCTATAGCACCGGCCCCGGGGCCACATCTCCAGACCTGGGAACTGATCCAGGAGATCGGTGCTGTGTCCCGGGGTCACCGGTATCTGCACCAGGAGTGGGGGAAAGGAGGATTTATTTACTAGGAGGAGGGTGGGGCCATATTGTGGGGGGCAACTTGTATTATCATAATGTGTGTGGGGATGGCGGTACTGGGGAACATTATACTGTGTGGGGGGATGGCGGTACTGTGGGAACATTATACTTTGTGTGGGGATGGTGGTACTGTGGGAACATTATAATGTGTGTGGGGGATGATGGTACTGGGGGAACATTATACTGTGTGTGGGGGATGGCGGTACTGTGGGAACATTATACTGTGCGTGGGGGATGGCGGTACTGTGGAAACATTATACTTTGTGTGGGGATGGTGGTACTGTGGGAACATTATACTGTATGTGGGGGGTGATGGTACTGGGGGAACATTATATTGTGTGTGGGGGATGGCGGTACTGGGGGAACATTATACTGTGTGTGGGGGATGGCGGTACTGTGGGAACATTATACTGTGTGTGCGGGATGGCGGTACTGTGGAAACATTATACTGTGTGTGGGGGATGGCGGTACTGGGGGAACATTATACTGTGTGTGGGGGATGGCGGTACTGTGGGAACATTATACTGTGCGTGGGGGATGGCGGTACTGTGGAAACATTATACTTTGTGTGGGGATGGTGGTACTGTAGGAACATTATACTGTGTGTGGGGGATGGTGGTACTGTGGGAACATTATACTGTGTGTGAGGGATGGCAGTACTGTGGGAACATTATACTGTGTGTGAGGGATGGCAGTACTGTGGGAACATTATACTGTGTGTGGGGGATGGCGGTACTGTGGAAACATTATACTGTGTGTGGGGATGGCAGTACTGTGGGAACATTATACTGTGTGTGGGGGGATGGTGGTACTGTGGGAACATTATACTGTGTGTGGGGGATGGTGGTACTGTGGGAACATTATACTGTGTGTGGGGGGATGGCGGTACTGTGGGAACATTATACTGTGTGTGGGGGATGGCGGTACTGTGGGAACATTATACTGTGTGGGGAGAAAGAGGCAATGTACTGTGTGAGCTTGTTGTTTTCATACTTGGCTGGTATGGATCTATCACAGGAAAAGCACCAAAACAATATCAATACTGAAGGGGTTACTGCCCCCCCAGTAATGGGGAATCTCCAGCACCTACCTCCACCTGCAGAGCCGCACACCACATATATGGCTGTTCTGTGCACAGTAATGGGGAATCTCCAGCACCTACCTCCACCTGCAGAGCCGCACACCACATATATGGCTGTTCTGTGCCCAGTAATGGGGAATCTCCAGTACCTACCTCCACCTGCAGAGCCGCACACCACATATATTGCTGTTCTGTGCCCAGTAATGGGGAATCTCCAGCACCTACCTCCACCTGCAGAGCCGCACTCCACATATATGGCTGTTCTGTGCCCAGTAATGGGGAATCTCCAGCACCTACCTCCACCTGCAGAGCCGCACACCACATATATGGCTGTTCTGTGCCCAGTAATGGGGAATCTCCAGCACCTACCTCCACCTGCAGAGCCGCACTCCACATATATGGCTGTTCTGTGCCCAGTAATGGGGGATCTCCAGCACCTACCTCCACCTGCAGAGCCGCACTCCACATATATGGCTGTTCTGTGCCCAGTAATGGGGAATCTCCAGCACCTACCTCCACCTGCAGAGCCGCACTCCACATATATGGCTGTTCTGTGCACACAGGACCTGTGATGAGGTCACAGGGGGAGGAGTCAGGGGTCACATGATCAGGGGCCTCAGTGGATGCAACTCTTTTATTATAAAAATATAAACAATACATACATCATAATAAATAAACTGTACAGAAATAAAACATCGCTAAAATAAATAACAGAAACAAAAGAAACCAGCATCAAATAAACCAAAAAGTCCACAGTCCTTCGTCCTTCCAAAGCTATTGCAGCTTCCAGAGGAACAGCAGGAACATTCCCCCTAACCAACATTATATATAACCATAAAAGAAACATGCACACACACTGACACACACTCACCCCAAAAGAAAGGAAAAAGCCCTCACCTGGCCATACATACAACACAACCTATATACACTACTATATACACAATAAGACATGCACAAACATTTTTTTTTTTTCCTAAATTTTTTTCTTTCCTTTTTTTTTCCCCCCACCACACCACAGGTCCATGAGTTCATGCCCTTTTCACAGCAAGCTTGACAGGTCCATGAAAGTTTATGCCCTTAGAAATTTACAACCCTCGGGTCCATGGCAAGTTCCATGCCCTCCCCCCACACAAAAACCCCACCCAACCTAAACTATACCCCCCAAACATATAACTATTTACACTTATATACAAAACATAACATTAAAAGACCTACCACACAAGAACACTACATTACATTACTTTACATTACTTTACACACAACACTATAAACATTTATAAACATTAACACTATACACTGACCACATAACTTAGGGTGAGTTTCCACGGTCAGGAAACGCTGCGTGTTTGGCGCTGTGCGCTGGCGCAGCGCCAAACACGCAGCGTCCAGATGTTACAGCATAGTGGAGGGGATTTCAAGAAATCCCGTCTCCACTATGCGTAACAATACGCAGGTGGCAAACCTGCGTAAACGGACATGCGGCGCGTCTTTTTAGACCGCAGCATGTCCTCGCGTATTGCGGCGACGGTGCGTCGCCGCAACAGAATATTACACAGGGCTATGTAGCCCTGCGTTCTTTCCGGAGGTGTTCCGGAGGTGTCCTGAACACCTCCGGAAAGATCGCGCGTCAGAAAGGGGGCGGGGCTTAGACGGAGCGGAATTTCCGCTCCGTCAAAAGCGCTATGGTTCCGGACCGTGGAACCATAGCCTAACAAGGCCCAAGTTCAGCGCCTGCAAGCCCAATATCCATTATTTCCTGAATTTACAAAACAAAAAGCTAAATGTGCCACACACCAGCCCACCACCGGGAAACTGGAGTCCTAAGAGGCCCCATCCCTAACCACCAACACACGCACCCTGTCCCTCACCAACTAAATCTGTCCCTAAAAGAAAAGAAACTGACCCTAACTATCCCTACCTGTCCCTACCTATCCCTACTCTACCTAGCTTATCAAAACTAACTATCTAGCTATCCCTAAACTGTCCCTCCTTGTCCCTATCTGTCTCTACTTTTCTCTCCCTCAACACCCACACCACCTTATCTTACCCTACCAACAATCTCACACAGACCAGCTCTCCCTAGGGCACGTTAAAGGAGAAACCCCTCCAAAGCCAAGAGGCCCTCCTCACACCCAGCCTCTCGAACTCCAAAGAGCGCACCTTCCCCAGGTCACCCAAGATGTTTCTAACCACCTCATCCTGGGGGAGGACTTTCCGCTGCCTGGAAACTAAACTCTGTGCATTCCAAGTGTGGAACCTAATGACTACAGTCATGGACAAAAGTTTTGAGAATGACACAAATATTAATTTTTACAAAGTCTACTGCTTCACTTTTTCTAATGGCAATTTGCATATACTCCAGAATGTTATAAAGAGTGATCAGCTTAACAGCAATTACTTGCAAAGTCAATATTTGGCTAGAAAATGAACTTTATGCCCCAAAACACATTTCAACATCATTGCAGCCCTGCCTTAAAAGGACCAGCTAACCTCTTTTCAGTGATTGCTCCATTAACACAGGTGTGGGTGTTGATGAGGACATGGCTGGAGATCAATCTGTCATGATTAAGTAAGAATGACACCTCTGGACACTTTAAAAGGAGGCTGGTGCTTGGCATCATTGTTTCTCTTCTGTTAACCATGGTTATCTCTAAAGAAACACGTGCAGTCATCATTGCAATGCACAAAAATGGCCTAACAGGGAAGAGTATCGCAGCTAGAAAGATTGCACCTCAGTCAACAATCTATCGCATCATCAAGTACTTCAAGGAGAGAGGTTCCATTGTTGCCAAAAAGGCTTCAGGGCGCCCAAGAAAGACCAGCAAGCGCCAGGACCGTCTCTTAAAAGTGTTTCAGCTGCGGGATCGGGCTACCAGCAGTGCAGAGTTTGCTCAGGAATGGCAGCAGGCAGGTGTGAGTGCATCTGCACGCACTGTGAGGCGGAGACTCTTGGAGCAAGGCCTGGTCTCAAGGAGGGCAGCCAAGAAGCCTCTTCTCTCCAGAAAAAACATCATGGACAGACTGATATTCTGCAAAAGGTACAGGCAGTGGACTGCTGAGGACTGGGGTAAAGTTATTTTCTCTGATGAATCCCCTTTTCGATTGTTTGGGACATCAGGAAAACGCCTCATTCGGAGAAGACAAGGTGAGCGCTACCACCAGTCTTGTCTCATGCCAACTGTTAAGCATCCTGAAACCATTCATGTGTGGGGTTGCTTCTCAGCCAAGGGAATCGGCTCTCTCACAGTCTTGCCTAAAAACACAGCCATGAATAAAGAATGGTACCAGAATGTCCTCCAAGAGCAACTTCTCCCAACCCTCCAAGAGCAGTTTGGCGATCAACAATGCCTTTTCCAGCATGATGGAGCACCTTGCCATAAAGCAAAGGTGATAATTAAATGGCTCAGGGAACAAAACATAGAGATTTTGGGTCCATGGCCTGGAAACTCCCCAGATCTTAATCCCATTGAGAACTTGTGGTCAATCATCAAGAGACGGGTGGACAAACAAAAACCTAAAAATTCTGACAAAATGAAAGCATTGATTGTGCAAGAATGGACTGCTATCAGTCAGGATTTGGTCCAGAAGTTGATTGAGAGCATGCCAGTGAGAATTGCAGAGTTCCTGAAGAAGAAGGGTCAACACTGTAAATATTGACTTGCTGCATTAACTCATTCTAACTGTCAATATAAGCTTTTGTTACTCATATGTTTGCAATTATATTTCTGTCTGTGATAAAAACATCTGTCAAACACACATAAAACCAGAGGGCAGCAGATCATGTGAAAATATAATATTTGTGTCATTCTCAAAACTTTTGGCCATGACTGTACACTGACTAGGAATAAAGTGCTCCGTTCTCGGCCACCCAGGGATCTGAATGCCCCATAAGCCCACTCCGGATAAGAAAAGGATGCCAGCCTAGCCCAGCCTATGGAAGCACTCACCCTGTTGTAGACCCCTGTATTAAAGGGACACTGAAGGAGAAAGTGCTCCATGCTTTCCAACATGTCGCCACACTCCTCACGAGGACAATCCCGATCATCGGAGCTCCTGCACCTCAGGTTGTCCCTTACATACATCCTCCCATGGAAGCAGGCCAAGTCCCAAAACTTCAAGGGGATCCGCTTGGAATTTAATAACCCAAGCCCAACCTCCAGATCCCGGCCTGGGTAATCCTTGAGCACCAGGGGCTTCTTAAAATGGGTCAACAGAACCCTGCTGTCAAGGAATTTCCTCGACATGGTCCTGATTTACCACATTCCCAGACCCCACCGGCGGATCACCTTCAGAACCGGGATAGCATAAGCCGGGAGATGTCCGTGTGGTGTGCGCAGGTCCTTCACCTGCCCTCCTGTCTCCCATTCCTGGAAGAAAGGCCGAAAACAACCCCTGCAGGAGAATACCCACGGAGGAGCCCTCTCTGAATAGAGGTTGGCAACATTGATCTTAAGAAAGGTGTTTATCAGAAACACCACTGGGTTGACCATACTCAACCCACCTAGTTTCCTCGTACGGTACGTGACCTCTCTCTTTATTAGGTTAAGCCTGTTCCCCCATAACAGCTGGAAGAACAGGCTATAGACCCGTATCCAGAGAGGTTCTGGCAAGACACAGACACTGCCCAGGTATATTAACAAGGGAAGCAGAAAGCCTTTGGCCAAGTTGACCCTTTCCCTCAGGGTTAAAGACCAACCCTTCCACTGGTCCACCTTTTGGGCGGCGACCTTGAGTCAGCCCTCCCAATTTTGCTGGGGTTGTCCCCGGGGCTAAATTCGATGCCTAGGATTGTGGCGGAGGTCTGGGGCCCTGGAATGTGTCTGGGAGATCAAAACTAGGATCTCCCCCTCCCAGCCAGAGACTTTCACACTTTTCCCAGTTGATCATGGACCCGGACGCCTCCGAGTAGCGCTCGACCTCAGACATGACCCAATCCGCCTCCTCTCTCGAGGACACAAAGAGGGAGACGTCGTCAGCATACGCTACCACCCTCAGAGTGGCCCCCGGTGTAGCGCCCGCGTCCCTGCCTGCTGCCAGACAGGGACGTCGCTCTCCTCACCTGCGCTCAGCGTCCTCAGTGCTTCCAGCCTCCTCTACGCCTCTGGCATCCTCGGCGTCCTCCTTCCGCCCTGCTGGTCCCGCGCGCTCCTTCCCTGCTACTGGCCTTAGGGCGCGCGCCCGCACCCTCCCCCGCTCTTAAAGGAGCCGCGCGCATTTTCCAAATCAGTCTCCAGCCAATGCTGGAGGACTCCACCCTATATTAAGGGCTTCCTCCTTAATGTAGGTGCCCGAGCAATGTTGTTCCTGTGCAGTCTAACTCTGTTTCAGCCATCAGCTCCTGATTCCAGTTACCTGCCTGTTACCTGTCGGCTTGCCTGTCTGCCATCCGTCTGCGGTTCCATCCAGAGGTTCGGACGTCATCTGCAGAGATCCCCGGCTCTTGCCTGCTCATCTAGGAGCGATCATCTGCCATCCGACTGCAGCTCCATCCGGAAGTTCGGACATCATCTGCGGAGATCCCCGGCTCTTGCCTCCTGCTCACCTGGGAGCGATCATCTGCCATCCGACTGCAGCTCCATCCGGAAGTTCGGACATCATCTGCAGAGATCCACGGCTCTTGCCTGCTCACCTGGGAGCGATCATCTGCCATCCGACTGCAGCCTACCTGGAGGCTCCACCCTATCAGGTCGTATATGCCTGCCCTGTTCTAGAGACTGCCTGGTCACTTGCCGTGACAACCTGCCTGTCTAGAGACTGCCTGGTCACTTACCGTGACAACCTGCCTGTCTAGAGACTGCCTGGTCACTTGCCGTGACAACCTGCCTGTCCAGAGACTGCCTGGTCACTTGCCGTGACAACCTGCCTGTCCAGAGACTGCCTGGTCACTTGCCGTGACAACCTGCCTGTCCCAGAGACTGCCTTGGTCACTTGCTGTGACAACCTGCCTGTCCAGATACTGCCTGGTCACTTGCCGTGACAACCTGCCTGTCCCAGAGACTGCCTTGGTCACTTGCTGTGACAACCTGCCTGTCCAGATACTGCCTGGTCACTTGCCGTGACAACCTGCCTGACCCAGAGACTGCCTTGGTCACTTGCCGTGACAACCTGCCTGTCCCAGAGACTGCCTCGGTCACTTACCATTACAACCTGCCTGCCCAGAGACTTCCTTGGTCACTTGCTGTGACAAACCTGCTTGTCCAGAGACTACCTATATCCCCTGCCGTGATTCCCTGCCCTTTTCCCGGGTGCCACCCGCTCTCTTACAAGTAATCTCTCTTGTATAATAAAGCTTTGTGGTTCCACCAACCTGACCTGTCTCGTCAGTAGTTCCACCCACCAGACCCGTTACAGTTTGCTCGGGCCATGGAACCCGGTGGCACCCAAACCCCTTCACTCCCGGAACTGTGTCATGAGCTGTCTCGCCAGAAGTCTCAACAAGAGGCCATCCTGGGTCACCTGCGGAACGTCAATTCCCGTCTGGACACTCTGAATTCATCACCAGCAACCATCGCTGGAGCCATGACTCATAATCCGTCAGTCCCGCTGATTCCCAATTCCGTGGTTTCCATTCCCGGACCCCGACTGTCAGCTCCTCCTAGGTTTGGAGGCGATCCTGCTCTGGCTCGGGGTTTCATTAATCTGTGCACCCTGCATTTTGAACTCCTGGCACACCAGTTTAACTCTGATCGGGCCAAAATTGCCTTCATCATGTCCCATCTCACCGGAGAGGCCCTGGCCTGGCTTAATCCTCTCTGGGAGAGAGAGGATCCTCTGGTATCTGACCTGCCTGCTTTTCTCTCGGCCTTCCGGAAGGTATTCGACGAACCTGGACGGAAGACTTCCTCTGCATCATCTCTGCTGCGTCTCCGTCAGGAGAGCCTCACCGTTGGTCAATATGCCATACGGTTCCGGACTTTAGCCTCAGATCTAGCTTGGGACAATGAAGCTCTAATTTCGGTCTTCTGGGAGGGTCTGTCCGGCCGTATTAAAGACGAACTTGCCGGTCGGGACATTCCAACCTCTCTAGATGATTTAATAAATCTTGCCAATCGAATTGATCTACGGTTCCAGGAACGAGCCAAAGAGATCACCCGTAAAAAAAATTTTTCCCATCTTGCACCCTCGTGTCAGAGATCCATAACCTCTTCCGTTTCTCCTCAGGTGCACACTGTTGAGCCTATGCAGGTCGACCAGACCAAGATGGTCAAAGCCCGTCAGGACTCACGCCGTGCCGAGAGAAGTTGCTTCTACTGCGGCAGTAAGGAGCACTGGATCCAAACCTGTCCGGAGAAGTCGGGAAACGCCTGTGTCTAGGTTCGCTCGGAGAGGTCAATCTAGACAAAAATAAATCCTCTTCATCCCTGCTGCTGTCGGTTTCAATTCTGCTCGGTAAGAACCGCCACTTCGAAATGGCCCAACTTGATTCTGGAGCAGCTGGGAATCTCGTGTCACAGGCTCTAGTAGAGAAGTATCACATTCCCACCAAACCTCTTGTTGAACCTGTATCTGTTGCTGCTGTGGATGGGGGCCTCCTACATCATCCCATCCGACTTATCACCGAAGTCATAACCCTGCAGGTGGGAATGTTGCATTCTGAGAGCATCTCGTTTCATGTTTTACCCGGACTCTCTCATGCTTTCTTACTAGGTCTGCCTTGGCTCCAAAAACATGCACCTGTGCTCGATTGGCAGAGTGGAGAGGTTCTTCGCTGGGGACAGGACTGTCATAAAACGTGTCTGGTGCCTGTTCATCCTATCTATTCTTCTCCTACACCTGCTAATCTACCTGGACTCCCGATTCCATATTGGTCATTTGCTGATGTCTTCAATAAAAAGGAAGCAGAGACATTACCCCCGCATAGACCATATGATTGCCCGATTGACCTGTTGCCCGGTACTACGCCTCCCCGTGGGCGTATTTACCCATTGTCTGCTGCTGAGACCAGGTCGATGTCCGAATATATCGAGGAGAACTTAGCAAAGGGATTCATCCGGAGATCTACCTCCCCAGCGGGAGCAGGTTTCTTCTTCGTTAAAAAGAAAGACGGATCTCTCCGTCCCTGTATTGACTACAGAGGCCTAAATTCGATCACGGTGAAGAATAAGTACCCTCTTCCGCTCATTCCAGAACTGTTTGATCGTCTTAGAGGGGCTAGAGTCTTCACCAAACTAGATCTTCATGGAGCATACAACCTGGTTCGTATCCGTCGAGGAGATGAGTGGAAGACGGCATTCAACACCCGGGACGGCCACTACGAGTACCTGGTGATGCCCTTTGGTCTCTGTAATGCTCCAGCAGTCTTTCAAGAGTTGGTCAATGACATCTTCCGGGACCTCCTCTACTCCTGTGTTGTGGTGTACCTTGACGACATCTTGGTCTTCTCTCCGGATCTTCAGTCTCACCGGAGGGATGTTCGTCAGGTTCTGCTCAGGCTCAGGCAGAATCACCTCTTCGCCAAATATGAGAAGTGCCTCTTTGAGCAGACTTCGCTTCCGTTTCTGGGCTACATTATTTCTCAGACAGGCCTACGAATGGATCCAGAGAAACTGTCTGCCATCGAGAAATGGCCCGACCAGAGGGGTTGAAGGCCATTCAGCGGTTTTTTGGGATTCGCCAACTATTACCGTCTCTTCATACCGCACTTCTCTTCCAGGACTGCTCCAATCTCAGCGCTCACTCGCAAGGATGCTAACCCCAAACAGTGGACGACCGAAGCAGAGGAGGCCTTTCTGTCCTTAAAACAGGCCTTCTCTTCCGCTCCAGTGCTGCATCGCCCGGATGGCAACAAGCAGTTCTTCCTGGAGGTGGACGCTTCCTCTGCTGGAGCCGGAGCGGTTCTTACCCAAAAATCGTCATCCGGGAGGATGGTGTCCTGCGGTTTCTTCTCCAAACTCTTCTCCTCCTCCGAGCGCAACTACTCCATAGGAGATCGAGAGTTATTGGCCATTAAGTTGGCATTGGAGGAGTGGCGTTACCTACTCGAAGGGGCTCTTCATCCGGTAATCATCTACACGGACCACAAAAATCTGGCATACCTCCAGCAGGCACAGAGACTTAATCCTCGCCAAGCCCGGTGGTCCTTGTTTTTTGCCCGCTTCGATTTTCTTTTGCATTTTCGCCCAGCTGACAAAAACGTCAAGGCGGATGCCTTGTCTCGGTCTTTCCTGGTGTCGGATCTCGAAGATGAGCCTAAACATATCATCGATCCCGCCAGAGTGATGCAGGTGGCTCCCGTGAGTCTAAATCGTCTCCCTCCTGGTAAGACGTTCGTATCAGAAACCGATCGGAAGAGAATCCTACATTGGGGTCACTCGTCTAAACTCGCTCGCCACGCTGGTCAAAAAAAGACCCTCCAACTCATTACCCGGCATTATTGGTGGCCTACCCTGCACAAAGACGTAATAGACTTTGTTTCTGCCTGTGTTTCCTGTGCCCGCAACAAAGTTCCGAGACACCTGCCTACCGGCCGTCTTCTTCCGCTTCCTGTACCCGCTGCCCCCTGGCAGCATATAGCCATGGACTTCATTACTGATCTTCCCGTCTCTGCTGGTTGTACAGTCATTTGGGTGGTCACTGACCGCTTTTCCAAGATGGCTCACTTCATTCCTCTGCCAGGTCTTCCGTCTGCACCCGAGTTGGCTAAAGACTTTATCCGCCACATCTTCCGTCTTCATGGTCTGCCTCGTCACATTGTGTCGGATCGTGGGGTTCAGTTCACCTCACGTTTCTGGAGAGCCACTTGTAAGTTGCTAGACGTCACCCTGGATTTTTCCTCCGCTTACCACCCACAGTCCAATGGACAAGTTGAACGAATAAATCAGAATTTGACCAGTTATCTTCGACACTTCGTTAATGCCCACCATTCTGACTGGGTGGAGCTCCTGCCTTGGGCCGAATTCTCCTACAATAATCATGAGAGCGAATCTTCCACCAAGTCTCCGTTTTTTGTAGTCTTCGGTCAGCACCCTCGGATCCCTGTCCCTGTTTCCATCTCTGTGGACAATCCAGCTGCGGAATCTCTGGTTAGAGAATTCTCCTCCATCTGGGAGAGTACCCGGTCCGCACTCATTCAGTCATCCGAGCGCATGAAAAGACATGCTGACAAAAAACGTCTGGATCCTCCTCAATTCCGTCCTGGGGACAAAGTCTGGCTTTCGTCCAAATATGTTCGACTCAAAATTCCGTCCTACAAGTTAGGTCCTCGGTTCATCGGTCCTTTTGAGATCATCAGTCAGATCAATCCGGTGTCCTATAAATTGAAACTCCCCGCCAATTTGAGAATTCCTAATTCTTTTCATGTATCTCTCCTCAAACCTGTGGTTCTTAACTCTTTTTTTAAGTCTACAGGTACACCTCCTGCTCCAGTGTCTGCTGATGATGAATTTGAGGTAGAGAACATTCTGGCCACAAAAAGGGTAGGAAGAAAGACTTATTTTTTGGTGGATTGTAAGGGGTTTGGTCCTGAGGAGAGAACCTGGGAGCCTCGGGAGAACATCCATGCCCCTCTTATCCTAGCTAAATTTCTTTCTGGCCTAAAGAAGGGGGGCCTAGAGGGGGGGTTACTGTAGCGCCCGCGTCCCTGCCTGCTGCCAGACAGGGACGTCGCTCTCCTCACCTGCGCTCAGCGTCCTCAGTGCTTCCAGCCTCCTCTACGCCTCTGGCATCCTCGGCGTCCTCCTTCCGCCCTGCTGGTCCCGCGCGCTCCTTCCCTGCTACTGGCCTTAGGGCGCGCGCCCGCACCCTCCCCCGCTCTTAAAGGAGCCGCGCGCATTTTCCAAATCAGTCTCCAGCCAATGCTGGAGGACTCCACCCTATATTAAGGGCTTCCTCCTTAATGTAGGTGCCCGAGCAATGTTGTTCCTGTGCAGTCTAACTCTGTTTCAGCCATCAGCTCCTGATTCCAGTTACCTGCCTGTTACCTGTCGGCTTGCCTGTCTGCCATCCGTCTGCGGTTCCATCCAGAGGTTCGGACGTCATCTGCAGAGATCCCCGGCTCTTGCCTGCTCATCTAGGAGCGATCATCTGCCATCCGACTGCAGCTCCATCCGGAAGTTCGGACATCATCTGCGGAGATCCCCGGCTCTTGCCTGCTCACCTGGGAGCGATCATCTGCCATCCGACTGCAGCTCCATCCGGAAGTTCGGACATCATCTGCAGAGATCCACGGCTCTTGCCTGCTCACCTGGGAGCGATCATCTGCCATCCGACTGCAGCCTACCTGGAGGCTCCACCCTATCAGGTCGTATATGCCTGCCCTGTTCTAGAGACTGCCTGGTCACTTGCCGTGACAACCTGCCTGTCTAGAGACTGCCTGGTCACTTACCGTGACAACCTGCCTGTCTAGAGACTGCCTGGTCACTTGCCGTGACAACCTGCCTGTCCAGAGACTGCCTGGTCACTTGCCGTGACAACCTGCCTGTCCAGAGACTGCCTGGTCACTTGCCGTGACAACCTGCCTGTCCCAGAGACTGCCTTGGTCACTTGCTGTGACAACCTGCCTGTCCAGATACTGCCTGGTCACTTGCCGTGACAACCTGCCTGTCCCAGAGACTGCCTTGGTCACTTGCTGTGACAACCTGCCTGTCCAGATACTGCCTGGTCACTTGCCGTGACAACCTGCCTGACCCAGAGACTGCCTTGGTCACTTGCCGTGACAACCTGCCTGTCCCAGAGACTGCCTCGGTCACTTACCATTAACAACCTGCCTGCCCAGAGACTTCCTTGGTCACTTGCTGTGACAAACCTGCTTGTCCAGAGACTACCTATATCCCCTGCCGTGATTCCCTGCCCTTTTCCCGGGTGCCACCCGCTCTCTTACAAGTAATCTCTCTTGTATAATAAAGCTTTGTGGTTCCACCAACCTGACCTGTCTCGTCAGTAGTTCCACCCACCAGACCCGTTACACCCGGCTCCGCCCGGTCCATCCCGACTCCCACCAACGGTCCACGATCTACCCTCCTCAAGAAGGGATCGATCGCGAACACGTATAAAAGTGGGCTCAGAGGACAACCCTGGCGGACCCCGAAACTCACCTCAAAAGGGTGACCAACCCAACCGTTCACGAGTAGAAAAGTCTCAGCCCCCTGGTATAAGGTCTCTAACCAATTTACAAACCTCCCAGGCAGACCATACCTCAAAAGGACAGACCAGAGGTACTCGTGATTCACCCGGTCAAAGGCCTTTGCTTGATCTAAGGACAGCAAGTACCCCTTCCAGTGACCCGCCCTGCCCTGCTCCACTGCCTCTCGGACACCGAGCACAGCACTAAAAGTACTGGGGCCTGGAAAGAGCAGTGCTGAGCCCCCAAAAGGAGCCGGGGTGCAAACTTTACCAGCCGATTAAACAGCACCTTTGCCAGAACCTTCCAGTCCACATTGAGAAGCGCTATGGGACGCCAATTCTCAATACGGGACGAGTCCTTACCCTTTGATAGGATAATCAGGGCTGACCTCCTGACTGAGCTGGAAAGAGCGCCCGAGGAAAGGCACTCATTTAACACCTCAGTCAAGGGGGAGACCAAGGAGTCCCTAAAGGTCTTGTAAAACTCGGATGTTAAGCCATCCGGACCTGGCGATTTTTTGGGCCGAAGCCCATCAATGGCCAGTCTCACTTCCTCTTCCCTGATTGCCTCTACCAAAACATCAAGAGAGGGGTCATCTCCTGGCTCAGGAATGGTCTCAGCCAGGAAAGCCGACATCCCGTCTCGATCCAGATCCCTCTTTCCCAAGAGGCATGAGTAAAAGGATCTGACCACCTCCAGGATCCCTGATTTGGATCAGTTCAGGGAACCCGTACTGTCGATCAGTCCTGTCACCATCTTACAATTCACTGACATCTTACAGTTTCTGTAAGGGTCGGGCGAGCGGTACCTTCCGAAATCCCTCTCAAAATCCAAAGATGTGTGCCTATCATACTGACACCTCCTGAGCAAAGACTTCACCCTGGAGATCTCCTCACGGTCACCCCCAGTCGAGAGGAGCTGCTCGAGTTTCCTCCTCAAGGCCTGATACAAGCGGTGCCTGTTCAGACTCTTGAGGCTCGAGAGCTGACGGAAGAACCCCGCCACCCTCTCTTTGAAGAACTCCCACCACTCAGACTTACTGCTACAGAGATCCAAAAGCGATACCTGGCTTTGTAGAAATTCCTCAAAGGACTGTCTCACTTCCGCTTCTTCCAAGAGAGATGAATTCATCTCCCACAGCACTCTTCCCATCCGGGGTGTCTCTGTAACATTCAGAGAAAAGAAAATTAAATAGTGATCGGACACTGCAGAAAAGATGGCATCCTCCTTAAAAAAAAAACCTATCTATCCTAGACCTACAGCTACCTCTATGAAAGGTGAAACCCCCATGACCTGGGGTGTGCCGGATGTGGATATCCACCAGGCAAGCTTCGCTAGCTATACTATTTAATGCTGTACCATCATAAGCCATCATAAGCCCTATCACGGGATCTCGTAATGGTGTTAAAATCCCCACCGAAGACCACCTGCCGGCTTGTAAAAAGAAAGGGCTTGATCTTCATGAACAGACATTTACGGTCCCACCTGGATTGTGGACCATAGATGTTTATGAGCCGAAGCTCCTGTCCCCTCATGAAAACGTCTAAGACCAGGCACCTCCCCATTTCTATCTCAATAACCCGTCGGCATTCCACCTCCATGGTCTTAAAAAGGACCGCCACCCCACTATATGGCTCGGCCGCAAGAGACCAGTATGAGGGCCCACACCTCCACTCCCTCCTGGCTTTATGGATGGCCCCCATGTCTGTTAGTCTGGTCTCTTGCAAAAACAAAATTTCAGCCTCAAATCGGGTGAAAAAATCAAAGGCTGCAAATCTGGCCGCATCTGGAAGGGAAGACGAGGTATCCATCCCCATGGTCTCCCTGCCTCCGGGTTCCAGGTCTGTCCCCCCCAGAGGAAACGGCGTCCACTGGGGGAGGACTCCGCCATCCCCTGAAGGCCCCCCAGATGCCGCCCCGGGCCCCTCGCCCCGACCTCCGTCTGAGCAGAGTCGTCGAGGGCTTGGTACCGGTTGGAGAGGGCGATCAGAGGGGAGCCGGTGAGCCCTTCCGTTGGCGTACTTACAGTCGGGGGAGGAGGTTTGGAAGGGTTAACTACCTTCTTCTTCCTCCTTCAGGTACGCTTTTTATCACCCCTCTCTACTGTAGGCTGATCCGTGACCTCCTCATCCACACTTTCATATTGGGAGTTGTCAGAGTCAGTCAGATTTTCCTCCCTCTCCATCCTCCTGATCTCCTCGCATACCTCTTCCTCCCCCGGGGCCGCAGAGACACCGGCCACCGGCCTAGAGGGGGGGGTGTTGTGAATGGACTTGAAATGAGTTCTGAACAGAGGCTCCCTCTGGTGGTTATAAGCGGTACTGGACTGTCCAGTGAAGATTGTGAGGATTGGGAATCAGGTGTTACTGACTGGTCTTATTTAAGGGAGTCGCCTTCCCATCAGGGTTGCCGGTGATCAATTGTTCTGGTCTCAATCCTTGATTCCTGTTTCCTTTGTAGCCTGCTGTGTCGTGTCTGCATCTCCTGCTAACAGATAAGACATTTTCTTCTTTTTGTTTTTGTGCTTGATTTTTGCATTTTGTCCTGCACTTCTGTGGGGGCCTTCAGGGTCCCCTCCGGGGCTTTTGCCCTCTCAGTTTAGTTCAGCCACTGATGTTTTGTACATTTGCTTTTTCCAGTTTTTTCAGTGGCTGCTGTTTTGATTTTGTTACACCAGAGAACTAATTTAGGTGGTAGAGGTCGTGTGATCTCAGGTGTTTTTGAAATTAGTATAGTTGGTGCTTTTCAGGGTTTTTTGGGATTGCAGTAAGTACCCTTCCTATCCTTTTCTATTTAGATAGTTTGGGCCCCAACGTTTGCTCATACTATTTTCAGTCTGTGTCAGTATTTCTTCTTGTCTAACCGCCATTACATGTTTGGGGGCTTTCTATGTTCTTTGGGGATCTGCTCCGGGGCAGATAGCTTTCCTCTTTCTATCTTTAGGTATAGTTAGTTTCTCAGGCTGTGACGAGGCGTCTAGGACCAACGTAGGAACGCTCCACGGCTGCCTCTAGTTGTGGTGGTTAGTCAGGGTACTGCAATCTCATAGATTCCAACTGCTCTGGTGTATTGCCTTTTTTACCTGCACTCCTCAGCTACCAAATCATAACAGTATCACCGGCCTAAACTGAAATTTATATGGTACTCACAGAAGGGAAAAATATTGTGAAAAAAAAAAAAAGGTTGTCAGAGTTGTCAGAGATATTTTTCTGTTTGTTGCATTTTTTTTTTCCCCTCTGTATCTCTGGGTGCTGGGGAGGATTTTTTTTTTTCTCTCTCAATGGAGTTTGCACAGTTGTCTGGCCGTGTGGATCAGCTTGCCACTGAGGTTCGGAGTATTGCTACCTATCTTGCTAGGTTGCCTGTTGTGGAACCTAGGATTCCCATGCCAGATTTGTTTTTGGGGGATCAAGCCAAGTTTCTGAATTTCAAAAATAATTGTAAATTGTTTTTTGCCTTAAAATCTAAGTCCTCAGGGAACGCAGCGCAGCAGGTTCAAATTGTCATCTCTCTCCTGCGCGGCGATCCTCAGGATTGGGCTTTTTCCCTGACACCTGGGTATCCTGTTTTGAGTGATGTTGATGCATTTTTTCAGGCCTTGGGGTTATTGTACGATGAGCCTAATGTCACTGATCAAGCTGAAAAAGCCTTGTTGGCATTAAATCAGGGGCTTGATGACGCTGAGTTATACTGTCAGAGATTCCGCAGGTGGGCAGTCCTGACCAAATGGAATGACGACGCTTTGGCAGCCCTTTTTCGGAAGGGTCTGTCAGATAATGTAAAGGATGTTATGGTGGGATTCCCTGTCCCCTCTGGTCTCAATGATTCTATGTCATTAGCGATTCAAATTGACAGACGTTTGCGTGAGCGGAGAAGTATGCGTGGAATAGTGTTGCCTTGTGAACCTGCTTCTGAACCCATGCAGTGTGATAGAGTGGTTTCTGGGGCACAGCGTCATGAGTTTCGAAAGCGCAATGGGTTATGTTTCTACTGTGGTGATGCCTCTCATGCTATTTCAGTCTGCCCTAAGCGGGGAAGACGTTTTGCACGCTCAGTTGTCTTGGGTAGTGTTCAGACTAAGTTTTTATTAACTGTTACTCTGATATGCTCTCTGTCCTCATTTTCTGCTCAGGCTTTTGTTGATTCGGGAGCAGCTATTAACCTGATGGATTTTGATTTTGCTAAACGTTGCGGGTTTCCCTTGATACCCCTACAGAAGTCTATTCCCCTACTGGGGATCGATTCTACCCCTTTGGCTGAGAATAAACCTCAGTTCTCTACTCAGGTGATAATGAGGGTTGAACCTGATCATCAGGAGAGCTGCAAATTTTTGGTTCTGTATAATCTGCATGACATTATCGTGCTGGGTTTCCCTTGGTTACAGTCTCATAATCCTGTTTTGGATTGGAAATCTGTGTCTGTAACCAGTTGGGGCTGCCAATGTGTTAATACCAACACTCCTGTTTTTTCTGCCTCCCCCCAGGCTCAGGATGTTCCTGACTTTTTGATTGATTTTTCTGATGTGTTTAGCGAAAGTAAATCTGCATCTTTGCCTCCCCATAGGAGCTATGACTGCGCTATTGAATTAGTGCCTGGTAGTAAATTCCCTAAAGGTCGCCTTTTTAACTTGTCTGTACCTGAACATGACGCTATGCGGTCTTATATCAAGGAGTCATTGGAGAAGGGTCATATCAGACCATCCTCTTCACCCTTAGGTGCCGGTTTTTTCTTTGTGGCCAAAAAGGATGGTTCATTAAGGCCGTGTATTGATTATCGTCTTTTGAACAATATTACTGTGAAATATCAATATCCGTTACCCTTGATTTCTGACCTGTTTTCCAGGGTGAAAAACGCTACTTGGTTTACCAAGCTTGACCTCAGGGGGGCATATAACCTTATTCGCATTAAGCACGGGGATGAATGGAAGACGGCATTTAACACCCCTGAGGGGCATTTTGAGTACCTTGTGATGCCCTTTGGGCTCACTAATGCTCCTTCTGTCTTCCAGTCCTTCATGAATGACATTTTCAGGGATTTTGTGGATAAATTTCTGATTGTTTATTTGGATGATATCTTGATTTTTTCTAATGACTGGGACTCTCATGTGAAACATGTTCGAACTGTATTCCAGATTTTGAGAGAGAATGCTCTGTATGTGACGGGATCAAAGTGTCTTTTTGGCGTACAGAGGATCTCATTTTTGGGATTCATTTTGTCCCCATCTGTTATTGAAATGGACCCGGTCAAGGTTCAGGCCATCTGTGATTGGGTCCAACCTACTTCATTAAAGGCTCTTCAAAGATTTTTGGGTTTTGCCAATTTTTATCGTAAATTTATTGGTAATTTCTCGGTTATTGTTAAACCTTTAACTGATTTGACCAAAAAGGGTTCTGATGTGGTGAATTGGCCTCCTGAGGCAGTCTCTGCATTTCAGGAACTTAAGCAGAGATTCACTTCTGCTCCTGTTCTACGGCAGCCTGATGTTTCTCTGCCATTTCAGGTGGAGGTTGATGCCTCTGAAATTGGGGCAGGTGCCGTTTTGTCCCAAAGAGATCCAGAGACCTCTAAAAGTAACCCTTGTGCCTTTTTCTCTCGAAAATTTTCTCCTACTGAACGTAATTATGACGTGGGTAATCGGGAGTTATTGGCCATGAAGTGGGCTTTTGAAGAGTGGAGACATTGGCTGGAGGGAGCCAAACATCAGGTGGTGGTCCTTACTGACCATAAGAATCTGGTTTATCTGGAATCTGCCAAGCGACTTAATCCTAGACAGGCCAGGTGGGCCTTGTTTTTCACACGTTTTAATTTTGTGGTTTCCTTTCTTCCTGGCACTAAGAATTTTAAGGCGGATGCCCTCTCGAGGAGTTTCCTTGCGGACTCTCCTGAGGTATCTGATCCTTCTGTTATTTTGAAAGAAGGTGTAGTTCTTTCCGCCATCTCGCCCAATTTGAGACTGGCTCTGGAGGGGTGTCAGGAGGATAGGCCTGAGCGCTGCCCTGTTGGGAAATTGTTTGTCCCGGACCAGTGGAAAAAGAATGTGATGTGATGCGGGACTTGCTCTCGCTCCAAGCCTTGCTCTCGCTCTAGTGGTTTGTTGATGCCATTGCCTGTGCCCAAGAGACCATGGACCCATATCTCTATGGATTTCATTTCCGACCTCCCTGTTTCTCAGAGAATGACCGTCATCTGGGTGATTTGTGATAGGTTTTCCAAGATGATACATCTTGTGCCATTACCTAAGTTGCCTTCCTCCTCTGAATTGGTGCCTTTGTTTCTTCAGCACGTGGTTCGTTTACACGGCATTCCTGAGAACATTGTGTCTGACAGAGGAGTCCAGTTTGTTTCCAGATTTTGGAGGACCTTTTGTTCTAAGCTTGGTGTTCAGTTGTCTTTCTCCTCGGCGTTTCATCCTCAGACCAATGGTCAAACTGAGAGAACAAACCAGACATTGGAGACTTATCTAAGATGCTTTGTGTCTGCTGATCAGGATGACTGGGTCTCTTTTTTGCCTTTGGCTGAGTTTGCTCTTAATAATAGGGCTAGCTCTGCCACTTTGATGTCTCCATTTTTCTGTAATTCTGGGTTTCACCCTCGATTTTCTTCAGGACAGACGGAGGCTTCTGCCTGTCCAGGTGTTGACTCTGTTGTGGAGTGTATGCAACAGATTTGGGACCAGGTAGTGGAGAGGTTGTCCCTCTCTCAGGAGAGGGCCCAGCGGTTTGCAAACCGGCATAGGACTGATGGTCCTCGGTTTAAAGTGGGGGACTTGGTCTTGTTGTCCTCAAAAAATATTCCTATGAGAGTGGCATCTCCTAAATTTAAGCCTAGGTTCATTGGACCTTATAAGATCATGGAGATTCTTAATCCTGTTTCTTTTCGTTTGCTTCTTCCAGGGACATTTAAGATCCATAACGTGTTCCACAAGTCCTTGTTGAAGAGGTTTGTTGAGCCAGTGGTTCCTACTGCTTTGCCTCCTGACCCTGTTCTGGTTGAGGGCAATATGGAGTTTGTGGTTGAGAAAATATTGAATTCTCGTTTTTCTAGACGGAAACTCCAGTATTTGGTTAAGTGGAGAGGTTATGGTCAGGAAGACAATTCTTGGGTGTTGGCTTCGGACATCCATGCTAGGAGACTCATCCGTGCGTATCATAGAATTCATCCTGACCGACCTGGTTGCTCAAGTGAGGGTTCGGTGACCCCTCCTCAAGGGGGGGGTACTGTTGTGAATGGACTTGAAATGAGTTCTGAACAGAGGCTCCCTCTGGTGGTTACAAGCGGTACTGGACTGTCCAGTGAAGATTGTGAGGATTGGGAATCAGGTGTTACTGACTGGTCTTATTTAAGGGAGTCGCCTTCCCATCAGGGTTGCCGGTGATCAATTGTTCTGGTCTCAATCCTTGATTCCTGTTTCCTTTGTAGCCTGCTGTGTCGTGTCTGCATCTCCTGCTAACAGATAAGACATTTTCTTCTTTTTGTTTTTGTGCTTGATTTTTGCATTTTGTCCTGCACTTCTGTGGGGGCCTTCAGGGTCCCCTCCGGGGGCTTTTGCCCTCTCAATTTAGTTCAGCCACTGATGTTTTGTACATTTGCTTTTTCCAGTTTTTTCAGTGGCTGCTGTTTTGATTTTGTTACACCAGAGAACTAATTTAGGTGGTAGAGGTCGTGTGATCTCAGGTGTTTTTGAAATTAGTATAGTTGGTGCTTTTCAGGGTTTTTTGGGATTGCAGTAAATACCCTTCCTATCCTTTTCTATTTAGATAGTTTGGGCCCCAACGTTTGCTCATACTATTTTCAGTCTGTGTCAGTATTTCTTCTTGTCTAACCGTCATTACATGTTTGGGGGCTTTCTATGTTCTTTGGGGATCTGCTCCGGGGCAGATAGCTTTCCTCTTTCTATCTTTAGGTATAGTTAGTTTCTCAGGCTGTGACGAGGCGTCTAGGACCAACGTAGGAACGCTCCACGGCTGCCTCTAGTTGTGGTGGTTAGTCAGGGTACTGCAATCTCATAGATTCCAACTGCTCTGGTGTATTGCCTTTTTTACCTGCACTCCTCAGCTACCAAATCATAACAGGGGGGGGCAGGCATCACCCCAGTTGCCTGAGGCTCTCCCCGCCCCTCACCCCCGTGGCGCTTTTCCTGTCTCTTCTTGTAAGAGGGACCTCTATTGGGCTTGTCATTCCTCACTGGCCCTCTTAGCCTCTCTCCCGCCACCAACACCTGCCACAGCAGAGGTCGCGCCGCCAGGGGTTGCCCCCTCACGGTCTACCCCCATCGGGCCTGAAGCGGCATTGGTAAAGGAGCGAGGGCAGCGGCTATACGGGTGACCTAGGTCACCACACAGGTGGCACCGAATGTCTTTGCAAGATGCGGCGAGATGACCTACCCCACCACACAAGGCACATTTCTGCACCTTGCAGCTTACGCTGAAGTGGGGATCACCGCACTTGTGGCAGACCTTCGGTTGCCCCTGGTAGAAGACCAGGATCCTGTTCCTCCCTAGGAACGCCGAGGAAGGGATGTGGGTGACGGTACCCCCTGAGACCTCCAACTTCATCATGAAGGTCCAGCCCCCCGACCAGATACCGAACTCGTCCCGATTTTTTTTGGGGACGTCCTTGACTTCCCCATAACGGGAAAGCCACGTCATGATGTCAACGCCGGAGAGTGACTCGTTACAAGTCACCACGGTCACTCTCTTAACGGCATTTTGGCGAGACACTGCTTGTACGGCGAAGTCCGGGCTCCCCCTTCACCAGCTCGTAATTCGACCAGAAGAACTCTAGCCCCTCCGGCCAGACGAAACTGACGTCAAAGAATAGGGTGGCCGAGGGATGGATCAGGGCAAAGATGTCCGTCAGCCTGAAGTCCATCTTCAGGAGGAGCTCCACCACCCTACTCCTGGGTGGGCAAGCTTCACCGGCCCTCCAACAAAGACGAACCGCATTCCTCCTGGCCGGCCCTTGCCCGGCTGTCGGGAGGGACCAAATGGTTTGCCCCTCCCTTCTATCTTGGAAGGCGGCCAGGCCATGTCTCTCCAACCAGAAAGACAGGTCCACCTCTCTTCCCTCTACATTGACCGACCGCTCTCCTTTTTTTAAGGGCCTCCAGAAAACGGCGGTGCAAAACGCTGTCGCCAGAGTCCGGAGGCAAGGAGACCCCCCGGAGCCCCAGCTGTGACCCCCGCAAAAGTACGGGGTCTCACGTCTGGGGGGCCAGATGGGCCAGCCCCTCCCTCACTTCCCGTGCTCCCACTTACACCAACACTCACTCCCTCCGCATTCACTCCCACATCCACTCCCATATCCCTGTCACTCATGTCACTCACCTCACTCATACCATTCACCTCAGCCAATTCTTCAAAAATATCGGTGTGATTTTCTTTGCAGATTCGTTTTTTACCTGCTGGGGGCCCTGGCTGATCGGTGCTCTGCCCCGCATTGTTTTTGCCCAGGAGTGCTGCCTCCCCTTTAAGAGCCGCAGAACAGAGCCCACTCAGTAAGCTCTGCCTGAGC
Source organism: Oophaga sylvatica (assembly GCA_033576555.1). Lineage (NCBI taxonomy): Eukaryota > Metazoa > Chordata > Amphibia > Anura > Dendrobatidae > Oophaga > Oophaga sylvatica. Next base: position 28,796,044 of record JARQOD010000003.1, on the reverse strand, counting down.
TCAGGAGCAGCAGCACTTCCTGGGCTCTCTGGCTCCATTTTTTTTTTGTTGTTGTCATGCTTGGGGCAGGGCCGGGCTCTGCCTCCGCACCCTGCCCCCCACTGGAGACCTGCGCTGGCCTTTCTTGGGGGCACCGGAGCCCCCGCACCACCAGATGGAGATAAGTGGGCTGGGGACCCCGGCAATCCCTTGCCAGCTTTCTCGGGCATGATTTTTGTGGGCAGGACAGAAGGTATCGGGCCCTCCGAGGCCATGCCCCCCCGCTGGTCACGGCCATGGCGGGTAGAGCGAAGGCCCGAAAGGCCACACCCCCCGCCATTCACGAGCATAGCGAGCAAAGCTGCGGCCGCCGAGGCCACGCCCCCCCACCAGCCGCAGTCATAGCGGGTGGAGCAGTAGCCCGCAAGGCTACACCCCCGCCAGACGCGACAGTAGCAGGTGGGACAGCGGCCGAGGAGGACATGCCCCCTTCGCAGGCCACCACTGCCCTCTTGTACCCACCACTCGCTTTTGGCAAGGTCGGCCACTCCCCCTCGGCGTCCAGCGGCGGGGCCCCCGGTGCGCATCCCTTATTGGATCTATGCGCAGAGGACCCCGACCCTGCCGCGGACTCCGCCAGGGGAGCGGCCAACAACTTGCATTTCTTTACTTGCTGCCATATGGCAGACTCCGCCCCCTTTCTAGGTCTCTGGACCCCCAAAAGTGATCCAGTCTTAGCGGATCCACGTGTGGGGGGCCCAGAGACCCCAGCTCTCGCCGCCGGAGATGTGGCCCTGGCTGTATAGACTCCAGGTGCCGGGCCAGCCCCCCCTGCCACAGAGGACCACCACCATTAACAATACCGGCACCGACACTCTCCATATCGCTGCCCGAGTCCGAGCTGCCACCACTATGCATGGCACCCAGACCCGGGCAGACTCTCCTCTCCCCGATCCCTTGCTGCGGACCCACCACAGGGCCCGAGCCGGGGTGGGTAGCGGTTTCCACACAACGGGACAGGGGGGCCCCAGAAAGGGGAGCATAGACGAATTTGTCTATGGTGGTGACCTTGGCTTTTTTTTTCCTTTTCTTTCCCTTCCCAGTTGCCCCATCCTCGCAGATCTCATCCCCAAACAACAGCTTGCCAAACTGTGCTGGGGACTCGATCTGCCGCAGTTGTTGCAGGATGAGGCAGCCCCCCTCACTGCTGCTACCACTCCCTCCATCCTCCCCCTCGCTCCCACTTTCCTCCGAATTACTGGAGTCCGGTGGTAGGGCCACTTGCTCGGGGGCTATCCCGCTTCATGATACCTGGACGTTTACACTCACCAGGTCTTCAGGTGGGACTGGCGCAGATGCCTCACAGCTGCCATCTTCCTCCTTCTCCTCCTCCACCTGGCTGGGGCCTCCTGACCCCCCAGGAGACCCACCGGTCAGGGCCCTGAACCGGTCGTCGTTTCTCAGCTTCTCCTCGAAGGGGCCGCTTCCCACCAGGATCTCTGCTCTCTGCTGTTCCAGGGCTTTAATGGACCCCTTCAGCCTCTCCACCGTGGCAGAGACCTCTGCTCTCCTTGAGGCAGGGAGCTTGTTCTTTGCGATCACGCGTGCTCCCTTCAACTCCTCCCGGAGTCTCCTCAGCTGTTTGGCGGCCTCCTCGTATTCGCAGAGGTGCGCGTGGATGCGGGAGCCATAGGTGGTGACAGGCTCCCCCGCCGACTTGGAGCCCCAGATGTTGGGGGGCTCCACCGCCGCACCTCCGCTGGCCGCCTCTCCTCCTCCGGGAGGAGGAACCGCCAAGGTCTCGGCCTCGGAGGTCTTGGTCCCTGGGGTCTTGCGGCCCCCCGAGGGCTTTTTCCTCGCCATACTCCCTGGGACTGGCTAGATGGTATGGCCTCCTGATGGTAGGTGAGGCCTCCCACCCCCAGCCGGCTTGCCGGGGGGTGGGAGCCAGGGGCACAGCCCCGGAGCTCAGTCCCAGGGATAAGTCTGTCTCTGGGAAGGGGCAGGCAGGTAGCCCAGGGAAAAAAAATCCTCCCTTTGCAAGGAGCTCTCTCCACGCAGCTGCTGACACCAAGCTCACGGCTAGCTCCGCCTCTTCCTGTATGCAGGACTCTGCTGTGCTGGTTGTCATGGTGCTGGATGAGGGGAAGTTTATGTGTGGGGTCAGGAGGGGTTTACAGTGTGGATGTAGCAGAGCCGTGTGTGTGTGAGGTGTACAGAGCAGAGCTGTGTGTGTACGGGGTGTACAGAGCGGAGCCGTGTGTACGAGGCGTACGGAGCGAAGCAGTGTGTACGAGGTGTACAGAGCATAGCTGTGTGTGTACGAAGTGTACGGAGCAGAGCTGTCTGTGTACGAGGTGTACGGAGCGGAGCCGAGTGTGTACGAGGTGTACGGAGCAGAGCCGTGTGTGTACGAGGTGTACGGAGCGGAGCCGTGTGTGTACGAGGTGTACGGAGTGGAGCCGTGTGTACGAGGTGTACGGAGTGGAGCCGTGTGTGTACGAGGTGTACGGAGAGGAGCCGCTTGTGTACGAGGTGTACGGAGCAGAGCCGTGTGTTTAAGAGGTGTACGGAGCGGAGCCGTGTGTACAAGGTGTATGGAGAGGAGCCGTAGAGGTGTACGTAGCAGAGCCATGTGTGTACGAGGTGTACGGAGCAAAGCCGTGTGTGTACGAGGTGTACGGAGCGGAGCCGTGTGTGTACGAGGTGTACGGAGCAGAGCCGTGTGTGTACAGACCGTAGCCGTTTGTGTACGAGGTGTACGGAGAGGAGCCGTGTGTGTATGAGTTGTACGGAGCGGAGCCGTGTGTGTACGAGGTGTACGGAGCAGAGCCGTGTGTGTATGGAGCAGAGCCGTGTGTGTACGGAGCGGAGCCGTGTGTGTATGGAGCGGAGCCATGTGTGTATGAGGTGTACGGAGCAGAGCCATGTGAGTACAAGGTGTACAGAGCGGAGCTGCGCGTGTATGACGTATGCGGAGCTGTGGTAGTACGACGTTTGCAGAGGCGAGCCCTGTGTGGAAGACATATGGAGCATGTGTGTACGAATGGGTGGCATTATATTTTTGAATATCCTTTTTATGTTTTAGGATGTTAGAAGTAGTAATAATCGGGTGCTGGACTCGAGTACCGAGTATAATGGAAGTCAACGGAAGACTCGAGCATTTTTCCGGAAGACCCTAAAAGGAGGGCTGTGGGGCAGGAAAAATCGCTGAAATGGATGGAAAAACTGCTCAAATGGAATGAGAACAACATGGGGAAGACGCCTGGAAGCATCTCTGACTCTCAGGTCGCTGCTGGAAAGAATGTTGTCAGAGTATTACGACACTTTGAAGGACTGACAAAATATACAAAACCAAAGATAAAATGGATTTCACAGGAAAAGATGTTAGGAAACATACTTTCCTGTATAATGACTTGCATATAAAACAAAATAAAAAAGAGAAGAAAACCCGCTACCTCCACCCCTTCATGGCTGGGCCATCTCTCACCGTATTTCCCAGTTGCCTATAACTACTGTAGAAGACATAGTAGAAGGGGAAATAAAACTCCACCCACCGGTAGTCACCAGTGTTATGGTAAATATTTATACTTTGCTTTGATTATTAGTTTAGGCAATTAAATCTGCCTATATATATCTTTTAATTTAGTCTTTTAGTATTAGTTTTATAAGTGTTATTCATAAAAGCAATAACACAGGGTGTTGTATCTGATATAGAGGGGTCTGTGTTTTTGTCTCTGAAAGTATAGTAAGCTGGTTAGAACTGGCTAGAAAGGAATTTTGACAGAATTCATAATTTATGATTTTACTTTTCCCAACTTAAATATATTCTGTCTTAGGTAATGCAAGCCATTCCCACTTTCGTTATCTCTGTGCTTGTAATAAAAACTTGTGACTGGGCTTCTGAGATTAGACAAGCCAGTACACCAAGAGAACCGGCTTGTGTGCCCTCATCTCCAATCGGTCGACTCCCTGAGGTATTGGTACTTTTGGTATTGTGGACAGGTGCCAAGACCTGGAGAATTAAATTTCCATCTCCAAAAAGCTTGTCGACAGAGGGATGCATGAAGTGCTTTAAAATTTCCTGGTAGACGGCTGCGCTGAATTTGGTCTTGATAAAACCAGAAGATGACATAGCTCCAAGTTGGAAAGCCTACCCGTGTCCAAATATATAGTGGAGAAGGCAACTCTAGCGGCGTCCCAATATATAGTGGAGGAGGCAACCCAATATAAAGCTCTGGCAAAAATTAAGAGACCACTGCATCGTTTTATAAAAATCAGCTTCTCTACATGTCTGACAGCCATTCTATTCCCGTGTCAGTTGAATTCCAACCAGAGTACACCACATTCTACTTAATGTGCTTCTGATTAGGTGATCACCTGAACCAAATCTTATTTAATGAAGGAAAGTATAAAAAACACTGCTGTGGTGTTCACAATCCTCCTGCAATGGAACAAGCTGGATGGCAAAACAAGTGCTAGTAATATCCCAAAAGTAATAGGAATGAAAAAATAAATTTTAACCATGCCAAAGGAGTTGAAAAGAAAAGTCTTGAGTGAGGAAAAGAAGGTCTGAATTCTGGCTTTATTAGCAAAGGGATACAATGAGCGTCATGTTGCCTCTATCCTTAAAATTTCTAAGACAGCAGTCCATTACAACAAGGTCAAGCAGCAGACATTGTGGACAACAAAGCTACTGATCGGCAGAGGGCGAAAACGACTCTCCATTGACCGGGATGACCGTCATCTTATTCGAATGTCACTCAGCAACACAAAGGATGACATCAAGTGACCTACAAAAGGAATGGCAAATGGCAGCTGGCGTGAAGTGCACAGCAAGAACAGTTTGTAACAGACTCCTAGAGGCAGGGCTCAAGTCATGGAAAGCTAGAAAAAAGCCTTTCATCAATGACAAGCAAAGGAGAGCCAGGCTGAAATTTGCCAAAGACCATAAGGATTGGACCTTAGATGACTGGAGTAAGGTAATCTTCTCTGATGAGGCTAATTTTCAGCTTTGACCAACACCTGGTCATCTAATGGTTAGACACAGACCTGGAGAGGCATACAAGCCACAATGTCTTGCACCCACTGTGAAATTTGCTGGAGGATCTGTGATGATCTGGGGATGCTGCAGCAAGGCTGGAATTGGGCAGGTTAATCTTTGTGAAGGACGTATGAATCAAGCCGCATACAAGGTTATCCTGGAAAAATAGTTGATTCCTTCTAATCAGGCATCAGTTCCCCAACTCTGAGGACTGGTTTTTCCAGCAGGACAATGCGCCTTGCCACACAGCTAGGTCAATCAATGTGTGGATGAAGGACCACCACATCAAATCCCTGTCATGGCCAGCCCAATCTCCAGACCTGAACCCCATTGAAAACTTCTGGAATGTAATCAAGCGGAAGATGGATAGTCACAAGCCATCAAGCAAAGAACGGCTTACATTTTTGTACCAGGAGTGGCATAAGGTCATCAAAAAGCAGTGTGAAAGACTGGTGGAAAGCATGCCAAGACGCATGAAAGCTGTGATTAAAAATCATGGTTATTCCACTAAATATTGATTTCTGAACTCTTCCTGAGTTAAAACATTAGTATTGTTGTTTCTAAATGATTATGAACTTGTGTAAGGTTCTATGTATATATTCCTGAAACTCAGTTTGTTCGTCAGCCATTTTACTTTCTGTCTTGCTGCAGCTATCTTGCCCTCAGTCAAAATGGAGTTTCCAGCTTGCATGTTCCCGCCCTGATTCTCTCCTTTGCTTCTTAAGCAGCCACAGCTGAGCAATCAGTGCTTCAGAATCTAGCCTGCAGTGAACCTGTGACTTGACTCCTGTAAGCCTTGGACCTTGTACTCCAGCTATTCCTACTGAGGAACTCTGAAGCACTTGTGGACTCTGAACCCTGCTCTTTGAAAGACCCACGTTTGCATGGACTTACGCACAAGACGCTATATGAACTGTACTACATACATTACAAGATTCTGAAGCCAAAACGTTAGTGTCTGCTGGGTCTGGAAGGCTGTGTCTGCTGTACTGTGGATATCAGACGTCCGGTTGTACTTTCTGTGATGATGTGTAGCCCTGGTGTGAAGGCACACGCAGTACCCTGGAGGATGTGTGGAGAGATAGCAGTTCAATGCTCTATACCCATTCACTCAATATACACTAGACACACCCTTAGGGTAGTGTAGTGACTCGTAGGGAGTGGTCAGTGTAGATTCGTTGAGTGATTTAGTAGTCAGTTTCCTGTCTTCGGACAGAGCAGACGTGTGGAGTCTAGCTGGGACTTGGAGGGAGGAAGCAGTCCAGCTTGGTTCTATCAGCAGTTCAGCAAGTGGAGGCCAGTAAGGGCGAGATATAGATCACCTCAGCCTGGTCAGAGCTGTACCTCACTGAAGACATTGATAAAGAAGGAAGAGTTTAGTACAGAAATACTTCAGTCTCCTGTCTCAAGGACAGTGAAGGTTCAGAGACGTGCTCCTGCCTAGAAGATTACTGAGAGTCTGGTAACTAACTCTGAAGGAAGAAAAGAAGGGAGTGATTATATGACTTTTTGCAAGTGTGAGTGTTTATGCTACAAGCGCGGACAAGGCGAAAGGCACAGTGGAAGGAATATTTAAAATTGCTTTTGGATTGGAGAAGTCCTGCACATTGTTACCGGTCACTGGGGACCGAAGGATCACTATAGTTTCAAGCTTAGTGGTAAGAAAACCAGAGGCTTACCGGACCTTAGGTCGCGGCAAGCAGCCCCTAAATAGTCGGTACGTAACTGGGGTCAGGGGGAGTGAGGACCTTGAGTCTCTGCAGGACAAGATAGGAATTCAGCTCTCTCACAGGAAGGCTCCGACCACAAAACTGACTGGGCAGTACAGCTTTGGAATAGCTGGAGTTATAGAGGGAACTACGCTTCATGCTGGTTGTACTCATCATCATTTGAAAGTAAAGGAGGCCCCTAACTTGTCCAGCTGCTATCTCGAAATACATTCTCCTTGGATCAGCCTCCCTGGGACCTGCCTTACCATCTTACAAGTAAAGGTATGGAAAGACGCTGACCGTGTGAGACTGAGTTATTTACTTGCATGCCTGCACAACCCTGCCTTAACCATCGACCTGAGGGAAGAGTCCCACCTGTAGGGGACCCGACATCTAGCTGCCTCACCATCCCCTCAGAGATCTACAGCAGCGCTGGTACAAATTACCAGAGACTACAGGTGGCGTCACGAACTGTATATAAATCTATCCCCTGTAAATATTCCCCCAACATACGCCTGACCGCCAGGGCCACAGACCGAGCCACCGCTACCTGTGACAATCCCATAGACTTCTACGGGCTCGGCTCTGAGTACCCCGTTGCCCTGGAAACCCACAATTGTGGTGCGTGGTCGAGACAATGACAGTGGTTGTGACTTCTCACAACCATTCCAGGTGAGCAATTCCCTTAAGTTTTTTCTTTTTGCAGTGTTACCACAGGTAAACACTATTGTTTTTTTTTTTCCTTTCTTTTCTCTTTTTTGTCTGCTGTAACTCTGGATATCAGATGTCTGGTTGAAACTTTCTGTGATGATAGTGGTTGTGACTTCTCACAACCATTCCAGGTGAGCAGTTCCATTAATTTTTTTTTCTCTCTGCAGTGTTGCCACAGGTGAACACTATTGTTTTTTTTCTCTCCTCTTCTTCCAGTAATCCTGTCTTAAAAGATCTGGAAAATGGAGGCCCGCATAAAGGAACTTTGCGGAGTGACTGATAATATCCTTGCAGATTTGCAGAATATAAAGACCCGTTTTACAAATCTACAGGACCTCAATAATCACAATTTGCAAGTGGTTGGACAGACTACCCAGGATTTGCGAGCCAGGATTGAGGTTCTAGAGGGGCGAGTCCAGGCTCCTGCCGTAGCCCCGAGTGCTGGGATTCCCAAGTTGCCCCCTTTTCGTTTTGGCGGTGAACGTGAGAAATTCAGGGGATTTATTAATCAATGCAATCTTTTTTTTTCTGCACATGCTTCACAATTTCCCACTGAACGATCTAAGGTGCTTACTATAATTATGTTGCTTACCAACAAGGCTTTAATGTGGGCAAACCCTCTGATTGAGACTGAGGATGATTGTTTGAATCACCTTGATGATTTTATTTCAGCCATGGGGCAGGTGTTTGATGACCCCAATCGAGGTGCAACAGCTGAAGCAGCCATGTTAGCTTTGCGCCAAGGTAAGCACTCGGTAGCTGAATATGCCTTGGATTTCAGGAGATGGGCTCTTGATACCACCTGGGACAGTTCGCCAAAAAATCTATTTTTCGAAAGGGGTTATCTCCACTGATTAAGGATGAACTTGCTCGTGCCGACCCTCCCACTGCGTTAGGTGACTTTATTAACTACTGCATCCGTATTGATACTCGTCTGACTGAACGCAGGCAAGAGAGATGGTTCGAAAGCAATCGTACTAACCTTTATCTACCTTCCTCTCCAGCTAAGGAACCTTTGAGTAGGATTACACGGGAACCTGAACCTGAACCCATGCAGGTAGACTCTTTACAATGACGGGTTAATGATGCACGCAAGGAACATCGTTTTAAGGAGAATCTATGTTTCTATTGTGGTAAGTCAGGGCACTTCATTATAAACTGCCCCAGCCGTTCTCGTAAGACTACTGTAGCACTCATTCATTGTGAGTGTTGCGAGAGGGGATCTGTCAGGTCCGAGCCTCAGGCTCCAGAGAGATCTGCAGCAACAGATCTTGATTTCTCGGACTTAAACTCCGTTACCTCTGAGGACGTTGACTGTGTAAACGCTGCCATTTTTCAAGTTTCCTCAGCGGTGTCCCAGCTGAGTTGTAAGAAAAACAATTCTCATTGCTTTCTTTCCATCAAACTCTGGGTTGACTCAGCTTGGGTGTCTAGCTCTGCTATGATCGACTCAGGGGCAAGTGGAAATTTTATGGATGTCTCCTTTGCTCTGAAACAGGGAATACGTTCAGTGAAGAAGGCTACTCCAGTACAGATGGAAACTGTGGATGGCTCCCTGCTGACCTCTGGACCAGTGGATCAGGAAACAGAGCCTTTGAGGGTTCTTATGGGTAAAGATCATCAAGAGAAACTGTCCTTTATGCTTATCTCTTCTCCCCACTTTCCCATTATTCTAGGGCTACCATGGCTGCAGGCTCAGAATCCTACCATTAACTGGGAGACCAAGGAATTACACTTTCCAGAGAAACAGATGAGTCCAAAAGTTTCAGCTTGCTCTGTTCCTAAAGGAATCATGTCAGTCCCTGAACTACCAGCTGTATACCAGGACTATGTGGATTTATGTGACAAGAAGAACGCTGACCAGCTTCCTCCTCACCGTCCATATGATTGTCCAATTGAATTATTGCCTGGAGCAGAGATACCTTTTGGTAAGATCTACCCCCTGGCGGGCCCGAGCTAAAGGCTTTAAAGGATTACATAGATGAAAATCTAGCCAAGGGCTTCATACGCCCCTCTTCATCTCCTGCAGGTGCACCCATCTTCTTTGTAAAGAAGAAAGATGGATCTCTGAGACCATGCGTAGACTATAGGGAACTCAATAAGGTTACTATTAGAAACCGTTATCCATTGCCTTTAATCCCTGAGTTATTGGAGAGAGTGCGACATGCCAAAATTTTTTCTAAACTAGATCTTCGTGGGGCCTATAACTTAGTCCGTTTTAGACCTGGGGATGAATGGAAGACTGCATTCAGGTCACGCTATGGACACTTTGAATATCTAGTTATGCCTTTTGGTCTGAGTACCGCCCCAGCCACTTTCCAACACTTGGTGAATGACATCTTCAGGGATCTCCTAGATACATTCGTGGTAATTTATTTGGATGATATTCTAATTTTTTCTAACTCCACAGAGGAACATCATGGACATGTGAGAATGGTCTTGGAACGTCTAAGACAAAATCATCTTTACATCAAACTTGAAAAGTGTGAATTCCATAGGACCGAAATTCAATTTCTGGGGTATGTACTGTCTACACAAGGAATTAGTATGGATGGAAGCAAAACCCAAGCCATCAAGGATTGGCCAAGTCCTAGAAATGTGAAGGAGGTACAGCGCTTCATCGGGTTTGCCAACTTCTATAGACGTTTCATTAGAAATTTCTCTGAGGTAGTGTCACCTATCACTCAACTTACCCGGAAAGAGTCTAGGTTTTCCTGGACTCCCCAAGCCCAGGAAGCATTTTCCCATCTAAAAGATAAATTTACCACTGCACCTATCCTAGTACATCCCAACCCCGAGCTTGCCTTCATAATAGAGGTGGATGCTTCAGACTGTGCCGTTGGAGCTATACTCTCTCAGAGAACAGGTGAGAAGAATGTCTTGCATCCTGTGCCTTCTTTTCCCAGCAGTTGTCTTCGGCTGAGAGGAACTACGATGTGGGCAATAGAGAGTTGTTGGCCATTATTGCCGCTTTCAAAGAATGGAGACACCTTCTTCAGGGAGCTGCACAGCAAATAGTCGTCCTGACAGACCATCGTAACCTTGAGTTTATCAGGTCGGCTAAGTGCCTGACTCCTCGCCAGGCTCGCTGGAATCTTTTCTTAAACCAATTTAATTTTATCATCTCTTATAGACCAGGATCGCGCAATGGAAAGGTTGATGCACTCTCTAGGATTTACTCAGCAGAGACACGTCCAATTACTCCTCCTAAGACTATTCTTCCTGACTCTAGATTCCTAGGAGTAATTCATAATCAAGACCTACTTAAGGACATCAAGGAAGCATACCATGCGGATTCCTTTTTGGCACAACCCCCAAGGGACGTAAGTCTTGTCTTTAAGAATGGTGTGTGGATTCAGGGACAACGTCTGTATATTCCTGAAACAGTCAGATTAAGAGTATTGCAACTCATTCACGATTCCAAGATAGCTGGGCATAGAGGAATTCTAAAGACACAGGAATTTCTTTCTCGTTTCTTTTGGTGGCCCACTTGCAGGAAGGATGTTTTGAATTATGTCACTTCATGTGAGGTCTGTGCAAGATGCAAAACACCTCGCTCCTCACCAACTGGTCTGTTACAGCCTCTTCCCACCCCGTCCCGCCCATTTCTATGGACTTCATTGTGGAGTTACCAACCTCTCAGGGAAGAACACCATTCTAGTGGTGGTTGACCGTCTAACAAAGGCAGCTCATTTTATCCCTTGTGTCGGCTTACCCACTGCAAAACAGACATCAGATTTGATGATTAAAGATGTGTTTCGCTTACATGGTGTACCGGATGAGGTTATTTCGGATCGAGGGGTGCAATTCACTTCTAGGTTTTGGCAAAATTTCTGTGCAGCATTGGACATTAAAGTAAACCTTTCTTCTGCTTTTCATCCCCAGACTAATGGACAGACCGAACGAACCAATCAAACCCTGGAGCAGTATCTCCGCTGCTTTATCTGCCACCTACAGGATGATTGGGTGGATCTACTTCCATTAGCTGAGTTCTCGTATAACAACTCTCAGAGTGCCTCCACTAAACAGTCTCCTTTTTACTCTAATCTAGGTTATCATCCTAACATTCTACCACGATTTCCCATAGAAACGCCTTTACCAGCAGTGGCTGAAAGAATCACGTCTTTACAGAAGAATATGGATCTTCTAAAGGAAAATCTGGAATCGGCTCAAGAAAGGTACAAGAAAGCAGCAGATAAATTTCGTAAACCTGCACCAGCTTTCAAGGTAGGAGACTTGGTCTGGCTGTCAACCAGAAATCTTAAGTTAAGGATTCCATCGTCTAAGTTGGGACATAAGTACATTGGACCCTATAAAATCAGTAAAATTATAAGTGCCGTTGCTTGTCGTCTTCAACTGCCCAGAACTATGAGAATCCACCCTGTCTTTCATGTATCCCTACTAAAGGCTGCGACACCCAATACGTTTCCTGGACGTTCCTCTCCTTGCCCTGACCCAGTGCTAGTCGATGGTCAGGAAGAATTTGTGGTGGAAAGGATTTTAGATTCCAGGTTGTATAGAAATCAGTTACAATATCTGATTAAATGGCAGGGCTACCCAGTGGAGGACAACTCATGGGAACCGGTCAATAACGTTAATGCTCCTCGCTTGCTCCGTCAGTTTCATCAGAGGTACCCACACAAGCCTGGTCTGAGGTCATCCGGAGGTTGTCCTTAAGGGGGGAGTAATGTAAGGTTCTATGTATATATTCCTGAAACTCAGTTTGTTCGTCAGCCATTTTACTTTCTGTCTTGCTGCAGCTATCTTGCCCTCAGTCAAAATGGAGTTTCCAGCTTGCATGTTCCCGCCCTGATTCTCTCCTTTGCTTCTTAAGCAGCCACAGCTGAGCAATCAGTGCTTCAGAATCTAGCCTGCAGTGAACCTGTGACTTGACTCCTGTAAGCCTTGGACCTTGTACTCCAGCTATTCCTACTGAGGAACTCTGAAGCACTTGTGGACTCTGAACCCTGCTCTTTGAAAGACCCACGTTTGCATGGACTTACGCACAAGACGCTATATGAACTGTACTACATACATTACAACTTGTTTTCTTAGCATTATTTGAGGTCTGCAAACACTGCATTTTTTTGTTATTTTGACCATTTCTCATTTTCTGAAAATAAATACAAAATGTATTGCTTGGAGACATGTTGTCAGTAGTTTATAGAATAAAAGAGCAATTTACATTTTACTCAAAAATATACCTTTAAAGAGAAAAATGAGAGAAACTGAAAATTTTTAGTGGTCTCTTAATTTTTGCCAGAGCTGTATAGTGGAGGAGGCAACCCTACAGGCGTCCCAATATATAGTGGAGGAGGCAACCCTACAGGCGCCCCAATATATAGGGGAAGAGGAAACCCTACAGATGTCCAAATATATAGTGGAGGAGGCAACCCTACAGACGTCCCACTATATAGTGGAGGCAATCCTACAGACATCCCAATATATAGTGGAGGAGGCAATCCTACAGACATCCCAATATATAGTGGAGGAGGCAATCCTACTGGCATCCCAATATATAGTGGAGGAGGCAATACTACAGACATCCCAATATATAGTGGAGAAGGCAACCCTATCAGCGTCCCAATATATTGTGGAGGAGGCAACATACCAGAGTCTCAATATATAGAGGAGGCAACCCTCCCGGCGTCCCAATATATAATGGAGGAGGCAACCCTACCGGCGTCCCAATACATAATTGAGTCAACCCTACAGGCGTCACAATATATAGTGCAGGAGGCAACCCTACTGACGTCCCAATATACTGTGGAGGAGGCAACCCTACCGATGTCACAATATTATAGTGGAGAAGGCAACCCTAACGGCGTCCCAATATATTGTGGAGGAGGCAACCATACCGACGTCTCAATATATGGTGGAGGAGGCAACCCTGCCTGTGGAAATCTATTGGAGAAGGCAGCCGCTGCTCCTCCTCCCACTATTTGGCGCAATCAACTGTGATAGACGGGATGATGTCACTACATTGCTTCTGCTGTGCAGAACGTGAGTGCACACAGGAAAGACAGGTGCAGAGCACCAGGAGAATGGGAACAAGGTATTTTTTTGTGTGGATGTGTGGGGTCTCATCAGTATATTGGGGGGCTGTGTGTGGGGGCTCATACTGTATATAAGTGGCTGTGTGTGTGGTGGCTCATACTATACAGGGGGACTCTGGTGACCATACTACTGTATGGGGTATTGTGAAGGATAATACTGTGTATAGGAGCCCATGTGAACCAATATACCATGTGTGGGGTGCTGTGAGGACAGTAATACCGTGTGCGGCTGACTGTGAGGACCATCCTGTGTGTGAGGAGGGCTATGAGGACCATTATTACTGTCTCTGGGGAGCTGTGATAACCATCAAACCATGTATGGGGGTGCTGTGAGATCCATCATACTATGATGCCACTGTTTGGGGCAATCAAATTATGTTAGGGAGCAGTGGGGCATCGTACTGTGTGTGGATGGCATCTGTGGAGGTATCGTACATTGTGGTGGCATTGTACTGTGTGTGGTGGCATGGTACTGTGTGTGGCTGGGGCTGTGGGGGCATCGTATGTTGTGGTGGCATTGTACTGTGTATGGGGTCATTGTACTGTGTTTGGCTGGGGCAGTGGAGGCATCGTACTTTGTGGTAGCATTGTACTGTGTGGGGACATCATTTTTTGTGTGAGGCATTGTACATTGTGGTGGCATTGTACTGTGGGTGGGGGCATCATACTGTGTGTGGCTGGGGCTGTGGGTGCATGGTACATTGTGTGGGCACTGTACTGGGTGTGTGGGCACCGTACATTGTGTGGCTGGGGCTGTGGAGGCATCGTACGTTGTGGTGGCATTGTAATGTGTGTGGGGGCATTGCACTGTGTGTGGCTGTGGGGGGCATTGCACTGTGTGTGGAGGCATTGTACTGTGTGTGGCTGGGGCTGTTGAGCATCGTACGTTGTGGGGACATTGTACTGTGTGAGAGGGCTGTGGGGGCATCTTACTGTGTTTAGCTGTTTATCAAGGTACAATGGCCGAATAAGGGCTCGGACTCTATGCACAGTGCCTTACCCACACTGGCGGTATATACCCTTTAGTACACCTATTCTTTACCTAATCCTCCTTTAGGGTAAGTTCACATTAGGCATTTTTTCAGCGTTTTTTTTTTTTAAATGCTGAAAGAAGTGACATGCTCTTTGTCCAAGAAAAACATGCAAAGCAAAAAATACTGATGACAAAAAAAACAATGTGTGTGCATCAGATTTCTGAAGTCTCATAGGCTTTGCTGGTACTGTAAAAAGCAGCTCAAAAATAGCATTGAAAAAAACACATTAAAAAATGCAGCAAAAATGCCTCGAGTAAACTTTGCCTTAGACTTCCTGGTGCAACAAAGTCTATTCAGTTACACCTTTCCTGACTTACATTTACTACTCCCTGGTTCAAAATTTGCACAATACTCCTTTCCTGTTGGATTTAGCCAGCGGCTACTGGCAAGTACCGATGTCGGAGCAGGATCGGGCAAAGACAGCCTTATAACTTCCTATGGGACTGTAAGAATTCAACTGGATGCTGTTCAGTTTGGCCAATGCCCCAGGAACGTTTCAAAGATTGATGGAAAGGTGTCTAGGTGATTTAAACTTTGAAGCCATGCTCATCTATTTAGACATCATAGTTTATGCTGCTTCATTTGAGGACCATCTGCGAAGACTGGAACAGGTGTTGAATCTCCTCAAAGACTCGGACTAAAAGTGAAGCCTCAGAAATGTCATCAGTTTCGCACTCAAATCGAGGACTTGGTTCATGTAGTTTCTGCTGAAGGGGTGAAACCATCCCAAGAAAAAATTGCTGCAGTACAGGATTGGCCTACCTCAACAACGTTGAAGGACGTCCAGGCATTCTTGGGGCTGACCGGGTTTTATAGGCGTTTCGTGAAGAATTTTACCCTCATAGTGAACCCGCTGTTAGAACTCTTAAAGGGAGTACCCTCAGGAGCCAAGAACTGGACTATTCGTTGGGAAGAACGTCGTGAGAAGGCATTTCAGGAACTGAAAAAAGCATTGACTGAAGCACCTGTATTGACTTCTCTCAAACCGTTCATTCTCCACACCGACGGAAGCTTGCATGAACTTGGGGCTGTGTTGTCGCAGATGCAGGACGGGAGAGAGAAGGTGATCGCTTATGCGAGTCGGTCCCTTCATGATTCTGAACGAATTCCCGACAATAACAGTTCCTTCAAGCTAGAGCTGCTGGCGTTGGTGTGGGCTATGACAGAGAAGTTTGCGTAATACCTGTCTGGGTCTGAAGTACTGGTGTGCACTGATAACCACCCTCTAGCTCATATGGAAAATGTGAAACTAGGAGATCTGGATCAATGATGGGTGGCTAGAATGGTAAAGTTTCGATATAGAATTGCCTACAAACGAGGGGCTGAGAATACTCATGCGTTTCCCAGGTGAAACTGGGAAACCTGGATGAAACAGAGATGAGGAATTAGAAGATGAGGAGATTCCCAATTTCCGAGATTCTGCCAGGACGGTGGTAGCTACACAGGAACAGGTGCAGGTGTTGGCCAGGGATGGAGTCTTGGGACGTTCCTGTGATGAGTGTGTTGTTACAGCAGGAAGATGGAGAGCTTGCCCAACTGAGACAGTGGGTGACGTCCAAGCAACTCCCCAGTCAAGGAAAGAGAAATGCCCTATCCTCAGAGACTCTGCGGATCCTTCGACAGTGGGAAAGACTTCATATGAGAAATGGACTGCTGTATCGAAAGGTCCAACTACAACGGGAGCTAGGTGTCACCTGGCAAGTGATTATTCTGGAGACGCTGTTACCTAAGGTGGCCACAGAAGTGCATGAAAAGGGAGCACACTTCGGCCAAGAGAAAATCTTTCAGTAGGGTATGCAGGAGTTGTAAGTTGGCAAAACCCCCCGAACAAAGAGCTCCCACACAAACCATTGTGACTTCTGCTCCCCTGGAGGTGCTAACGATAGACTACCTGACTATTGGACAGGCACATCAAGGGTATAATCATTGCCTGGTAATGATGGATCACTTCATGAAGTTCGCTGTCGTGACCCCAACACGAGATCAGACTGCCGAATCTGCCGCGCATGCCATCTGTAAGAATTTCATCCAAGTCTACGGCTGCCCCAAACAAATTCATTTTGACCAGGTGGCCTGTTTTCTAGGAAAAGTAATGGAAGAATTACACCGCCTGTAACAGATTGAGAAGTCTCGCACAACACCGTATCATCCTCAGGGAAATGAAGCCTGTGAGTGGTTCAACTGCACTCTAATTCAAATGCTGAGAACACTGGTAGAAGACCGTAAAGCCCGATAGCACAAGTTTGTAGCTGAATTCATGTGGGTGTACAACAACCGAACATATCGAACCACCGGTTACACTCCATATACCTTGCTATTTGGTCGTTTAGGAAAAGAGATCAGCAAGCTGGAGCTGGACCCAGAGGAGGACTACCCATGGACACCCCCGTCCACCTGGGTTCGTGAACACCCCCGTCCACCTGGGTTCGTGAACACCACCACCATCATTTACAGACTTTGCATTGCCTGGTTTCAAGAGTTAGAGCATGCAGAAAGAACTCCGCTGCGGGCAACAGATCTTCAAGTTGGGGACCATGTACTGGTATGAGAGAAACATCCGCAAGACAAATTGGAGAACCAGCGGGAGAGAAACCCTAGTGAAACGGCAAATCAACCCTAAAGGACCCGTGTACGAAATTCAGCCTGAAGGGAGAGACAACTCCGCCAATCGTATAGTTCACCGAAATATGCTTCTGCCCTGTCTGTCAAAGTATCCTACCCAAGTTGAAGAGGTGCAACATGCTCCTGAAATATCTCCACAAGTTGTAGTAGATTGCGAAGAGGAAGAAAGTCCTGGATGGCCACCCAAAGATTTACGGGAGGGACAACTACCAGCAGTTCTCGAAGAGTCGGCCCCAGCGGAAGTGGACGTGTTGCTGTTATGAACTGCTACAAGCACTAAGGAAAGATGGGAACTCTGTCCCTACAATAAAACTGAGCTTGATCCCTACGATGTAACGGGGAACCTGATCCTGCGACCAGACCCGCTAAAGTCCTCAGCTAGTCTGAACGAAGACCTATAGTTGCGAGGAAGGAATCCCTACAAGATCTAGGGACTGGGAGAAAAGGTGGACACCTCCTAACAGAAATTGTAGCAGGGAAAATTAAACAGAAAACAAATTACTACAAGATCCTAAGATTAAGCAAAACTGACAGAGTAAGGCACCTAAGCACCCGGCTAGCTTAAGAGTAGATAATACAATGAAGTCCAGCAAAGCCAGAAGGGCGGAGCCAGACTAAATAGGGAAAAAAGGTCATGTGACCAGCAAACTGAAACAAAATCTAACAAGAGGGTTCTAACAGTACCCTCCCTTCTAAGAGGATCCTCCGGATCCCCTAAGACTTAGGCTTATCCGGAAACCTCTTGTGAAACGCTCTGACAAGTCTAGACGCAGAAACATCATCCGCCCTCACCCATGAATTATCCTCGGGTCCATAACCCTTCCAAGCGACGAGGTACTGCAAACCCCCTCTATACCGTCTAGAATTTAGGATGCGGGAAATCTCATATTGCCCGTCCTCCACCACCAGGGGAACAGTGGCCGAGACGTCTCCATCTGAGACCTCAGCTTTTTTCAAGAGAGAAACATGAAACACCGGATTAATCTTCCAGGAGGTGGGAAGCTCCAACTTAACAGCAGATTGGTTAATAAACTGAAGCACCTTAAAGGGCCCTACAAACTTGGGACCCAATTTCTTAGACGGAATCCTCAAGCGCAGATTCTTAGAGGACAACCAGACCATGTCACCAATAGCAAACAAAACCTCTTGTCGTTTTATATCAAAATACACTTTGGATCTTTTGTTAGCCTCCTGAAGATTACCACGCACATCAGTCCAAACTCTCTCCAACACACCAGAAAAATTCTCCTCTTCAGGTACAGCCGATCCCAACTTGGAAAATGACCCAAAAGACGGATGTCTCCCAGTACAACAAAAAAAAGGCGAACAACCAGCAGAAGCGGATGTATGGTTGTTAAGAGCAAACTCAGCAAGTGGCAGAAACTCAGACCACCCCTCTTGATTATCAGTCACAAAACAACGCAAGAACTGCTCAACATCCTGGTTTTTCCTTTCTGTCTGGCCATTAGACTCAGGATGATATCCGCATGAAAACGACAAATGAACTCCCAACCTGTCACAAAAGGCGCGCCAAAAACGAGCCACAAACTGAGGTCCCCTATCAGAAACAATGTCAGTAGGAACACCATGTAGTCTGACTATTTCCTTGACAAAGGCCTTAGCGAGAGTCTTAGCGCAGGGCAATTTGATGAAAGGAACCAAGTGACACATCTTGCTAAAACGGTCCACGACCACCCAGATGACAGTGAAACCCTCAGAGGGGGGAAGGTCAGTAATAAAGTCCATAGCCAAATGTGTCCAAGGTGCACTAGGGACCTCCAGAGGGCAAAGCAACCCTGCAGCAGGAGTATGAGAAGACTTAGATCTAGCACACACAGTGCATTGACGCACCCACTTAATGACTTCCTTCTGCCATCCAGGCCACCAAAAGCTGCGACCCACAAGTCTCTTGGTCTCAGAGATTCCAGGATGACCTGCCAACCGAGAGTCATGACATTCAACAAACAAATCTCTCCTCAGGGTACCAGGCACAAACAACCTCCCATGCGGCGTGTTAGATGGGGCATTCTCCTGTGCTTTAAGAATCTCATCTTCCAACACGGAGTCCAAAACCGCAATAACAACCCCCTCTTGCAAAATGTTTTCCTCCTCCTCAGTACCCACCATAGGAGAAAAGCTGCGAGACAAAGCATCAGCTTTAACATTTTTAGTACCTGGGATGTAAGTAACGGTAAAATTAAAGCGTGAGAAAAACAGTGCCCACTTAGCCTGACGGGCATTCAAGCGTTTGGCAGCATCAAGGTAGATCAGATTTTTATGATCGGTGAAGACTTGAACGGGAAATTCCGCTCCCTCCAAAAAATGACGCCAGTGTTCAAATGCGAGTTTAATTGCCAACAATTCCTGATTACCGATATCATAATTTAGTTCAGACTCAGAAAATTTCTTTGAAAAAAAAGCACAGGGATGTACTCCATCCGTCTTTTCCTGAGACAACACCGCGCCGACCTCCACAGAAGAAGCATCAACCTCAACCAAAAATGGTTTAGTCACATCAGGCTGCGTAAGGATGGGAGCAGAGCTGAACCTCTCCTTTAGCAACACAAAAGCCTCAATGGCCTCAGTAGTCCACTGAACCGCATCAGCACCTTTCCTGGTGAGATCGGTCAGAGGTTTGGCAATCACAGAAAATTTTTTTATGAATTTTCTATAATAATTGGCGAACCCCAAAAACCTCTGTATTGATTTCACACCAATAGGTCTAAGCCAATCCTGCACAGCTTGCACTTTCACAGGGTCCATCTCAAAACCTTCACTGGAGACAATGTAGCCCAAAAAACTAAGTCTCTGTACAGCGAACTCACATTTTTCTAGTTTGGCAAAAAGTGAATTATCACTCAGTAACTGTAATACTTCACGCACACTCCTCCAATGAGACTCCAAATCCGGTGAATAAATCAAAATGTCATCCAAATACACAACCACACTTCTGCCGATCAAAGGTCTAAGGATGTCATTAATAAGATTCTGAAAAAATGCCGGAGCACTGGAAAGTCCAAAAGGCATGACCAGATTCTCAAAATGACCCAGTGGAGTGTTAAACGCAGTCTTCCATTCATCCCCCTCCTTCATGCACAACAAATTGTATGCCCCTCGAAGATCAATTTTCGAGAACCACTTGGCCCCCACTAACTGATTAAACAAATCAGGAATCAATGGCAGTGGGTAAGGATTGCGTACAGTAATCTTATTAATCTCACGAAAGTCTAGACAAGGCCGTAAACCGCCGTCCTTTTTTTTAACAAAAAAAATCCAACCGCCACAGGAGACTTGGAAGGCCTAATGTGACCGGCGGCCAAGCTTGTCTGTATGTATTCCTCCAAAGCCTTTCTCTCAGGAATAGTTAAATTAAATAAACGACTTTTAGGAAGAGTTGCTCCAGGGACAAATTCAATCGCACAATCATAATCTCTATGAGGAGGCAATACCTGCGATTCCTTATCAGAAAAAACTTTCCAAAAATCCTGAATAGGTACAGGTAATTCCCCCTTAACTACAGCAGCAATACGCCCGTTACAACACTTGTCATAACACTTAGGACTCCAGGACTTAATTTCATTGGTAGACCAATCCAGTACCGGATTGTGCAATTTTAACCAGGGTAACCCCAAAATCACCGGTGAGGGCAAATTATTCAAAACTACCAAATCCAAATTCTCTTTATGAACACCATTAATAGTAAGAGGAAATTCACAGATATGGTGAGTAACATTTTTCAAGGGAGAGCCATCCACAGACACCACATTAATAGGAGAAGACAGAAGTTTGGGTTTTAATTTTAGTTTTTCCAAAAATTTCCCATCAATCACATTGAGAGTTGAAAAACAATCCACAAATACCCGAAACTCCATTAATTCCTCCTCAACACCAGTGGTAGCAGAAAGAAAGACACCTTTATTGTTTAAACAAGCTATACGGGTGACACTGACCTCATTTTTTTTTTTTCTCTTTATTCATTCGAAGCGCACAGTTCTTAATGAAATGCTCAGATTTACCACAGTAGAAACACAAACCTTGAGCAAATCTGCGTTCTTTTTCCCGAGAGTGAGGTGCCATTGCTCCAATTTCCATCGGCTCTGCAATGTCAGTACATTCCTTCTCCAAACCTGGAGCTGACAAAGCAGACTTACTCTCATTAACCCTTGCACGCAGTCTCCTATCCACCCGTATGGCTAATTGCATTGCCTCTTGCAAGTTACCAGGTATGGGATAAGCAATCAGCAAATCTTTAACCCTTTCACTTAATCCTGCAAGAAATAAACTTTTCAAAGCTGAATCGTTCCAGCCCACCTGAGTGGACCACCTACGGAAGTGAGTACAATATTTTTCCACATTACCCGATCCCTGTCCCAAACGTCTCAACTCTGTCTCAGCTGATGAAACACGATCCGGATCGTCATACAACAACCCCAAAGCAGAAAAAAAAACATCCACTGATCCAAAGCATGGATCACTAGGCTGCAGAGAAAAGGCCCAGTCCTGAGGTTCTTTGCGCAAAAGTGACATTATAAACCCTATGCGCTGTGATTCATCACCAGAGGATCTGGGTCTCAAACGAAAATACAACAAGCAAGCATTTTTAAAAGAAAAAAAATCTTGTTGTTCACCAAAAAATAAATCAGGCAAACGTACCTTTGGCTCCACGAAATGTGCTCCAGAACAACTACTCACGTGTTGCTGGATTTCAGCCACCTCCAGAGAGAGACCCTGCAGGTGTTCAGCCAAATCCCGAACCGACACCATGATGAAAACCGAAAATCTTTCCTTAGAGATTTTTTTTTATTTCTTGGCTGGACTTACTGTTATGAACTGCTACAAGCACTAAGGAAAGATGGGAACTCTGTCCCTACAATAAAACTGAGCTTGATCCCTACGATGTAACGGGGAACCTGATCCTGCGACCAGACCCGCTAAAGTCCTCAGCTAGTCTGAACGAAGACCTATATTTGCGAGGAAGGAATCCCTACAAGATCTAGGGACTGGGAGAAAAGGTGGACACCTCCTAACAGAAATTGTAGCAGGGAAAATTAAACAGAAAACAAATTACTACGAGATCCTAAGATTAAGCAAAACTGACAGAGTAAGGCACCTAAGCACCCGGCTAGCTTAAGAGTAGATAATACAATGAAGTCCAGCAAAGCCAGAAGGGCGGAGCCAGACTAAATAGGGAAAAAAGGTCATGTGACCAGCAAACTGAAACAAAATCTAACAAGAGGGTTCTAACAGTTGCCACTATCTCCGGTGCAGCCTGACTCGACCACCCAAGGTGACTCAACTACTGCTTCTGACTTACAGCGCTCCAAATGACCAACAGCTGGAATACCCCCAAACGTTACAACCAGGATCAATTTATTTGGCAGCAAACTGTCAAAGGAAGAAAAGATTGCCAACGGGTTTTACAAGAACACTCGCCCGTAGAATGGCGAGCAAAAGGAGAGGGGGAGTGCAGGAAGATGGACCGGGCCGGTGGTACCTCATTCGCGTCGCTACTGGAACTATCGGGGCTGTGACCACTGTTGCCGGGGGGAGCTTTCTGACCCGGACAGACCTTTGCACATGACTGTAGGGGGCGGGTCTGATATAAAAGGGACGGTGCGTGGGAAAGCTTGGCCATGAAAAGATTTGCATACTGTGGAGCCATTTTACTTCCCATAGCTTTGCCAGTCTCCTGTAAATAGATCTTGTTGTCAAATTCAAAGTAATTGTGGGTGAGGATGAATTTTGTGAGTTTCACCACAGAATCAGCATCATTCTCTGTGTTTTCCATGAAGTCTTTGCAGGCATTTAATCTATCCTGGTGTGGGATATTAGAGTACAAAGATTCCACATCCATGGTGGCCAGGATGGTTCCTTTTGGTAGGGGACCTATTGCCGCTAGTTTATTCAGTAGGTCAGTTGTGTCCTGAATGTAGCTGGGTGTATCCTTTACCAGGGGTGTAAGAATGCCCTCTACCCATCCAGATACCTGCTCAGTAAGGGTGTCCACACATGAAATAATCGGCCTCCCTGGATTTCCAGCTTTGTGGATTTTGGGAAGCATGTAGAATGTCCCTGTTCTTGGACTCTCTGGTATCAGGTCATCGGCTCTTAAGGATTTGTCAGGCAGACAAGATACCAACTTGCTTAGTTCCTTGTAATAGTCCTGTGTAGGGTCCGACTCCAGTTTTCTGTAGTAGCATGTGTCCGTAAGTTGTCTGTTTGCTTACTTCATATAGTCTGATGTGTTCATCATGACTATTGCACCTCCCTTGTCAGCAGGTTTAATGATGATTTCTTTGTTGGTTTTCAGAGACTGTATAGCCTTTCTCTCCTGGGCACTGATGTTGGATGCTTGTCTCCTGTTGGTGTCTATGATGGTGGATTTTATCAAATATCTGAATGAGTCTATATATTTATCCAAATGAGGGTTGCGTCCAGGAGGAGTTGTCCAGTCTGACCTCTTCTTGTTTGTTGGGATCCCTTTTCCTTCAGTCCGAGTGTTTTCTGAATCTTCTGTATCATTGAAGTATTCCCTTAGGCGCAGTTTCCCACCATCAATTTAACACTCAACTACTCCAGCACGGAAATTAACTTTTTGGACACCATCATTAAACTGAAGGACAACGAAATAGAGACATCCCTGTATCAGAAGCCAATCGACCGTCCAACATACCTTAAATGGGACAGCTTCCATCCAAAACACATAAAAAACTCCATTGTGTACAGCCAAGCCATCAGATACAACCGTATATGTTCCAACCCCATGGATAGAGATGAACAACTTGGTCGCCTTAGAAAGACCTTTTTAAATCAGGGCTACCATCCAAGAACAATTGAAAACCAAATTACAAGAGCCACCAGAATATCAAGGAATCACCTGCTACATTACAAAACTAAAGAAGAAAATAACCGGGTGCCTCTAGTGGTCACCTACAATCCAAATCTGGAGGTGCTAAGGGGAGCTGCACTACAGTCATGGCCAAAAGTTTTGAGAATGACACAAATATTAATTTTTACAAAGTCTACTGCTTCACTTTTTCTAATGGCAATTTGCATATACTCCAGAATGTTATAAAGAGTGATCAGCAATTACTTGCAAAGTCAATATTTGGCTAGAAAATGAACTTTATCCCCCAAAACACATTTCAACATCATTGCGGCCCTGCCTTAAAAGGACCAGCTAACCTCTTTTCAGTGATTGCTCCAAACACAGGTTTGGGTGTTGATGAGGACATGGCTGGAGATCAATCTGTCATGATTAAGTAAGAATGACACCACTGGACACTTTAAAAGGAGGCTGGTGCTTGGCATCATTGTTTCTCTTCTGTTAACCATGGTTATCTCTAAAGAAACACGTGCAGTCATCATTGCAATGCACAAAAATGGCCTAACAGGGAAGAGTATCGCAGCTAGAAAGATTGCACCTCAGTCAACAATCTATCGCATCATCAAGAACTTCAAGGAGAGAGGTTCCATTGTTGCCAAAAAGGCTTCAGGGCGCCCAAGAAAGACCAGCAAGCGCCAGGACCGTCTCTTAAAAGTGTTTCAGCTGCGGGATCGGGCTACCAGCAGTGCAGAGCTTGCTCAGGAATGGCAGCAGGCAGGTGTGAGTGCATCTGCACGCACTGTGAGGCGGAGACTCTTGGAGCAAGGCCTGGTCTCAAGGAGGGCAGCAAAGAAGCCACTTCTCTCCAGAAAAAACATCATGGACAGACTGATATTCTGCAAAAGGTACAGGCAGTGGACTGCTGAGGACTGGGGTAAAGTTATTTTCTCTGATGAATCCCCTTTTCGATTGTTTGGGACATCAGGAAAACTCCTCATTCGGAGAAGACAAGGTGAGCGCTACCACCAGTCTTGTCTCATGCCAACTGTTAAGCATCCTAAAACCATTCATGTGTGGGGTTGCTTCTCAGCCAAGGGAATCGGCTCCCTCACAGTCTTGCCTAAAAACACAGCCATGAATAAAGAATGGTACCAGAATGTCCTCCAAGAGCAACTTTTCCCAACCCTCCAAGAGCAGTTTGGCAATCAACAATGCCTTTTCCAGCATGATGGAGCACCTTGCCATAAAGCAAAGGTGATAATTAAATGGCTCAGGGAACAAAACATAGAGATTTTGGGTCCATGGCCTGGAAACTCCCCAGATCTTAATCCCATTGAGAACTTGTGGTCAATCATCAAGAGACGGGTGGACAAACAAAAACCTAAAAATTCTGACAAAATGAAAGCATTGTTTGTGCAAGAATGGACTGCTATCAGTCAGGATTTGGTCCAGAAGTTGATTGAGAGCATGCCAGGGAGAATTGCAGAGGTCCTGAAGAAGAAGGGTCAACACTGCAAATATTGACTTGCTGCATTAACTCATTCTAACTGTCAATATAAGCTTTTGTTACTCATATGTTTGCAATTATATTTCTGCCTGTGATAAAAACATCTGTCAAACACACATAAAAACCAGAGGGCAGCAGATCATGTGAAAATATAATATTTGTGTCATTCTCAAAATTTTGGCCATGACTGTACAACCTCTACTACAAAAAGATGCTCGATTACTATCCATATTTCCAGACCCCCCACTACTGTGTTTTAGGCAGCCCCCAAATCTAAGAAGCATCATTGTCAGAAGTTCCCTGTCCTCCCCAACAGCTGCAGGAACCTTTCCTTGCAACAAGAAGAAATGCAAAACCTGTCCATTTATAATGACCATGGACAAGATAAAGATCCCCAACTCACATCAGGACTACAAGATACCAGGTACTTTCAGCTGCATCACATCTAAAGTGGTGTACCTAATTATATGTACTAAATGTCCAACTGGGGGTCTGTATGTGGGAGAGACAGGGCAAAAACTGAGAACAAGGATGAATTCTCATCGCCACACAATAAGAGAAAAAAGAATGGATCTACCTGTGGCAAAACACTTTTCTTCCCCTGGTCATAGCATGTGGGATATGAAATTACTTGTATTGAAAGGTGATTTCACATCTCAGAGACATAGGAGAGTTTGCGAATACAAACTGATGGTGACCTTTGACACTCTTAATGCTGGAATGAACCTGTCACATGGATTTATGACGTTATACATCAATTAAGGAATTTACTCCAAAGACCCTGTGAAAACATCACAAAACATTACCAGACCCCAATCAGAGGGCAATAAAACTTTCACACTCCTTATCTATGAACTGTTCCAATATTTATGTACGTCTCTATCTCCCATAATGACAGGTCTGCTTTAAGTCACTTGTCTTACCTATTACATTTTTTCTGTGCTCTGTGGTGTATAAATATGTGATTCTTCAGATTTTGTATTAGTCTATGCCTGATGAAGAGACCTGAGTAGTCTCGAAAGCTTGCAATTTGTTGCCATCTTTTCAGTTAGCCATTAAAAGGTATCAACCACTGAGGACTCTCAACTCTAAATATTTTTCTACTACTCTTTATTCATTTGACTTGTGCACTGATCTCAATGAACCTATCTTTGATACTAACATATGTACTGGAGTGTGTAGTGGCTAAAACAGTCTTTGTAGTCCTTCTTTTATTGTATCAATCTGTTTACTACATATGTCAATTAAATAATGTATTCATTTTAGCTATAAAAATTCCTTTTATTCTTTTCTTTGTAAAGCCGATGTGGAGTCAGCTTTTCTCAACTAAACAACAATGGTTGTATAATTGCTGAATTGGTCGTTTGATAAAATATACCCAGTAGACATATTTTGCTTAACTGCACTGAGCCCTGTATCTAATCCCATCGTGTGATACCCTACACTGTGTCCTGTATCTAATCCCATCGTGTGATACACTACACTGTGTCCTGTATCTAATCCCATCGTGTGATACACTACACTGGGCCCTGTATCTAAACCCATTGTGTGATACACTAGACTGGGCCATGTATCTAAACCCATTGTGTGATACCCTACACTGGGCCCTGTATCTAATCCCATTGTGTGATACCCTACACTGGGCCCTGTATCTAATCCCATCGTGTGATACACTACACTGGGCCCTGTATCTAATCATATCATGTGAAACACTACACTGGGGCCAATCTAATCCCATCATGTGATACCCTGCACTGGGCCCTGCATCTAATCTCATCATGTAATGCATTACACTGGGCCCTGTATCTAATCCCATCATGTGATACCCTGCACTGGGCCCTGCATCTAATCTCATCATGTAATGCACTACACTGGGCCCTGTATCTAATCCCATCATGTGATACCCTACACTTGGCCCTGTATCTAATCCCATCATGTGATACGCTACACTGGGCCCTGTATCTAATCATATCATGTGACACACTACACTGGGGCCAATCTAATCCCATCATGTGATACCCTACACTGGGCCCTGCATCTAATCTCATCATGTAATGCACTACACTGGGCCCTGTATCTAATCCCATCATGTGATACCCTACACTTGGCCCTGTATCTAATCCCATCATGTGATACCCTACACTGGGCCCTGTATCTAATCCCATCATATGATACCCTACACTGGGCCCTGTATCTAATCCCATCATGTGATACCCTACACTGGGCCCTGTATCTAATCCCATCATGTGATACCCTACACTGGGCCCTGTATCTAATCCCATCATGTGATTCCCTACACTGGGCCCTGTATCTAATTCCATCATGTGATACCCTACACTGGGCCCTGTATCTAATCCCATCATGTGATACCCTACACTGGGCCCTGTATCTAATCCCATCGTGTGATACACTACATTGGGCCCTGTATCTAATCCCATCGTGTGATACCCTACACTGGGCCCTGTATCTAATCCCATCGTGTGATACCCTACACTGGGCCCTGTATCTAAACCCATTGTGTGATACACTACACTGGGCCCTGTCTCTAATCCCATCATGTAATACCCTACACTGGGCCCTGTATCTAATCCCATTTGTGTGATACTCTACACTGGGCCCTGTATCTAATCCCATCATGTGATACCCTACACTGGGCCCTGTATCTAATCCCATTGTGTGATACCCTACACTGGGCCCTGTATCTAAACCCATTGTGTGATACACTACACTGGGCCCTGTATCTAATCCCATCATGTGATACCCTACACTGGGCCCTGTATCTAATCCCATCGTGTGATGCCCTACACTGGGCCCTGTATCTAAACCCATTGTGTGATACCCTACACTGGGCCCTGTAACTAAACCCATTGTGTGATACACTACACTGGGCCCTGTATCTAATCCCATTGTGTGATACACTACACTGGGCCCTGTATCTAATCCCATTGTGTGATACCCTACACTGGGCCCTGTATCTAATCCCATCATGTGATACCCTACACTGGGCCCTGTATCTAATCCCATTGTGTGATACCCTACACTGGGCCCTGTATCTAAACCCATTGTGTGATACACTACACTGGGCCCTGTATCTCATCCCATCATGTGATACCCTACACTGGGCCCTGTATCTAATCCCATCTGTGATGAGTGCTGTGCTGGAATTGCTGTCCTCATCTCTTTTTTTTTTTGTACTGCTGAAAGATCCATGAGATGTTGCAGCTGGGGGTGATCCGGCAGTCCAAAAGCGCGTGGGCCTCACCTGTAGTTCTCGTGCCAAAAAAGGATTGGACCACCCGGTTCTGCGTGGACTACAGGGGGCTCAACGCCATCACTACCTCTGATGCGCACCCAATGCCACGCATCGAGGATCTGCTGGAGCGGTTGGCGAATGCCAAGTACATATCCATCATGGATCTGAGTCGGGGATACTGGCAGATTCCCTGAGCCCGGCGGCGCAGGAGAAATCTGCCTTTATCACCCCTTTTGGACTGTACGAGTCCACGGTCATGCCTTTCGGCATGAAGAATGCCCCTGCCACTTTCCAGCGGATGGTCAACCACCTGCTTCAGGGACTGGAGGAGTACGCTGTGGCGTACCTGGACGACATTGCCGTCTTCAGTTCCACCTGGGAGGAACACTTTCAGCATCTCCAGGAGGTGCTCAAGCGTATTCACCAGGCAGGTCTGACCATCAAGCCGGGAAAATGCCAGATGGGCATGAGGGAGGTCCACCACCTGGGGCACCGGGTAGGTGGGGGTTCCATGAGTCCAGAGCCCGAGAAAGTGGACGCGATCGTGTCCTGGCCCACCCCCAGGACCAAAAAGCAGGTGAAGTCCTTCCTGGGCACTGCAGGGTACTATAGGCGTTTCGTACCGAACTATAGCGCCATTGCAAAACCCTTGACGGACCTCACCAAGGGCGGTCTACCCCAAACAGTCAACTGGACAGATGGCTGTGAGGCGGCATTCTGATCTTTGAAAACAGCCCTGTGCAGCTCTCCAGTGTTGAAAGCCGTCGACAGCAGTCGGCCATTCCTGGTACAGACTGACGCCAGCGAATTTGGCCTCGGTGCTGTACTCAGCCAGGTTGATTCGGGGAACCAGGAGCACCCCGTGTTGTACCTGAGCCGGAAACTTCTGCCAAGGGAAGTGTAAGGTTCTGTATATCTGTTTCTGAAACTCAGTTTGTTCGTCGGCCATTTTGCTTTCTGTTTTGCTGCAGCTATCTTGCCCTCAGTTAAAATGGAGTTTTCCAGCTTGCATGTTCCCGCCCTGATTCTCTCCGTTTGCTTCTTAAACAGCCACACCTGAGCAATCAGTGCTTCAGAATCTGGCCTGCAGTGAACCTGTGTTCTGACTCCTGAAGCCTTGGACTTTGTACTCCAGCCATTTCTACTGAGAAACTCTGGAGCTCTTGTGGACTCTGAACTCTGCTCTTGAAAGCCTCACGGTTGCATGGACTTGCGGTAACATAGAAGAAGATCTGAATCTGTTGTGGAGAGTTATTGATGAACTTAGATTACTTTGGCCTGCTGTGTCTCCTGCTTCTGTGTTTGCAACCTGTATGTTTATTTTTGCCAATTTGTATGAAGCAATACAAGACTTTCTTTTTCAACCTGTGTCTCAAGTATTTTCATCGCACCCAAGCACAAGACGCTATATGAACTGTATCACATACATTACAAGATTCTGAAGCCAAACGTTAGTGTCTGCTGGGTCTGGAAAGGCTTGTCTGCTGTACTGTGGATATCGGATGTCCGGTTGTACTTTCTGTGATAACAGTGGTTGTGACTTCTCACAACCATTCCAGGTGAGCAATTCCCTTAAGTTTTTTTTTCTGCAGAGTTATCACAGGTAAACACTATTGTTTTTTTTTTTTCCCTCTTCTCTTTTGTCTGCTGAAACTCTGGATATCAGATGTCTGGTTGAAAGTTTTCTGTGATGATAGTGGTTGTGACTTCTCACAACCATTCCAGGTGAGCAGTTCCCTTAAAGTTTTTTCTTTCTTCAGTGTTGCCACAGGTGAACACTATTGTTTTTTTTTTCTCTCCTCTTCTTCCAGTATCCTGTCTTAAAAGATCTGGAAAATGGAGGCCCGCATAAAGGAACTTTGTGGAGTGACTGATAATATCCTTGCAGATTTGCAGAATATAAAGACCCGTCTTACAAATCTTCAGGACCTAAATAATCACAATTTGCAAGTGGTTGGACAGACTACTCAGGATTTGCGAGCCAGGATTGAGGTTCTGGAGGGGCAAGTCCAGGCTCCTGCCATGGCCCCGAGTTCTGGGATTCCCAAGTTGCCCCCTTTTCGTTTTGGTGGTGAACGTGAAAAATTCAGGGGATTTGTTAATCAATGTAATCTTTTTTTTTCTGCACATGCTTCACAATTTCCTACTGAACGATCTAAGGTGCTTACTATAATTATGTTGCTTACCAACAAGGCTTTGATATGGGCAAACCCTCTGATTGAGACTGAGGATGATTGTTTGAATCACCTTGATGACTTTATTTCAGCCATGGGGCAGGTGTTTGATGACCCCAATCGAGGTGCAACAGCTGAAGCAGCCATGTTAGCTTTGCGCCAAGGTAAGCACTCAGTAGCTGAATATGCCTTGGATTTCAGGAGATGGGCCCTTGATACCACCTGGGACAATTCCGCCAAAAAATCTATTTTTCGAAAGGGGTTATCCCCACTAATTAAGGATGAACTTGCTCGTGCCGACCCTCCCACTGCGTTAGGTGACTTTATTAACTACTGCATCCGTATTGATACTCGTTTAACTGAACGCAGGCAAGAGAGATGGTTCGAGAGCAATCGTACTAACCTTTTCCTGCCTTCCTCTCCAGCTAAGGAACCTTTGAATAGGATTACACGGGAACCTGAACCTGAACCCATGCAGGTAGACTCTTTACTACGACGGGTTAGTGATGCACGCAAGGAACATCGTTTTAAGGAGAATCTATGTTTTTACTGTGGTAAGTCAGGGCACTTTATTATTAACTGTCCCAGCCGTTCTCGCAAGACTACTGCAGCACTCATTCATTGTGAGTGTTGCGAGAGGGGATCTGTCAGGTCCGAGCCTCAGGCTCCAGAGATAGCTGCCGCAACAGATCTTGATTTCTCGGACTTAAACTCCGTTACCTCTGAGGACGTTGACTGTGTAAATGCTGCCATCTTTCAAGTTTCCTCAGCGGTGTCCCAGCTGAGTTGTAAGAAAAACAATTCTCACTGTTTTCTTTCCATCAAACTCTGGGTTGACTCAGCCTGGGTGTCTAGCTCTGCCATGATCGACTCAGGTGCAAGTGGAAATTTTATGGATGTCTCCTTTGCTCTAAAACAGGGAATACGTTCAGTGAAGAAGGCTGCTCCCGTACAGATGGAGACTGTGGATGGCTCCCTGCTGACCTCTGGACCAGTGGATCAGGAAACAGAGCCTTTAAAGGTTCTTATGGGTAAAGATCATCAAGAGAAACTGTCCTTTATGCTTATCTCTTCTCCTCACTTTCCCATTATTCTAGGGCTACCATGGCTACAGGCTCAGAATCCTACCATTAACTGGGAGACCAAGGAATTACACTTCCCAGAGAAACAGATGAGTCAAAAATTTCAGCTTGCTCTGTTCCTAAAGGAACCATGTCAGTCCCTGAATTACCAGCTGTATACCAGGACTATGTGGATTTATGTGACAAGAAGAACGCTGACCAGCTTCCTCCTCACCGTCCATATGATTGTCCAATTGAATTATTGCCTGGAGCAGAGATACCTTTTGGTAAGATCTACCCCCTGGCGGGCCCGAGCTGAAGGCTTTAAAAGAGTACACAGACGAAAATCTAGCCAAGGGCTTCATACGCCCCTCTTCATCTCCTGCAGGGGCACCCATATTCTTTGTAAAGAAGAAAGATGGATCCCTGAGACCATGCGTAGACTATAGGGAACTTAATAAGGTTACTATTAGAAACCGTTATCCATTGCCTTTAATCCCTGAGTTATTGGAGAGAGTGCGACATGCTAAAATTTTTTCTAAACTAGATCTTCGTGGGGCCTATAACTTAGTCCGTATTAGACCTGGGGATGAATGGAAGACTGCATTCAGGTCACGCTATGGACACTTTGAATATCTGGTTATGCCTTTTGGTCTGAGTACCGCCCCAGCCACTTTCCAACACTTGGTGAATGACATCTTCAGGGATCTCCTAGATACATTCGTGGTAATTTATTTGGATGATATTTTAATTTTTTCTAACTCCACAGAGGAACATCATGGACATGTGAGAATGGTCTTGGAACGTCTAAGACAAAATCATCTTTACATCAAGCTTGAAAAGTGTGAATTCCATAAGACCGAAATTCAATTTCTGGGGTATGTACTGTCTACACAAGGAATTAGTATGGATGGAAGTAAAACCCAAGCCATCAATGATTGGCCAAGTCCTAGAAATGTGAAGGAGGTACAGCGCTTCATCGGGTTTGCAAACTTCTATAGACGTTTCATTAGAAATTTCTCTGAGGTAGTGTCACCTATCACCCAACTTACCCGGAAAGAGTCTAAGTTCTCCTGGACTCCCCAAGCCCAGGAAGCATTTTCCCGTCTAAAAGATAAATTTACCACTGCACCTATTCTAGTACATCCCAACCCAGAGCTTGCCTTCATAATAGAGGTGGATGCTTCAGACTGTGCCGTGGGAGCCATACTCTCTCAGAGAACAGGTGAGAAGAATGTCTTGCATCCCTGTGCCTTCTTTTCCCAGCAGTTGTCTTCGGCTGAGAAGAACTACGATGTGGGCAATAGAGAGTTGTTGGCCATTATTGCCGCCTTCAAAGAATGGAGACACCTTCTGCAAGGAGCTGCACAGCAAATAGTCGTTCTGACAGATCATCGTAATCTTGAGTTTATCAGGTCGGCTAAGTGCCTGACTCCTCGCCAGGCTCGCTGGAATCTTTTCTTAAATCAATTTAATTTTATTATTTCTTATAGACCAGGATCGCGTAATGGAAAGGCTGATGCACTCTCTAGGATTTACTCAGCAGAGACACGTCCAATTACTCCTCCTAAGACTATTCTTCCTGACTCTAGATTCCTAGGAGTGATTCATCATCAAGACCTAATTAAAGACATCAAGGAAGCATACCATGCGGATTCTTTTTTGGCTCAACCCCCAAGGGACGTAAGTCTTGTCTTTAAGAATGGTGTGTGGATTCTGGGACAACGTCTGTATATACCTGAGACAGTCAGATTGAGAGTGTTGCAGCTCATTCATGATTCCAAAATAGCCGGGCATAGAGGAATTCTAAAGACACAGGAATTTCTTTCTCGTTTCTTTTGGTGGCCCACTTGTAGGAAGGATGTTTTGGATTATGTCACTTCATGTGAGGTTTGTGCAAGATGCAAAACACCTCGCTCTTCACCAACTGGTCTGTTACAGCCTCTTCCCACCCCGTCCCGCCCGTGGGGATCCATTTCTATGGACTTCATTGTCGAATTACCAACTTCTCAAGGGAAGAACACTATTCTAGTGGTGGTTGATCGTTTAACAAAGGCAGCTCATTTTATCCCTTGTGTCGGCTTACCCACTGCAAAACAGACATCAGATTTGATGATTAAAGATGTGTTTCGTTTACATGGAGTACCGGATGAGGTTATTTCGGATCGAGGGGTGCAATTCACTTCTAGGTTTTGGCAAAATTTCTGTGCAGCATTGGATATTAAAGTAAACCTTTCTTCTGCTTTTCATCCCCAGACTAATGGACAAACCGAACGAACCAATCAAACCCTGGAGCAGTATCTCCGCTGCTTTATCTGCCACCTACAGGATGATTGGGTGGATCTACTTCCATTGGCTGAGTTCTCTTACAACAACTCTCAGAGTGCCTCCACTAAACAGTCTCCTTTTTTCTCTAATTTAGGTTATCATCCTAATATTCTACCACGATTTCCCATAGAGACACCTTTGCCAGCAGTGGCTGAAAGAGTCACGACTTTACAGAAGAATATGGATCTTCTAAAGGAGAATCTGGAATCGGCTCAGGAAAGGTACAAGAAGGCAGCAGATAAATTTCGTAAACCTGCACCAGTTTTTAAGGTAGGAGACCTGGTCTGGCTGTCAACCAGAAATCTTAAGTTAAGGATTCCATCATCTAAGTTGGGACATAAGTACATTGGACCCTATAAAATCAGTAAGATTATAAGTGCCGTTGCTTGTCGTCTTCAATTGCCCAGAACTATGAGAATCCACCCTGTCTTTCATGTATCCCTACTGAAGGCTGCAACACCCAATACGTTTCCTGGACGTTCTTCTCCTTGCCCTGACCCAGTGCTAGTCGATGGTCAGGAAGAATTTGTGGTGGAAAGGATTTTAGATTCCAGGTTGTATAGAAATCAGTTACAATATTTGATCAAATGGCAGGGCTACCAGTGGAGGACAACTCATGGGAACCAGTCAATAACGTTAATGCTCCTCGCTTGCTCCGTCAGTTTCATCAGAGGTACCCACACAAGCCTGGTCTGAGGTCATCCGGAGGTTGCCCCTAAGGGGGGAGTAATGTAAGGTTCTGTATATCTGTTTCTGAAACTCAGTTTGTTCGTCGGCCATTTTGCTTTCTGTTTTGCTGCAGCTATCTTGCCCTCAGTTAAAATGGAGTTTTCCAGCTTGCATGTTCCCGCCCTGATTCTCTCCGTTTGCTTCTTAAACAGCCACACCTGAGCAATCAGTGCTTCAGAATCTGGCCTGCAGTGAACCTGTGTTCTGACTCCTGAAGCCTTGGACTTTGTACTCCAGCCATTTCTACTGAGAAACTCTGGAGCTCTTGTGGACTCTGAACTCTGCTCTTGAAAGCCTCACGGTTGCATGGACTTGCGGTAACATAGAAGAAGATCTGAATCTGTTGTGGAGAGTTATTGATGAACTTAGATTACTTTGGCCTGCTGTGTCTCCTGCTTCTGTGTTTGCAACCTGTATGTTTATTTTTGCCAATTTGTATGAAGCAATACAAGACTTTCTTTTTCAACCTGTGTCTCAAGTATTTTCATCGCACCCAAGCACAAGACGCTATATGAACTGTATCACATACATTACAGGAAGTGGCATACTCCACCATCGAGAAGGAGTGCCTGGCCATGGTCTGGGCACTGCAACGTTTGCAGCACTACTTGTACGGGCGCACCTTCAAGGTGGTCACCGACCACAACCCTCTGAGCTGGCTGCACACAGTGTCCGGAACCAATGGTAGGTTGCTACGCTGGAGCCTTGCCCTGCAGCAGTATGATTTTGCCGTACAACACAAGAAAGGCAGTGATCATGGGAGTGCTGATGGGTTATCACGACGTGGCGAACCCGCTGAGGTGCGCATGTCGGATTACCGACAGGTCATGCCTCCGTAGCGCCCTCAAAGGGGGGGAGGTGTGATGAGTGCTGTGCTGGAATTGCTGTCCTCATCTCTTTTTTTTTTTGTACTGCTGAAAGCCCTCCTTCTCTCTGCAGCTCTCATACTTCTCCCTTCCCCCCTGTCAGCCTGCACTCAGGCAGTGTAATGTGAGCTGCCAGTGCTGGAAGTTTTCCCGCTTCACCGCAGGGGTCCTGCATTGTCCGAACACGTGCTTTCTTCCTATAGCAGCCATGTTGGAGTATTCATTCTTTTTTGGTTAATAACACGGTGGGAGCATTCGCTAGAAACACGAACGTCACTGTGTTGAACCATGCGCCGACGGGCATCGTTCCCGTGGTACCGGTGAACCCGTAACTCCAACAGAGCCCGAGAAATGGAATTCTCGGGTGCCCCATGAGCTATGTCACCCAAGTTTGGGTTCATTTGAACCATTATTTCAAAGCAAGATCATTGATAGGTCTGCCATTATTCTGCTAGAGTTCCCCGCTGAGTTATGAACCTTATGATATCGCAGAGCTCAAACCATAGCTTGCAGCCAGGGGAGGTGGCCAGAGGACCAGCCCTTTTTGTGAGGTCAGAAGCTGACATGCATAAGTCTTACAGTGAAGTTCCTTAGGGGATTCTTTCTGCTGGGATGTGCTGAGTAAGAGATCTCCCAATGAACTATGACGTGTGGCTCCTTCCCCCAGCCTGGCTTGCCTGTATATGATCTAACTATCATGTGAGTTATCTTTCATTCTTAATCCCATTTTATTTTATAACTGCATCTGTACATAACGATATTGTCTCAGTTTGTTACATCTTTTTATATGATATAAGCACTGCCTGATTTTTTTTAAGGAATAAACCTATAAATTTATTAGTTTGTTTCTCCTGCTCTATAAACGAATTTGCACGTGCCTGAAGCACTACGCTACTGTTTTGGGGTTGCTACGGACCCTCTTGATAAATTGTTCATCAAAAGCCGTAGCTGGTGGCAGCTAAAAGAAAGGGGTGTAAAGTGTTAATCTATTGGGTGACGCTGGCAGTGACGCAGCGGGGTTTATAAGGGTACTGCCTGGCGGCAGCCAGGAGTACTTATAATTCCCTCACTGCAGCGTGCCCAATAGCCAGCACACATCCAAGTGACCCGTCTGGCGACTAATTATCCTAGGTGCAGTTCCCTGACTGACCTGAGGGTAAGGGGGGCGCCAGAGAGCTGCAAGTTCCTAAGTGGAAGTGGGATAGTTATAAATCCCTGCAGTTTACTGGGTCGGACGGCAGCAGCCGTCGTGTGTGTGCACGTTCCATCACATGTGGTGGCAGCGGTGGGATCACAAGCCGTGACCCCCGGGCTACCGTGTGGCGGACTGTGTGCCCGTTCATCACATATTGGTGGCAGCGGTGGGATCACGAGCCGTGACCCCCGGGCTACCGTGTGCGGACTGTGTGCCCGTTCATCACATATTGGTGGCAGCGGTGGGATTATAGAGCATTAGTGATCTGGTTTGAGCAATCATTCCATTCAATAAAAAACTTGCACGGTTCTTCAGCGACCCTGCAGCTAAAGTTTTGGAGAACAGACTCAGTGTTTATTAGTCCTGAGACAATTGTGTGTACTTGCGGTTACCCCTCCGTTCTCTTTGTTTTTCTATCCTATCTTTTATTTGGCAACCATGGCTACCATAGGAGCAAGTTGGTTCGACAAGCAGAGCAAGGACACCCTTGTGGGAATCTGCAAGTACCACGGCCTTGTCCACACGAACCGAACCAAAGGCCAACTGGTCCAGGCCCTGAAGGAGCTGGGCGAGCATCGGAGCGTGGCGGGCGCAGGAGCAGAGGCCCAACCCCTGACTGCTTACACCCAGAGAGAGGTGGACCCTTACCTGCAGGCGGCCCTGGAGGGACTCACCTCTGACAACCGGGAAGAACGCCTGAGGCTGATCCAGCAAGCTCAAGAGAGAGCCGACCAGCGAGAGGCCAAACAGCGAGAGGCTGAGAGAGCCGAGCGGGAGGCTGAGAGAGCCGAGCGGGAGGCTGAGAGAGCCCGAGCCGAGCGGGAAGCCCAAGCGCAGAGAGCCCATGAGCTGGAGATGGTTCAGCGAGGGGCAATGCCCTCCACAGCCCAGAGCAGTGTGCCCAGCAGCACTCAGAGTCCCAAGCCCCGGCCGGAGCACTTTCCCGTGCTGGAAAGGGACGGAGACTTGGACACTTTTCTGCGGGCCTTTGAGAAAGTCTGCAGACAGTACCGGCTGCCTGCCGACCAATGGGCCAGGTACTTGACCCCCGGGCTAAAGGGCAAAGCTTTGGAGGCGTTCGCTTCCCTCGCACCAGATCAAGACAGTGACTATGAGGCCATCAAGCAGGCCCTGATCGCCAAGTACCTGCTAACCCCTGAGGTATACCGAAAGAAGTTCCAGAACCTCCAACGTGGCCCACACGACAGTTATAGCGATGTGGTGCAAGGACTCAGGAACCACTTTGACCAGTGGATCCATGGACTGTCAGTTGACACCTATGAGGAGCTGAAAGACCTGATGATCAAAGACCAGTTCCTGCATCTGTGCCCAGCTGAGGTCCGACAGTTCATCCTGGACCGAGAACCAGAGGACGCGGTCACAACAGCCCGGATCGCCGACAGCTATGAGGCCAACCGGAAACCCGAGGTGCGGAAGTCCGTCGCCACCCGCTGGGGAGGGGGAAGCCTGCAACCAACCCCAGTGCCCCTGCCAGTCGTCCCTCTGGAGGCACTATCCCCTTTGCCAGCGCCAGGCCTACATCAGACCCCCGCCAGTGTTTCTCCTGTAAAAGGACTGGTCACATCAGCGCCACCTGTCCGGAGAGGCAGAAGAACCCCCCAGCCAAGGCCTCCGGGCCCAACGCCTCTGTTCTTTTGGTGGGTGGTGTGGTGGGGAGGGTTGATGACAACGTGCAGCCCGTCCGCGTGGGGGCCCGTCTTGCTACAGGCCTCAAGGACACCGGGGCTGAGCGAACCCTCATCCGACCCGAACTGGCGGCCCCTGAAGAGTTGATTCCGGGGAAAACCCTAACTGTCACAGGGATTGGGGGTGTCCACTACCCCTTGCCGATAGCCCGAGTTTTCATTGACTGGGGTGGCGGGAGCGGGGTGAAGGAAGTGGGGGTGTCCGAAAACCTGCCCACTGATGTGTTATTGGGGACTGATCTGGGGAGGATGGTGGCGTACTATGTCCCTGACACCCCTTCCCAATCTGATGATAAGGTTAACGTTAACCATGATGTTGATGTTGATGATGATGGGAAACTGAATGTGTTACCTGCCAATGCTTTGCGAAGTGATGATGCAACTGATAACCTTTCTTTCCCTAGGACTGATGTTGATAGTGATGTATCTGTGCCATCTGAATCTGTTAACCCTTTCTCTGAAGTGGTAGATGTGTCCACAGGTACAGGAGCGTTCAGTCCCGTCGCTCTGCGGAGTGAGACGGCTGAGGAACCCCTAGCAGGTGCAAGCGACAGTGCTCAAGGAAATGGGGAGGTGCATGGGAACCGGGAGGAAGGTGACGCCATGACACTGACCAGTGCCACCGAGGAAGGTAACTGGCCCATAAGTAGCACTGCTCCTGAAGTGTTGGGGGTGGATGGGGAGGTAGAGCCCATAGCAGCGCAGGCTGATGGGTCTATAGAAATCCCCGGGGAGACTGCATATGTAGCTGCTGTCACCCGCAGTCAGAGTGCCCGGATCGCAGGTAGCGCCCTGCCATCTGGACCCTCCTCCGCTACCGGAGAGACTGAACCAGAGGTGGACCCAGAGCCGGTCCCAGAGGGTCCCAGTGAGGGAGGAACCCTGACGTCACTTCTGGCTGCCTCCAGCCAGGAGTTCCAGGCCGCTCTGCACTCAGATGCGAGCCTGGAGAACTTGAGGCACCTCGCTGAGACGCCCACCTCCGTGACTGATAAGGAGAGGGTGTTCTGGGAACGAGGAAGGTTGTACCGGGAGACAGTACCCGGAGATTCCCAAAAGGAGTGGTTGAGGGGGAAACAGCTGGTCGTCCCGCACCAGTTCCGAGGTGAGTTGTTGAGGATTGCCCATGAGATTCCACTCGCTGGACACTTGGGGATCAGCAAAACTAAGGCACGGCTGTCTCAACACTTCTATTGGCCCAAGATGGGGACAGATGTGACTAACTACTGCCGCTCCTGTATCACCTGTCAAAGAGTGGGGAAGGCGGGGCCTGCTCTTAAGGCTCCCCTGATCCCGTTGCCAGTGATAGAGGAGCCTTTCCAGAGGATCGCGGTGGACATTGTGGGCCCACTGGCCGTCCCCAGCAGCTCTGGAAAGCAATACATCCTTACTGTGGTAGACTACGCTACCCGGTACCCGGAGGCAGTAGCTCTGTCCTCAACTAGGGCAGATAAGGTGGCGGATGCACTGGTGACCATCTTTTCACGGGTAGGATTTCCCAGGGAGATGCTTACCGATCAAGGGACCCAATTTATGTCTCGCCTAATGAAGGCTCTCTGCAGCAAAATGCAGGTGACGCGTATGGTATCGAGTGCGTATCACCCACAGACCAATGGTTTGTGTGAGCGCTTTAACGGTACCCTCAAACAGATGCTCCGCATGCTGGTTGAGACCCAGGGACGCGATTGGGAGCGGTACCTCCCACACCTGCTATTTGCCTACAGAGAAGTCCCGCAGGCCTCGACGGGGTTCTCCCCCTTCGAGCTCCTGTATGGTAGGCGAGTCCGGGGACCCCTTGGGTTGATAAGAGAATCCTGGGAAGATGAGCCAAACCCCACGGAAGTGTCCATCGTGGATTATGTCATGCGCTTCCGCGACAAGATGCAGACCTTGACGCAGTTGGTGCATGACAACATGACGCAGGCTCAGGCTGACCAGAAGCACTGGTACGACCAGAACGCCCGGGAGCGGACCTACCAGGTGGGTCAAAAGGTGTGGGTGCTGGTCCCCGTACCAAAGGATAAGCTTCAGGCAGCCTGGGAAGGCCCGTACGTCGTGCACCAACAGCTCAACCCAGCCACCTACGTGGTCACGCTTGACCACACTCGGGGTAGGCGCAAGGCCTTTCACGTCAATATGATGAAGGCCCATCACGAACGTGAAGCCTGCGTCCTACCGGTCTGCAATCTGCCCGAGGACGGGGAAGAGGATCCACTCCTAGACATGCTGGCCCAAGCTAATGCCAATGGGTCCATTGAGGACATGGAGGGAAATGCCTCGCTAACCGTCTCCCAGCGGTTTGCAGTTGCTGACCACTCTGGAACCCTTCCGGGCCGAGTTCACGAACCGACCCGGAAGGACCGAGTTGGCAGTCCACGAGGTGGACACCGGGAATCACGCCCCGTTACGGCGGACACCCTATCGGATCTCTGAGGAAGTGCAGCAGATTATGCGCCAGGAGATCCATGAGATGTTGCAGCTGGGGGTGATCCGGCAGTCCAAAAGCGCGTGGGCCTCACCTGTAGTTCTCGTGCCAAAAAAGGATCGGACCACCCGGTTCTGCGTGGACTACAGGGGGCTCAAGCCATCACTAACCTCTGATGCGCACCCAATGCCACGCATCGAGGATCTGCTGGAGCGGTTGGCGAATGCCAAGTACATATCCATCATGGATCTGATGTGGGGATACTGGCAGATTCCCCTGAGCCCGGCGCGCAGGAGAAATCTGCCTTTATCACCCCTTTTGGACTGTACGAGTCCACGGGTCATGCCTTTCGGCATGAAGAATGCCCCTGCCACTTTCCAGCGGATGGTCAACCACCTGCTTCAGGGACTGGGGAGTACGCTGTGGCGTACCTGGACGACATTGCCGTCTTCAGTTCCACCTGGGAGGAACACCTTCAGCATCTCCAGGAGGTGCTCAAGCGTATTCACCAGGCAGGTCTGACCATCAAGCCGGGAAAATGCCAGATGGGCATGAGGGAGGTCCACCACCTGGGGCACCGGGTAGGTGGGGGTTCCATGAGTCCAGAGCCCGAGAAAGTGGACACGATCGTGTCCTGGCCCACCCCCAGGACCAAAAAGCAGGTGAAGTCCTTCCTGGGCACTGCAGGGTACTATAGGCGTTTCGTACCGAACTATAGCGCCATTGCAAAACCCTTGATGGACCTCACCAAGGGCGGTCTACCCCAAACAGTCAACTGGACAGAGGCTGTGAGGCGGCATTCTGATCTTTGAAAACAGCCCTGTGCAGCTCTCCAGTGTTGAAAGCCGTCGACAGCAGTCGGCCATTCTGGTACAGACTGACGCCAGCGAATTTGGCCTCGGTGCTGTACTCAGCCAGGTTGATTCGGGGAACAGGAAGCACCCCCGTGTTGTACCTGAGCCGGAAACTTCTGCCAAGGGAAGTGGCATATCCCACCATCGAGAAGGAGTGCCTGGCCATGGTCTGGGCACTGCAACGTTTGCAGCACTACTTGTACGGGCGCACCTTCAAGGTGGTCACCGACCACAACCCTCTGAGCTGGCTGCACACAGTGTCCGGAACCAATGGTAGGTTGCTACGCTGGAGCCTTGCCCTGCAGCAGTATGATTTGCCGTACAACACAAGAAAGGCAGTGATCATGGAGTGCTGATGGGTTATCACGACGTGGCGAACCCGCTGAGGTGCGCATGTCGGATTACCGACAGGTCATGCCTCCGTAGCGCCCTCAAAGGGGGGGAGGTGTGATGAGTGCTGTGCTGGAATTGCTGTCCTCATCTCTTTTTTTTTTTGTACTGCTGAAAGCCCTCCTTCTCTCTGCAGCTCTCATACTTCTCCCTTCCCCCCCTGTCAGCCTGCACTCAGGCAGTGTAATGTGAGCTGCAGTGCTGGAAGTTTTCCCGCTTCACCGCAGGGGTCCTGCATTGTCCGAACACGTGCTTTCTTCCTATAGCAGCCATGTTGGAGTATTCATTCTTTTTTGGTTAATAAACGGTGGGAGCATTCGCTAGAAACACGAACGTCACTGTGTTGAACCATGCGCCGACGGGCATCGTTCCGTGGTACCGGTGAACCCGTAACTCCAACAGAGCCCGAGAAATGGAATTCTCGGGTGCCCATGAGCTATGTCACCCAAGTTTGGGTTCATTTGAACCATTATTTCAAAGCAAGATCATTGATAGGTCTGCCATTATTCTGCTAGAGTTCCCCGCTGAGTTATGAACTTATGATATCGCAGAGCTCAAACCTACTTGCAGCCAGGGGAGGTGGCCAGAGGACCAGCCCTTTTTGTGAGGTCAGAAGCTGACATGCATAAGTCTTACAGTGAAGTTCCTTAGGGGGATTCTTTCTGCTGGGATGTGCTGAGTAAGAGATCTCCCAATGAACTATGACGTGTGGCTCCTTCCCCCAGCCTGGTTGCTGTATATGATCTAACTATCATGTGAGTTATCTTTCATTCTTAATCCCATTTTATTTTATAACTGCATCTGTACATAACGATATTGTCTCAGTTTGTTACATCTTTTATATGATATAAGCACTGCCTGATTTTTTTTAAGGAATAAACTATAAATTTATTAGTTTGTTTCTCCTGCTCTATAAACGAATTTGCACGTGCCTGAAGCACTACGCTCTGTTTTGGGGTTGCTACGGACCCTCTTGATAAATT
This sequence comes from Oophaga sylvatica, assembly GCA_033576555.1. Lineage (NCBI taxonomy): Eukaryota > Metazoa > Chordata > Amphibia > Anura > Dendrobatidae > Oophaga > Oophaga sylvatica. The sequence goes on along the minus strand of JARQOD010000003.1, from coordinate 28,752,592 downwards.
GTTCATCAAAAGCCGTAGCTGGTGGCAGCTAAAAGAAAGGGGTGTAAAGTGTTAATCTATTGGGTGACGCTGGCAGTGACGCAGCGGGGTTTATAAGGTTACTGCCTGGCGGCAGCCAGGAGTACTTATAATTCCCTCACTGCAGCGTGCCAATAGCCAGCACACATCAAGTGACCCGTCTGGCGACTAATTATCCTAGGTGCAGTTCCTGACTGACCTGAGGGTAAGGGGGGGGGCGCCAGAGAGCTGCAAGTTCCTAAGTGGAAGTGGGATAGTTATAAATCCCTGCAGTTTACTGGGTCGGACGGCAGCAGCGTCGTGTGTGTGCACGTTCCATCACATGTGGTGGCAGCGGTGGGATCACAAGCGTGACCCCCGGGCTACCGTGTGGCGGACTGTGTGCCCGTTCATCAATATTGGTGGCAGCGGTGGGATTATAGAGCATTAGTGATCTGGTTTGAGCAATCATTCCATTCACTAAAAAACTTGCACGGTTTCTTCAGCGACCTGCAGCTAAAGTTTTGGAGAACAGACTCGTGTTTATTTTGCCTGAGACAATTGTGTGTACTTGCGGTTTCCCCTCCCCTTCTCTTTGTTTTTTATCCTTCTTTTATTTGGCAACCATGGTACCATAGGGCAAGTTGGGTTCGACAAGCAGAGCAAGGAAACCCGTGGGAATCTGCAAGTACCACGGCCTTGTCCACCGAACCGAACCAAAGGCCAATGGTCCAGCCCTGAAGGAGTGGGCGAGCATCGGAGCGTGGCGGGCGCAGGGCAGGGGCCCCCAACCCCGATGCTTACCCCCAGGAGAGGTGGACCCTTACCTGCAGGGGGCCCGGAGGGATCACTTGAAAAAAGGGAAGAACCCCCGAGGGATCCGCAACTCAAGAGAGGCCGCCCCGAGAGGGCAAAAAAGCAAAGGGCTGGGAGCTGAGCGGGAGGTAGAGAGCCCCGGGGGAGGTGAGGAGCCCGGCCCCAGCGGGAAGCCAAGGAGAGAGCCATGAGTGGGGATGGTTCAGGAGGGGAAATGCCCCCCACAGCCGAGAGTTCCCCCGCGCACTCAGAGTCCCCAACCCCGGGGACCCTTTTTCCTTTTTGGGGAAAGGGACGGAGATTTTGGCACTTTTTGCGGGCCCCTTTGGAAAGTCTGCAGACGTCCGGTCCCCTGCCGCCCAAAGGGCCCGGGGGATTGACCCCCGGGCTAAAGGGCAAAGCTTTGGGGCGTTGTTCCCCTGCGCAAATCAAGACAGGACTAGGGGGGGGGGCCCCCCAAGCGGCCCTGATCCCCAGTCAGCAAACCCCCAGGTACCCCCAAAAATTTCCGGAACCCCCCAAGTGGCCCACACGACATTATAGCGTGTGGTGCAAGGATAAAAACCCATTTGACAGTGGACCGGGGGGGCTGTCATTGACCCCCATGGGAGTGAAAACTGTGATCAAAGACCAGTTCCGCATCTTGCCAGGGGTCCACAGTTCTCCTGGCCCGAGACCGAGGCGGGTCACAAAAGCCCGGATCGGCAGCTATGAGGCCAACCGGAAACCCGAGGGGGGGGAAACCCGTCCCACCGGGGGGGGGGGGGTAAGCCGCAAAAACCCCTCCCTCCCAGTGTCCCTTGGAGGCACTATCCCTTTGCAGCGCCAGGCCCTAATACCCCGCCGTGTTTTCCGTAAAAGGATGGTCCATCAGCGCCCCCTGCCCCGGGGGCAAAAAAACCCCCCCCAAGGCCCCGGGCCCCCAAAGCCTTGTTCTTTTGGTGGGTGGTTGGGGGGGGAGGGTTATGCAACGTGCGCCCGTCCGGTGGGGGGCCGTCTTGCTCGGCCTCAAGGACACCGGGGTGACGAACCCATCGGCCCCCGAATGGGGCCCCAAGATTTGATTCCGGGGAAACCCCTAACTGTACAGGGTTGGGGGGGTGTCCCTACCCTTCCCAAAAAAGAGTTTTCATTGCGGGGGGGGGGGGGGCGGGGGGAAGGATGGGGGGTCGAAATGCCCCTGTGTGTTATTGGGGACTGTTTGGGGGAGGAGGTGGGTACTATGTCCCTGCACCCTTCCCAATTGATGATAAGGTTAACTTTTAACCTGATTTTTATGTTATGATGATGGGAAACGAATGTGTTACCTGCAATGCTTTGCGAGTGATGATGCAATGATACCTTTTTTCCCCCGGACTGTGTGATAGTGAGTATCTGTGCCCCCGAATTGTTAACCCCTTTTTGAAGTGGTAGATGTGTCCCCAAAAGGGACAGGAGGTTCAGTCCCCTCGCTTGCGGAGTAGCGGGAAAGGGAAACCCCAGCAGGGCAGCGACAGTGCTCAAAAGGAAAAAAAAGGGGGGGGGGCATGGGAAACCCCGGGGGGAAAGGGAGCCCCGACACTGACCAGTGCCCCGGGAAAGGAAAAGGCCCTAAGTAGCAGCTCCTGAAGTGTTGGGGGGGGGATGGGGGGGTTTGAGGATAGCACGCAGGTGATGGGTTATAGAAACCCGGGGGACTGCATATGTAGCTGCTGTCACCCGCGTCAGAGTGCCCCGGGTCGCGGGGCGCCCTGCCCCTTGGACCCCCTCGTCCGGAGGACTGAAAACCGAGGGGACCAGAGCGGTCCCGAGGGTCCGTGAGGGGGGAACCCGCGTCCCCTTTTGGGGGGCCCCCCCGGGAGTTCCGGCCGCTTGCACTCAGTTTTGAGCCTGGAGAACTTGAGGCACCTCGCCCCAGCGCCCCCCCTGGGCTGATAAGGAGGGGGTTTTTTGGGAAGAGGAAAAGGTTTTTTAGGGAGGGCAGTACCCGGGGTTCCCCAAAGGAGTGGTTTTTGGGGGGAAAAGGGTCGTCCCGCACCCCGTTCCGAGGTGGTTGTTGGGATTGCCCCGAGATTCCCCTCGCTGGGGGATTGGGAAGCAAAAAGGCAGGTGTTCAACCTTCTATTGGCCCAAATGGGGGATGTGATAACTACGCCGTCCTGTTCACGCAAAAGAGTGGGGGAAGGGGGGCCTGCTCTTAAGGCTCCCCTGATCCCCTTTCCAGGATTTGGGAGCCTTTCCGAGGATGCGGGGACTTTGGGGGCCCCTGGCCGTCCCCCCAAACTCTGGAAAGCATAATCCTTACTGGGTAGATAGTACCCCGGTTTTCCCGGAGGGGGTGCTCGTCCTCAAATTGGGGGGTAAGGGGCGGATGCATGGGACCATCTTTTCACGGGTGGTTTTTTCCCGGGAGATGCTTCCCCATCAAGGGACCAATTTATGTCTCGCCTAAAAAGGGGTTCCTGCGCAAAAATGCAGGTGGGTTTTTGGTTGAGTGGTTTTCCCACAGACCCAAGGGGTTTTGTGAGCTTTTAACGGTACCCAAACGATGCTCCGATGGGGGTTAGACCCAGGGGCGATTGGGGGGGGTACCTCCCACAGCTATTTGCCTACGAGAAGTCCCGCAGGCCTCGACGGGGTTCCCCCCCTTGGCTCCTGTATGGTAGGCGAGCCCGGGGCCCCCCTTGGGGGTTATAAAAATCCGGGGGGAAATGACCCAAAACCCCCCGGAAGTGTCCATCGGGATTAGTCATGCGCTTCCGCGAAATTTTCAGACCTTAGCAGTTGGTGCGGGCAACATGACGCAGGCTCGGTGACGAAATGGTGCCGAACGCCCGGGAAAACGGACCTACCAGGTGGGTCAAAAGGTGTGGGTGGGTCCCCGTAAAAGGTAAGCTTCGGGGGCCCCGGGAGGCCCGTAGTCGTGCACCAAAGCTAAACCCAGCATACGTGGTCCGCTTGACCCACTGGGGTGGCGAAAGGGGCCCTTTACTTCAACATGTAAAGGGGCCCCAGAACGTGAAGCCCGCGCCTACGGCTGCAATCTCCCTGAGGACGGGGAAGGGATCCCCCCCTAGACATGGGGCCCAACTAATCCCCTGGGTCCATTGAGGCATGGGTAAAAACCCGTAACGTTCCCCGCGGTTGCAGTTGCGACCCCTTGGAACCCTTTTCCGGGGGAGTTCCGAACCACCGGGAAAGGCGGTTTCAGTCCCGAGGTGGACCCGGGAATACGCCCCTTTTGGCGGCACCCTACGGATCTTGAGGAATGCAGGATTAGCACCAGGAGATCCATGGATGTTGCAGCTGGGGGTGATCCGGAAAACCCCAAAACGCGTGGGCCTCACCCGTAGTTCCGTGCCAAAAAAAGGATCGGGGGCCCCCGGTTCGCTGGTACGGGGGCTCAACGCCCCCACTACCTTGTGCGCACCAATGCCAGCATCGAGGATCTGTGGGGCGGGTTTGGGAATGCCAAAAAACATATCCTCAGGTTGGCGGGGTTTTTGGCGATTTCCCCCCCGGCCCGGCGGCGGGAGAAATCTGCCTTTTCCCCCTTTTGGCTGTACGGCCACGGTCATGCCCTTTGGCATGAAAAATGCCCCCCCCTTTCCGCGGATGGGGAAACCCCTGCTTCAGGGATGGGGGAGTCGCTGTCTTTTTTGGACGCTTGCGTTTGTTCCCCCTGGGGGAACCCTTTAGTTTTCCGGAGGTGTCAAGCGGATTCACCCGGCGGTTGACCCCCCCAAAACCGGGAAAAGCCGAGGGGTGGGGAGGTCCACCCGGGGCCCGGGTGGTGGGGTTCATGAGTCCAGAGCCCCCAAGAAAGTGGCGGTGTGTCCCCGGCCCACCCCCCCGGCCAAAAGCAGGTGAAAACCTTTGGGCCGCAGGGGGCTATAGGGTTTGTACCGAACTAAGCGCCATTTTAAAACCCTTGCGGCCCCCCCAAGGGCGGGCACCCCAAAGCAATGGACGTGGGTGAGGGGATTCTGTTTTGAAAACCCCGGCAGTCTCCAGTGTTGAAGCCGTCGACAGAGTCGGCCCTTCCCGGGAAGCTGAGCCAGCGGAATTTGGTCGGTGTGTACCAGCAGGTTGTTTGGGGAACGGAGAACCCGTGTTGTCCTGAGCCGGAAATTCTGCCAAAGGGAAATGGCATTTTTCCCCCTCGAGAAGGGGTGGCCCTGGTTGGGCACTGCAAGTTTGCGCCCTACCGTGGGGGGACCTTTTTGGGGTCACCACCCAAACCCTGGTGGGGACAAGTGTCCGGAAAATGGTAGGTTGTCGCTGGAGCCTGCCTGAAAAAGTGATTTTTTCGTAAAAACCAAAAAAGGGGATTTGGGAAAAGTGGGGTTTCCGACGTGGCGAAAACCCGGGGGTGGCAGTGGATTACCGAAGGTATGCCCCCCAGGCTCAAAAGGGGGGGGGGTGTGATGAGTGTGTGTGGAATTTTGTCTCATCTCTTTTTTTTTTTTTTTGTGAAAGCCCCCTTCTTCCCGAGTTTTACTTTTCCCTTCCCC